>RSEF01000026.1:5476964-5531824 GCA_003993805.1 Himantopus leucocephalus | reverse complement strand
AGGGGCTCCAGCCCTTGGAGCATCTCCGTGGCCTCCTCTGGACTCACTCCAACAGGTCCGTGTCCTTCTGGTGATGAGGGCTCCAGAGCTTCCTCCCTCCAACCATCGTCTCCACTGCTGCCGAAGCCGAGGAGCCCTGCCCGGGGAGGAACTCGAACTGGAACTGGAACTGGCGTGCCTCAGCCACAGCCCTGCTCGCTTTGTATAGCAGCAGAGGTGGAAGGTCCGTGCCCAGGTGTGGAACGCCTACGCAAGCCCTCAGGTAAACAACGCGCCCCGGTCTCCCTCGCGCTCCCGCAGGCCGAGCGGCGCAGAGGGGCACCGGCCGGACTCAGCGCGGCGTGATGTCTCTGTGGCCCACGGGCCCAGCCCGTGTCCCCGCTCCCAGCCACCCTCCGCGGGGGCACACTCGGCCCCCCGACACAAGGCACCCCTTCCCCCCCCGACGCCGCTGCGGGGGGGCTCTGCGCCGCTGTGCCCGGTGCTGCGTGTGCTCGGGGCGGGGGGGTCCCGCCGTCCCTCCCTCCCTCCCTCGGGCAGCGCTCAGGGCTCGGTGGGTCGCCACAACCGCGCCGCGACGTGCAGAGCCCCCCCCGCACCCTGCGGGCGCTGCGCCTGCACCCGCCGCCCCCCGCCCGCCCCGCCGCCGTTCCCGGTTCCCGGTGTGAAGCCGACCGGAGCGGGGCGCTGGGCACGGCCGAGACCCCGCTCCGCGTCTGCCGCGGCACCGCCGGGCTCGTACCGCGAGTGCCGACGGCCCCGGAGCCCCCGCCCGGGGCGGCGGCGGAGCGTCCGCGGGGCCGCTAGAGGGAGCCCCGCGCCCGGGAACGGGCCGGGAACGGGCGGGGAGGCGCCGGAAGGCGGCGGGGCGCACCGGGGGGCTCCGGGGCCCGCTCCCTCCTGCCCGCGCGGCCGCTCCGTCCCGGGTCCGCGCTCGGCGTTGGCAGCGCCGCAACCGGGGAGGGGAAACGGGCTGCGCCTGCCCCGCCGCAGGGCATCCTCCACCGCAGGGCATCCTCCATCGCAGGGCATCCTCCATCGCAGGGAACCCCACCGCGGGGCATCCCACCAGGGCAGCCGTGGATTTACTGCGTTGTCACGACGCGGTAGCTGTTCCCAGTATTCCCAGCTCCGTCCCCAGCAGCCNGCAGGGACCCCCATCGCAGGGCATCCCCCGCCGCAGGGACCCCCCATCACAGGGACCCCCCGTCGCAGGGAACCCCACCGCGGGGCATCCCACCAGGGCAGCCATGGATTTACTGCGTTGTCACGACGCAGTAGCTGTTCCCAGTATTCCCAGCTCCGTCCCCAGCAGCCGCTCAGCCCCGGAGGACTCCAGCCCTTCCCAGGGCTGCTCCTGGCTGGACACTGAGTCCTGCCGAGGCGGTGGCTTCATGGGTCGGCTCCCACCACCCGCCTGTGCCCGGCTGCGAGCCAGGGCACACGAGAGGGCGCGGGCCAGAGCCCGAGCGCAGTGCCTGCACGGCTGGGACACGGGCTGCGGGACGGACGTGATGCCGCGTGCTGGCAGGGCCGTGGCTGCCCGGCGGGGAGGGCAGGGTGGCTCTGGGCGGCTCGGCCGGGAGCTGTGCCGCCGGCCGGGCTGCCAGGGCAGCAGAGGTGCCGTGCGTCGCGGCCGGCCTTGTGCCTGGCAATTTTCTTCAAAGGAAAACGGGCGATCGCTGACCAGCTGATCCCATCAGCGCTACTGTTGTCGGGGTAATCACAGAAGTGCCAAGAGAAACTGAAAACAAATTGGCTCAGCAAAACCAATCCAGTCCTCCTACCAAGCGCCAGGAGCTTTGGCTTGCTAAATTAATTGGCAAACCGGGGCTGGATTTGCTCGGGCCCAGCTCACACGTGCTCGGGGCACCTGCGTGCTCGCACCTCTCCCGGGGGCTGGGAGCACGCGCTGCAGGGGCAGGCAGCAGCCGCAGCGCACAGCCGTGTGCGGTGCCCGGCCACGCCGCTCCAGAGCATCTTACAGGTGAGAAACGCCCAGGGGGGAGCAAAACCCTGGAGCACCCGCAGGGCACTGAACCGCACCGCCGGGGGCCTGCGGTGGGGCGTTGGGGGACACGGTGCTGGTGAGGCGCTGTTGGGTGCTGGGGCGGGCACGTCGTGTAACTGCAGCTCCCAGGAGCATCCCTTGGGAAGCGTGGCGGTCCCCCTGGCACTGTAACCTCCAATTCTGCCGAGAGAAAGAGCTTTTGCTTTGGTGTGCATTCACCCCGTAGCATCGGCTTTGGGCTGTCCCGGCTGCGGTGCCTGCGGACACGGTTTGTTTGCACAATCCAGCCGCCAGCCAGACCTGGCTCTCGCCCTCCGCCGGGGTGCACGCCGCCAAGGAAGGCTTCAAGCGCTGAGTGTTGTTGTGAAAAGTTTTCATGCTGCAGGTTTAGCACAAGCAAACATGCCAAGAAGCTGAGGTCTGCTTACCCCACTTTCCTGCCCTGCTATTTCAGCCTCGGCCACCGCTGCTGATAACCCCTGGGCGCCGTCCAGGCGCCGCAGTCACCGCCACGGCCTCATCACCCGTCAGCCGCCAGCCACGGGCAACAACCCACCGGCAGTCGGAGCAGCAGGTTAAAGGGTCCGGGAAAATCAGTTTGGGGGCAATCATCTCTTGGGTCGAGGACAGAGAAAGTGGCAAACACAGGGCTAGATTTGGAGGTCGAAATGCCGCGTTCCCGGGTTTCAGTTCTCTACTTCATCCCGCGGGTGTGTGTTTCCCGGTGTGGCGCTGTGCTGGGTCCTCTGCTCGGCTCCGTGCGGCGGTACCGGCTCAGTCGTTGCAGGGAGCTCCTGTAGCCACAGGGTTGCAAACTGCCTTTGTGAAATCAGAGTGCATGGCTGCAGCGGTGTTTGTAGAGATGGAATTGCTACATAAACCAGTTTTGGTTCATCTAACCAGGAATCAGCGGATGTCCAGCTGAAAACACAGCTCCCCCAGAGCTGCACGATCCCGGCTCCGCTGGGCCACTGTTCCCACGCACCCCGTGCCTCGAGCCCGCTCTTGGCTCTGGCCGAAAGACCCATGGCTGCGAGAGGCGGCGAGGGGCCAGCTCTGCGCCGAGCGAGCTGTCGCAGTGGGTCAGCCTTGTTGCTGAGCCCCACGGAGAGCCGCACCGGGGTGATGCTTTGGCAGCTGAAGCCGGTGTTGGCTCCGGGCTGGCTGCCCTGGTCCCAGCTCGCGCCCCGGCCAGGCGGGTCTCGGGCCACGCAGGGCAGGGGGCTGCGGAGCGCCCCGCCGCAGGCTCCAGTCCCCTGCGCCGCGCTCCCACGGGGTGAGCGGGTCTTGTGTGCCACGGAAGAGGGAATCCAGCTGAAGAGCTGCTTCTGATGGTTTTCATCCTGCCCTGAAGGCAAGAGGGGAATTTGTTTCCTGGGAATCTGAGAGCTGTTTACATGTTAATGATGCAGCTCCATGTGCTGCTCATGAGGAGCCCGAGGAGCGGCACGTTCGCTGGGCCTGGGCACGCGCTCCCTTTGCACCCACGCACCAAGGGCAGAGACACCCCCCGGAGCCCCCGCGCTGCCCAGTGCTCCCCACCTGCCCCCGCCCCGGCGATGGGGCTGCTGCCGCCAGCGACTACAGCCAGGAACAGCAAAACCAGAGCAGGGGGCGGCAGGGCTGCAAAGCCCGGATAAATCCTGGTGGTGTGGAGGATGGAGAGCAGCATCTCCAGGGTGTCCTGGAGCCACAGCTGCCCACGGCCACGTTTTGGGCCAAGCAGGAGCGCGGGGCTGAGGGCGTTTAATGCACAGCAGCACGGTGACACAATGGACCGAGACAGACACGTGGCACGGCCACGAGCGAGTGGGGGACAGGACCGGCACCCCTCCCTCCCCTACAGCCCGCAGCAGCTTCCCGGGCGGGTTTCTGGCAGCCCCTGGGTGTGCACCCTGCCCAGGCGCTGCCCGGCCTCCCGAAATGACGGCGCAGGGCAGCCCCGTCCTCCCCGGGCACAGCGAGGGGCCGGCGGCTCGGCCGGCGCAGGAGCCCGGCTCTGCCACAGCTGCCTCTCGTCTGCAGGAGCCTCCCGGGCCGCGCAGCCTCGGCCGGGTGATCAATCTTTTGTCACAGAAGAATAGGGAGAACCAGCAATTAATAAACCGCCGGCTCAGGCAGTAACACGGCTCTGCCGTCCCCGCCGTAAACATCACCCTTTTCCCAACTGTGGCTCGGGATGTGCCGACGGCCGGGCACGGGCGCAGCGCAGATGTTAGTGTAGGGGCTGCCCGCGGGGAGCGGGGTCAGGGCTGTTTGACGAGGAGGAATCGCCATCGGGAGGATGTTTGTTTTTGTAGCAGCTGGATGTGTCTCGGGGAGGGATGGGAACGTCTTCTGTCACCCGTGGGCCGGGAGGAGGCTGGCAGGGCAGGGATAAAGCTCCTGACAAGTTTGGACTAGCAGGCGAGTTGATTAGCTGAGAGATGAAAATTCACAGCTCTGCTCTTGCCGGGGCCGTGAGCTGCCGGCGACGTGTTTATGCGAGGGGAAAGCACCCCCGTGCACGCTGCCCGGCCCCCGCCGGCGCTGAGCCTGCGGTCCTGGGCAAAGCGCCGTGGGTCAGGACCAGGTCCCCATGGCGAGGACGGCCCTGGCGGCTCTGCAGGGCCGTGGCTGCGCGGGGGCAGTGGGGATGCGGGAATGCGGGGCAGCGTTTCGGGGGGTGAGCATCCCGACCCCTCCATGGCCCCGGTGGGTGCCGTGGGAGCGGGTGGTTGCTGGCTGCCTGAGCACCACCGCGGTAGCCTGGACGTGCCCGCATCCCGCCGTGGCCGTGGGTGTTGGGATCTGGACGCCCGGCGCTGCCTCGGGTGTTAATTTGCAGCCGAGGGTGGAAAAGGAACGCGCCCGGTGAGCGCGGGCCCTCGTCAGCGGCGAGCCCGGGCTGGGCTCCCTCTGATGGTACAGATTACCCCGTGATAGACAGAGAGAAACGCATACAGCTGGAGGCAGAATAAATCGATGCTATACGTTGTATAATTGTCTTGAAAATAAGGTAATGACTGGCTCTTGGAATGCTTTGATCTTATCAGAAAGACAAGGAATACACTAATGGCTTTAATTAGACTTCGGGGATGAAATGAATTTGGCCTCCTGGGTGAGCTGGTTTCTGGAATTGACCACTGGTGGGGATAGAAAGGCTTTAATCAGATTTAGGCTCTTTAATACCCACAATAGTTGTGTCTGCATGTGTGATACAGACCTACTGTCACGCCTGGGGGGGTGGGTCGGGGCCGCCTGTGCGTTTGGGAGCCTTTGCTCCATGTACGTTCCCGTTTGCATTTCAGCCCTACAGAGGCTGCTACTTTTATTTATTGACTTTTAAAGGGAAGTCAAGAACAACTTGTCAAAAAGCAGTGGAGAGCTGGTAACTGTTTAATCTCCCAACAGCGGGGTCATGGCAGCTGCGGTGGCGGCAGGGCCGCGTGCTGGCCACGCTCGAGCATCCAGAGCGAGCCCTCGCCAGTTACCGCAGCTTAATTATTGCATGTAACGGCTACAGTAAAAGCAGCGGAAGAGCTTCTTATCTCTCTAGGAACATATCTTCGTGTTGTCCCCCAGAACACGTACAATAAGCAGTATTCAATGCCGGGAGGATGAGCAGGGTCTGACTCAGCGCGGTGACTCACCGGGTGAAGCCGTTGCTCATCAGCCGCGGCCGCGGTGCGCGCTCGGCGCTGGGCGGGAGGCGGGGGCGGCTGCGGCACCCCTGGGGGTCCCGGCCCGCGCCTCGGGGATGCGAATCGGGCTGAGGATGCCCGGGCTCTTGGGGGGGTTCTTCTCCCCCCGTGCCCGTGGCGGGGCTGAGTCCTGGGGGGTCCCCAGAGGGGCCCCGTGACGGCGTCCGTGGCCGCCCGCGGGCTTGGCGGGGGCTGGCAGGTTTCACGGGCTGCACCTGCCCTTCCCCTGGTCATTGCCCAGCGAAACTGGACTGCTTTCTAGGCAGCAGCAGCCCAGATGCTGAAGCTAAACATGCAGCAGTTATTCTTCCTAGGCCGTGTTTATGTCTTCCCTGTTGTAACTACAGATTTGGATTATTTTGGTGGGTTGACGTTAGCTATCGTGTTTCCCTTATGTTAATTTGTTGGGCTTAGATGAGCTCCCGAAAAGGATTTAATAACAAGAGCTGTTGCCAATGAAAGCACAACCTTGTTCAACAGTTACTGTACAGCCAAATATTTTTAACGCCAAGCCTCCAGGCGTGGTATAAGCTCCTTGTAAGAAGCTGAGGTTTCGTGTAAGTACGGGCGAGAGCGCAGCGAGGTCAGCACTCGCCCCGCAGGAGCGGGAGGCGGCCGGTGACGGTGTCCAGCTCTGCCGGGGCACGAGCCCCCGGGAGCATCGCGATGGCGCAGGGGTCGGGGAAAGCCACGAAGCCACAGCAGCTCAGCCTCAGGCAGAGAACACCAATATTTGGTGATTCTGGCTCAAACGGTGGGGCCACAGCAGCGACCCCAAAACAGTGCACAAGGCCGAGCCTCCCCCTTTCCTGTATCCCCAGTGATGCCCACCCTGTGTCCCCTGTCCCAGAGGGGTGACCCCGTACCAGCACGGTGGTGGGACCCCCCCAGTCCCCAGGGCTGTGGGGCCGGACCCTCCCGGCAGCGCGGGGTGGTGGGTCCCCTCGTGGACGTCCTGCCGCCAGCAGCTCCCGGGGGGGGCGGAGGATGCGGGGATGTCTCCCCAAACCGCCCCGCTCGCTGCGTTGCCCCAGGTTGTGACAAATCACCTGTGTGTGTGTGTGTGTGTGTGCGGAAAGCTCCTCGCCACAGCACAAACACACACATGCTTAGTAACATAATCTCTTAAAAGCAAAATCCCAGAAATTCCTTTTTCTTCGTGGAAAATGTTGCCTGGGGGAGAAGCTCATAATGAAGGATGAAAGCTTAATCCTTGAGGTAGAGCAGGACTGGGGGGGGAGAGTATAAACATGACAGTTGTTGCTCAGCGAGTCGGAAAAAAAAGGTGAAGGGATAAAAGTTGTGGCGGGGCAGGAGGGCGCAGGCTGCGGGGTCCGGCTGCGAGGAGCCCGGCAGCACCGTGCCACATTCGTCATTCCAGTGCTGGCCGTGACAAATGCGCGGGGTTATCCTGGCAGTTTCAGCCACGGAAAAATGCTACGGCGCTTTGGCAGGTGAAGGTGTGGGGAGAGCAAATTATACCCCATACCTGTGTGACTCACCGGTGGGGACAGCCCTTGGTTACAGGGTATCGGCACCAGCGATGCTGGGAAGGGGCTTTAATCAAGGTCAGGCCTTGACCATCACAAAATAAAACACCAGTGTGTCTGCAGACTGATTTTTCACATGTTCTGGGCCGTCAGTATGGACACTGGCAGGCGATGTGACAAAGCACGGTGGTGGGAGCAGTGTGTGCGGGGTCCCCAGGCCGGTGGGACGGCGTGGACCTCCCCGAGCGCCGGAGGAGCCGGCGAGGCCGCGGCAGCACAGCCCACCCTGCCCGCGCCGACGGTGCCCCGGGGCGCGTGCCGGCCCTGCGATGGCGGAACATCCCTGACGCACTGGGTGGCGGATGCACGCGTTGTCCCTGTCCTCAAGGTGGTTTTCTCTGGCGGGAGACCCGCCGGCCCCCGGGGTGCTGGGTGTGCTGGGCAGCTCAGGGTGGGGGTCCCCATCTCCTGCTCTTCCCAGTGGCCTCTCCGCCATGGAGCGCTGTCCCTGTGCCATCGTAGTGGCTTTTGGGAGCCGTGGGTGCCAGCTCCCTGGCTGTCGGGGAGGCCACGGTGATGGGCACCGAGAGGTACCACTGGACTGGTGGCTCCCCAGCGGGTCCCGGCCAGGCCAGGTCAGAGCCATCGTGTGCCCCCGGGGGGGCAACAAGACAGAAGCTCCCCCAGCAGTCTGGGAAAGGGCATTTTGCAGCCCGGCGGTTCCTCCCCGGCTTTTGGGGGTGGTGGGCTTGCTCCCCGCACGGCATCCCCAAACCGCCGGCGTCCGCTCTGAGAGGGACAAACAAACAGGCTCTGCTTCTCTCATGCATTTTTTAATTCGGAAGAGGAGTGGCGGAGGTGGGGTTACACTCTCCAGAGCACAACCTGCTCTGCCTTTGCTCACTGCGCAGAAACGCTGTTTACGGACTCGGATTCCAACCCTCTCCTCTCTCGAGCTGTGAAGATGTATTTCCTCTTGTGCCATTTCTCCTTCTGGCAGGCAGGAGGCTCCCAGGTGGGTCTGGAAAATGTCAAAGTGGGAAATAAAGTTGTTCACTGAACAAAAAAAAAAAGAAAAAAAAGCGGGGAAAAAAGGAAAGAAAAAAAGAAAAAAGCCGGAGCAGCGCAGCACTAGAGCCTGCTGGGAGCCGCCGGCACTCAGGCAGGAGTGGGGTGCTTCAGACGTGGAGCATCTCGAGAGCCCCCGGCTCCGCGCTGTGGCTGCCATGTGCCCAGCGCCGGGCACGACGGCTCTGCCACTGCCAGCGCCTGCCCCACACCGCGGCTGAAGTCTCTGTGGCTTTTTCGTCCCTGGAGCAGGCCAAAAGCGCGGTGCCAGACAAAGTAACAGCAACACGACGCATGCGTGTCACCCGTGGCCCTTCGCCCTGCTGCCTCGCCGCCGGCCCGCGCTCCTGCAGTTTCCCCGCCGGGAGCGCGTGTGCTGCCCCTCCGCCTCCTCTCCGAAGGCCTCGTCCTGCTGAGACGGATGGCTCTGTTCCTCTGAAGTGACGAACGGGCGAGTNTCTGAAGTGATGAACGGGCGAGTACATTCCTGGCTCTGCCATCACCTGGTTCTCCTACCGTCAGTCGTCACCGGCGCAGAGCCCCATCCAGCGCCGGGCGGGTGTGCGGAGGGGCACATGCGCGGTGTGGCACGTGGCACGGCGAAGGCTGTGTGCCATGGGGAAGCGGTGCAGCCGGCACTGGGGGGATGCAGAGCGGCCCCCCCATCCCACACCATCCCCGTGCCGGAGCGGTGGGCCCGGCTGCATGCCACAGCTGCCCGAGGTGGACTGGGAGCACCAGCCAGACCCCCCCCAGCTCAGGAAACTGGTTTCCCAGAGAAAATTAGATGTTGACAAAACAACATTTGTTTCACCCAAACAACTTCGCTCGTCGTGGAAAATATTTGGCCCTTCAGGCAAACAGCTGGTGGGAAACCTTCATGCGGGGAAAGGGGACGTAGCGGGAGCAGGAACGCAGCCCCGGTGCTCCTGCCGCTGCTGCCACTCACCACCCCCTGCAACGGGGCCAGGGCTTCCCGTGGCAGCGTTACAGCTCGAGCGATGCCGACAGATGCATCGGCAGGCTGCGTCGGCTCACGGAGCTCATCCCTGCTCTGCATCCAGTGCTGCACAGGAAAAACACAACAACAGACAACCCCCAAAACACCTCCGAGGCAGGAATCCGCCGCACATTTTAAGGGGTGCAAGCCACGGGCGGGTGGCGGGGTTGTGCTGAGCGGCCCCGGTGACGCGATGCCCTGCACTGCTTTCAGTCGGAGCCACCAGCACCTTGCCTCCAGCCGAAGCCCTCGCCGCCGGCCGGAGCCACATGCGCAGAGGTCACGGGCGGCACTGCAGTAGCACAAGCACCCACGGCCGCAGTGAGGTGAGGCTGCCAGTGCCAGTGCCAGTGCCGGTGCCAGTGCCGGTGCCGCCGTCCGCACTGCCCGGCGAGAGAGGCTCAACCTGCACGTGCCTGCGTGCGTGAGCTCCCGGGAAAGGACACGCCATGACAGCCCGCAGGAGCGCCTGGGCTGGGCACAGATGCTGCAGATTAGAAAATTAAAAGCTGGGAGGTTTCTGTTGAAGACATTTTTCCATTCACGAGGCCATGGGGTGGAGCGGGCGGAGCGGGGGGGGGCAGCCGCCGGCAGCAGCAACAAAAGGCAGAAGGGGGAGGGGACCATGAGGGAGAGATTTTTGATTCATACTCAAAAATTACCCAAACTTTATTGCCAAAATGTCTACATTTTTATGTGCTTAAGCATAGTGAGTTATGGAAATCTTAAAACAATGGAATGATCTCCTTCATTGCCCTCGATGCGCTCAAAGTCACCGCCCCTCCTAACCAAGTGGAATCTCTTTTTCCTTTTTATTGACTTACAAAAATGTCTCTGTTATCAACACCCTCCGTGTGCATCTCATAAATACCAGGGTGGGACACGGGGCTTTTGGTGGGTGTTTTTTATAAACCCGTCTCTGCCCCAACCCTTCCTCAAGAAACTTTTTTATGGCGTTAGGTCGATTTGGCAAATTTTCTACTAGAACCTGCCTGAACAAGAGGGGCTGCAAATTCCTTGAATCAAGTCCAAGCATACAGCTTTCTGGTTCCCCCGCTCTCCTCTTTGCTCTGTGGGAGTCCCTTATCTGTCAGTCACGTACTGATCTTATAAATCTTCCGCCGCTCCGTGTGAGAGCATTACAGGGTGTGTCTTACACGCTCCATCTGCCAGGTAAGGGACCGCGGGGGCGCGAGCAGCAATCCCGCTAGAGCACGTGCTTTGCAGTCCTGGACATGCCGAATAAAGTCGGTATTCATTTGTTTTTTGCATTGTGTCGCAGTCCTGGAGCAGACCCGTTCCGTTCTGAGCACATCAGGAGCAGAGACGGGCGGATGCCCTCACGGGCACCTCCGGCGGGACACGCGCATCCGTCCTTCTCCGCTGCCGTCGCACGCGAGGCTCCGAGCCGGCAGCGCGCGCCGCGGTGATGCTGTACTGCGGCGACAAATCCTTCCCGCGTGGCTGTGCCGGTGTAGGAAATGGTAACTGTGTGTGCAGCAAGGGCCAGTGACAAGAACACCACGCACCAGGGTGGGTTCCTTTGCTGCCCAGATAATTTCCCCGCGCCCCTCCAAAACGGCGCCTTCCTTGCCCCGCTGGCGGTGCAAAGCCCGACCACATAGGCCTGCGCTCTGATTTACGGCCTGCCCTCCGACAGAGCTACAAGCAGAGAAAGTGCTGATCTGGGAGAAAATGAGGACCAGACTGGGGAGAGGAGGGGGGCTTTGCCGGGGGGGTTCAGAGCCGCGCGGGGGGACGCAGCCCCAGCAAGGAGCCCTCCCACCCCGCCAGGGATGCCCACGGCCGGGGAGGGGGCAGAGAGCAACCGCAAGAAGAGCTTTGGGAGGAATCGAGGCACCCACGGGACGCCCCGATGTCGGCACAAACCCCTCCGCTGTCCCTCGTGGCCCAGGCCCGGGGCGGGTGGCCCGTCCCGGCTGTCCCATCCCGGCTGTCCCATCCCAGCCGTCCCGCCGCACTCAGCGCCGCGGGGAGAGGGAAGCCGGGCGAGCCGCGGGAAAACTGCTTCAGCCCTATAAACTGACATGGTTGTTTATAATATTCCTAAGTGCCATTGCGTGATGATAGCAATTCTCTGACAGGGAAAATTTACTTTTTTCCTTCTTTTTTAAATAAAGTTAGAAAGCTGCAAGTCCCACAAAAGATGCTTTGGCTATTATTCAGGGTTTGTTTGTTTTTCTGCTTCCTATAAGTGACACACTGAGGGCCATTTGCTGCTGATAATGTTACAGCGTTATCCCCGTGCCGTCAGCACAGCGCTGTGCTCAGCCTGAACCGGGCAAGTCGTCTCCCTGCCGGCACCCGGCGCCCGCAGCCGAAACCCCGGGGCCGTGGCTTTTTGCCGCTCTCCCTCCGGCCACCCCCTCTGCCCGTCCTTGCTGCCCCGAGCCTGCAGGGACGCCGGCAGTGCAGGGGAGGTTTGCCGAGCAGGGAGCAAGAGCAGCACCAGCACCGGGCTGCAGCACCCGGGGGACCCCAGCTCTGCCGGTCGCACCGACCCTGCAGCCAGCACAGGCGGTGGTGGAGCGGGGAGCAATGGAGCAAGGAGCATGGAAGAAGAAGCATGGAACAAGGAGCAAGGAGCAAGGAGCATGGAGCAAGGAGAATGGAGCATGGAGCAAGGGGCGAGGACCAAGGAACATGGAGCATGGAGGCTGGAGCATGGCGCGTGGAGGATGGAGCACAGAGCATGCAGCAGCCCCTCGCAGCTCCTTGGCCAAAGCGCCTGCAGCCTCCCGAGCCACCCCCAGCTGAACCTCCTGGGAAAGCGGCTTGGATTTGAACGGCTGAAAGTTAAAAGTTGTTGACCTTCTGGATAAAATTTATCTGTGCACATTTCACATGCCGGGGAATGGAACCATTACTTTGTCATTACTTTTTGTGTGGAAAAACTCCTCGGTAGGAGTCAGGCGCTTCGCTGAGGACACTGCAATCTCCAGTTTGCTTATGTTGTGCTAAAAACAAACAAACAAACCCTGAAAAGCACTGGAGAGCTGCAGCAATCCTCCAAGCTAAAAAAGAAGTGGGGATTTATCAGGCCCTCAGCAGGGGACACGGCACAGCTCCTGCCAGGCTGCCGGGCTGAGACGGGCACCCCTCCAGCGCGCCTGCGCCTTCGGGTGTCAGCAGAGGCGGCTGTTTGCCGTGGTCAGGGACGGGGCTGACATGGCACTGCCCCGTCCCCTGCAGCAGCCGAGGCACAGGGCAGACAGTCACAGCCCGGAGCAGAGACCAGAGCTCGTGGAAACCGCAGCTGAACGGGACGGGCTGATGGAGATTAGGGCTCGTGTCCCTGAGGGGTGACGAAGCATCACAGACACCTTCAGGGGCCCCGAGGGGCAGCAGCGGGACAGGACCAGCTCGGCCGAGGTGAGGAGGACTTTCCACCCAAGCCCTCCTCGCAGATGGATGCAGGGCACAGTGCTGCACCGAGGTCCACAGGACGGCTGCATTGCTCCATTTGCAAAACCCACAGGACTGCGTCCACGAGCACTGAGGCAGCGGCTCCCTGCTCAGAGTCATTTTCAGCTGGTGATGCTGGGGAAGCGCTCGCCCTGCTCCTGCCAAGCACCCCCGTGCAGCCCCCGCACGGCTGGGTGCATCCCACTGGCCCCCAACTGTCCTCTTAAACCCCTCCCGGTGGCACCACTTGGCAGCAACGATGCTGACACCTCCGCAGCTCACGGGGGTTATTTCATCTTGGCCTGTATCTTTGGAAAACAGGAATTTAGACTTAGAGGACCTTGTCGCTTTTCCATCCAAGTTCCCAAAGCCTCTCCCGCCCCAGGAAAGGCCGGCACAGTGCCGAGCTCGGCGGAGCAGCCCAGGCCTTCCCACGCTTGGTGCTGCCCCGGGCACCGCAGTCGCGGCCCCGCAGCCGCGGGCGTTTGCTGTGAGAGCCAGGAAACAAGAGATGGGAAGTTTATAAACATGCCGCGGATGGTTTATGGAAAGAGGTTATGAAATGCAATTAAATGTTTTATGAAGTGTCCTGATTGCACTCCTCAGTCACTGTGTGATTTTGATCATAAATCAGAAAATGAACTGGAGCTGCAGAACTGAAGGGAAGGGGACGGCCGGGGGGCAACGGAGCGACATGGCTGCTGGTGGGTCCCTTCAGCCCTCGCTTGTGCCCGGGGTTCTGCAGTCGTGACCCTCGTGCCCCAAGGATGATTAGTCCCGAGTGGGAGGGAATCGCCCCGACGTGCGAGTGCTCCCCGCGGCTCGGCAGCCCCGCGCCCTCGCCAGCGCCAGCCCCCTCCCTGCCTGATGCTGCTTGTTTAACGCGCACCATAACTTCTGGTGATATGCAGGTTATGCAGTGAGGGTGAAGGGGCCGACGGGGGAGTGGGGGCTGCTGGGCTGGGGGTGCCCTGTGTTTCGGGGGACCCCGTGCAGCGCAGAGAGCCGCAGCAATGCACCAAGCCCGGCGGCTCCATGGCCCGCGGCAGCTCCTCAGCACCGGCGCGGTGGCAGCTGGGTGCCCCAGTGTGACAAACCTGCCGGCCCCTGGCACCCACGGAGCGGCGGGGGAATGTTGGCCAGAGAAGAGAAGCGAACATCAAGGGATCAAAATGAAACCACATTGAAGTGCGTGATTTATGGACTGATTCAGGGCTGCAGCGCGCTGCTTCGCAAGGGCTCCCTGGAAGGAGCAGCCGGCGGTTGGTGTTTACCAGGGACCAGTGCAGCCACCGCAGAGCGGCCAAGAGCTAATGGCAAACATCCGAACCACATCCTCCCAATGGCAGCGGTCGCTCAGGAGCAGAGGGACAGGCCTGCCTGCCCACAGGCAGCGGCACGGCCCGCACAGCCACGCTGCCACTCATCTTCCCTGGAAATACAACCGAACCAGCAGCCCTGGCACCTGGCGCCGGAGCAGGGACAGTCTGTCCTTGCCCCCGGGACCGCAGACCGGGTGCAAGAGGGAGCTCGTCACAGTGACCCAGCCGTGACTGATACACACTCAAACACCACAAAACTTGGAGAAACTAATTAACAAACCCCCTAAACCCCGAAGTGCATTACAGGCATCATGTGTCTGACATTTGGCTTCTCATCCTGGAGCTGCTGGTCCAACAGCTCGCGAGCCAGAGGTTAAGCTTCCCAGTTCCTCTTTTTGATCTGCATCACTCACATTTTTCCATGTTGTTGGACACAATCAAAAAAAAAAAAAATCCCTTTGAATTAGCAGGCAGGGCGAGACGCTAATTGCTTTCCCAGCTCCTCCCGTGTCAGGTCCGGGTGGCTGCCCAGGGACCTGCACGCACCCACTCGGCCCAGGAGCTCCACAGGTGGGACGGGAACAAGTGCTGCAGTGTGGGGTGGAAAAACAGACTGCGAAACCCAGCTGAAAAGGCCCCAATACGAGCGCGCTTTGCCCCGCGGAGATGCTGCCCGAGCCCCCGATGCCCCCAGGGATGCTGCCTGAGCACCGTCCCCGCGCCCCACTGCCGAGGGCTGCGCAGGGCGGGGATGCTCCCGGCCACGCGTGGCTCCGCGTGCATGGCCCGACTTGGCAGACGCCTGTCTATCCGTTACCAGCTAATGCAATGGAACTGGCTGACAATGGGCTCGGCGCCTGCCAAAATCCAACATGCGGCCTGCAGATGTCCCTGGGACCGGCAAACCCTGCTGGAAGATCCGTGCGGTACGAAAGGTTACCCTCAATTTGCTTCAGATGCTGCTCGCGCCGTTCGACAGCCATCATTGGAGGAGGGGGCTCCTTCGGAGAGAAAAGCATAAATCCAGCTCTACATCCAGACTGTTATTATCTTCTCTGGTTCAAATTAAGTGACTGGGGTCATTTTTTTATATGTTGCAATTTGCCTTTTACCTGAGGGCATTGTGGAAAGGAAAGAAAAAAAGGTGAATCCAGCACGAAAGGAGGGAAGAAGCAGAGTCTTTAGTAGGCAATTAGCTAAACTAACATCAGGTTCTCCCTAAAACATCAAAATGGAGATTAAATATAGACAGACACAGCTAATTCCTCGCCGGTGGGTCTGGCGATAAATCAGCGCCAGCACCTGTGCCTGCAGGGCAGGAGAGGGCGGGCGGGCAGCCCTGGTCCCGTGTGGTGCTTAGGGACGGGAGAGAGCCCGGCGGCCACCAGCACCAGCGCCAGCACCGTCAGCCTCACGTCAGCACCCCCCAGTCCCAGTCTGCATTCTACGGCCAAGGAGCGAGGGCGATGCAAGCGGCCGGCACAGCAAGCAGACAGGCAGAGGATGACGCCAGTGCCACCACCAAAAGCCACCGAGCGCTCGTTGTTTCAGGCACTATGCAATTCAAAAACAGTGCCTCATTGAAGCATCTGCTCCGTATTTCCAGAGCCAGGGACAAAGGGCTTTGTGTGTGCTTCAGTTCAAAGTGTGGGTTGACTTTGTTTAACGAGTATTTAAAGAAATTGTGTATTTTATCAACCACTATATTAAAGGGAAACAAACTGCGGGAAACCCCAGCTTAGCGGACGCCAGTGCTGCGGGGCACGGGGGGACACGGCAGGCTGCCCGCACGGGCAGGTCACGCTGCCTGTGGACCTCATCCCTCTCCGACACCCACATCGCTCCGGCTCACCCGCACGGAGCTTCGCACGGGGCTGTGTGCGCCAAGGGCTGCCCGGCGCTCGCCGCAGTGTTAGTGCCCACGAAAGACCCTCCCACGGTCTGTGCACCTCAGCCCTCCCCGGCAGCGAGGGCACTCCTTTTCTGGACCCCAGGAAACCTTCCCACTGTTTCTCCCCACTTTAAGTAAAAATCCTACTTCTTACAGCCCTGCGGAGCCAGCAAAGCCGGGGACCCCGCTGGGCGGAGGCGCAGGAGGAGCATGCTTGACTGGAAATGTTTACTGCGAAGCTACACACAGAGTGCACTGGTAGGGCAAGCCAGGGTGTATTCAGGGTCTGGCTTTGGAGAAGGGCATGTCCCTTGTGGAGAAACCGCTCGGCAGAGGGGGAAAAAAAGGGTATTTAGTGCTTACGGCAATCTGATCTGCCCCCAAATCAGTATTTGCCCTTCGTTTATGAGCCTGCAGAAATAAGCAAACTTGGATTAGTCCCAAATTCCCCTTCCAGAAGGCAGGGAGAGGCTGGGCAAGAGGCTGGGAGCCCCTCTGCCCTGCCCGCCCTGCCTGCCCTGCCCGCCCTGCCGGCGGCTGGGGATGAGGATGCTCCCGCGCAGCCCTCGCGCTCCCCAGGGTCACGTCCCTCTCGCCAGGAGTATCCGACGGGACTGGAAGCAATCCCCACAGCATCGGTCCGTGTTTGTCAGCGCCCTTCTCCCGAAGCAAACCCCAACCCGGGATGCAGCGGACGAGATTTATTTCTTCTGACAGTCTCCACACACGCCGCTATTTTTCTTCATTGCTCTTGACACGTCTCCTGCCACACTGGGCAAACTTTGGGGTTGGCCGAGAGCCAGTGTCGGGAGGGGGGTACGATGTGAGCTGTTTTCAGATGGTTTATAAAATTAACATCCCCAAAGGATCCCACTGTTTGCAGAGATGAAATCGGTGGCTGTGCCGTGTCCGTTCTGGATGATTTCATCACCGAGTGACTCCTTACGTCGCTTCTCCTTGTCTTTTAAAGCAGGAGCTTACCACCACCGCCAGCCCAGCCGGGCCGCGGGGCTGCCCTCCCGCAGCCGCCCTGCAGCGCCGAGCCCCTCGCCAGCGCCAGGGCGGCAGAGCCGGGCGAGAAGGGCAGCCTTGCTCCCACCGAGGGCTCTGGGGACTCTACATCTGCAAAACCGTTCAAGCTCCCGAACTGCCCCCCACTGCCTCACTGTGAGTGCTTCGGGGCAACCGAGAGCCCCGCGGTGCCGCAGCCCGGGCGTACCTTGCCACAGCGAGAAAAAGAATAACCTTGCCCTGAAATTCCCATATTAAAAAAGAAAACCAAACAACTTCTTCAGAAGGAATGTAGACCTAAAGCCTGTCATCTGCTGTGTTTTGATCAGAACATGAGCAGCTCCATCCCAAAGCAGTCTCTTTTCAATACCTTTGGTGATTTAATGAAAAATACTTCGTTTTTGCTGAAAGCAGATGAATTTTGTGTTTCCACTGAATGAAAATAAAAGCTGTTAGAACAAAACAATTTGTTGAAAACCTGTGAAACCCGCCCTGTTTGTAGCACCCATGGAGAACTCGATCTCAACACCCAGCGCTAGACCCGGCTAACCACAAGCCACATGCGTGCTTTGGGTCAGTCTCTTTTTCCAGCACTCCGATTATTTTTTCTCCTGAGGATGGGGCTGGGAAGGACTCAGCCTTCAGCACAGTACAAATCCTGCCCTTTCGGTAAAGTGTAATAAACTTCTTCCTCTGACACATAGGAAAATGTTTTAAGGCAAGACTTTATAGAGAGCATCAATCACTTCAGAGGTGATGGAATTGCTGCAGAATTATAAGCAAGTCTGAAGTGTCTACAGAGGACTCTAAACACTGTCTTCTATTTATTCTCTGTGTCCTTTGTAAATGTAAACTTCAGTGGAGTCCAGAGGCCCTTCCGTCTCCACGGCTTGTCAATCCAGCACCTTTCACCACCACTAAAATCACAATTAAAAAAAAAGGGGGATTACAAAAACAAACACAGAGCTCGCGCTCGCGAGTGATGGCTGTGGACTGTTGTGCCGCCGCCGGCCGCCTCCCCCGGGAGCGGTGGTGGGATCCTGCCCCGTGCCTACATCTTCCCACCATGGGCGTGCGAGAGCAGGACCCCCAGAGCCGCCTCCTCCCGAACCCTCCTCCCGGTGACCTGTCCCAGTGGGCAGGAGGCGCGGGAGGAGCAGGGCTGAGGCCGGAGGAGGGTGCGTGTCCCGGCCACAGCACCCGGTCCTGGGCGCCCACCTGTGAGCCCATCCCGTCCTCCCGGAGGGGCAGAAGAGGGGAGAGAAGGACCCAAAGTAAATCCTGGAGAAGACGGGGACAGAGACCTGGCCAGAGGTGTGCGCACCTACTCATGCCCTCACTGTGCACGGGCAGGTTTTTATCTCCTACAGACTTTAGACTACCAGTGAGGAACGGTTAATGGTGCACCACTGAATAAACACAGATTATGGCTCTGAAAGGCTCCGAGAAGATCAAGCAGAGGACAGTGCACTGACAGCGGGATGGGGTTGGGTGTGGGAGAGCCATCCCAGCTGGAACACCGCTGAGAGGACCGAGCACGAGAGCGGGAAGTGACTTTTGCTGCCACAGAAAGAAAAAAGAAGATAAAAGCCCTTTAAAGTTTTGAAGGGAATCTATATTAAAAAGTTCTCTTTGCCAAAATAGCTGGAAAAAGTTATTTTATACATTGAAATATCCCACAGCTGCTCTAGCAAAAAAAAACCAAACCAACCACCAACCAAAAAACCATCCTGTTTTGAAAAATACCTTCCAGAGGCTTGATCTGTCCCCTGAGCATCCTCATCCCAGCCGGGGAACAAAGCCAGCACACTCAGCACAGAGCCTGCAGCGGGACAAGCTGCGATATTTTGTCCCTGCCGTGGAAGGGGTCAGGAGGTGCATATGGAAATAGACTGGGCCCCTTTTGGTTGCTGGCATTAGCAGGTATTTTGCTAGTTACAAGCAGCTCCTTTTTCACACACAACTGTGTACATCCATGAGCATCATTCTCTGAGCAGACCTTACGTTAAACCGGAGAAAATTCCTACTTAACTGACAACACGGGTCAAACTGTAATCCGCCTCACCTGTGGCTGTGGGATAATCGCGGGTGCCACTCGTGCTGCCACCTTGCTGGGACCGTGCGGCGCCAGCCAGTGTGCCACCAGCTCTTGTCAGCACCTCTAGTCTTCTCAAAAGCCAGTTGCCCCAAAAGACAATTGAGAAGACAATTATTTTGACAGTAAAGCAGCATTTTGGGGGCTCCCCGCCAGCTCATAATATCCCTCACCGTGTCCCCTGCACCTCCTGTGAACCCGCACCCCCCTGAAGGGCTGTGGCCCCACATACACCCCCAAAGGACTGGGGTTCGCATGCACTCCCCCCCACCAAGGCTGGGGTCCCCCCGCACCCCCCCAAAGGGCTGGGGTCCCCCAACATCCCCTGCAGGGCTGAGACCCCGCACCCCCGAAGAGGGCTGGGGTCCCCCGCGCCCCCCGCAGAGCCGCCCCCCGGTAGCCAGCAGGTAGCGCTGCGGGGCCGTCCCCGGGACCCGCCGCCGGGAACGCGCCGAGCTCCGGCACCGCCGGGGGGGGTTCGTCCTTCCCTCACCCCGCGGGTCCCGCCGCCCCCTGCAGGCGAAGGCACCCCCAGTCCCTCCCCTGCGGGGACCACTGCCACGAGTGGCAATGTCCTTCGGGGCTTTTCCAGCACGAGGGCCGCTCGCCAGCAGCACGCTGCAGGCAGGGTGCCACCGAGCACGCAGCACCGCCGCACCTCCCGCTTCACACCTCCGCCACGGCCGGCACCCGCCGTCCGTCGGCACTGAGGGCGGTGAGCCCCTGGGGCAGGTTGCCCCGAGAAGCTGTGGCTGCCCCATCCCTGGAGGTGTTCAAGGCCAGGTTGGACGGGGCTTGGAGCACCCTGGGCTGGGGGGAGGTGTCCCTGCCCAGGGCAGGGGGTGGCACTGGGTGAGCTTTAAGGTCCCTTCCAACCCAAACCATTCTATGGTTCTATGATTCCCAGCGTGAGACAGACCAGGAGCCCACGGGGACGGGCGCGGGGATGCTCCGGCAGCCCAAGACAGCCAAGACCAGACTTAAAAGTTTTCCTTTTTTGCCAGTGCCACCAAGTGCCAGGCCTGACCCCCGAGCACAAATTGCTGTGTTCCCCCTTCTGCCAAACAGCTCTTGTGACCCCCAACTCCCATCCCCGCTGCTGCCTGCACTTACCCCAGGACTGCAAGGAAAGGCTCCGTCTCTCTGCGGGCATGACCCAGCCTTCTCTCCGCAGCACGCCGTCCTGTGCTATCCCAGTAACTATAGCGCTATCAGGGGCACAAGGCAAACCTCTCTGCACTGCCCGGTTCTTCCTCCTCGTCATGACCGGGCTTGATCTGTCATTGGTTACAAAGGAAAGGAGCAGGGGTGAGGGGAAAATCAAGCCTCAGATTCGGACAGGCTCCGGTGCCGCGCGGCCAGCGCCGGCACACACACAGCCCACCCCTCACCTGGGCACACACCGAGCTGCACTCCAGCTCCGACTCCTGCACGTGCATCCGAGACACTGGTGCTGGGCAGCACCGTCCGCACCGCTGCTGCCACGACCGCCGCGGCACCCCGGTGCTTGGCTCAGGAAAGGCTCAAGGCTCAACGAGAGGTGGCAAGGAGGACAAGTGCCGCAGAAGGGCTGCGGGGGAGAGAGGGCCTGGGACCTTCCAGCCTCTTGTTTCACCCTGCTAAGGAAAAACTTTAAGGCTAAATTTTCCAGCGCTGCCCTGGGAGAACGGGTGTCGATTCCCAGTGCTGAACTGGGAACTGGGCGTTTTGATCCCATTTGTGACTCCAGCGTGGCCTGGGCTGTCCTACAGACATCGAGACTGAGATCAACCCAGTGACCTTCAGCCTCAGAAGGATGAGGCTCTGCCCTCGTGCTAACAGGGAGCGTGATTAAATGCAGCTCCTCGCTGGGGAGCGCCTCCTGGACCAGCTGTTAATGGGAATGTGATCATGACCCACAGGCAGTTTCAGATCTGCCCGCTAACTTGTGCGGAGTCCTGTCTGGACACACGGATATCTCTGGCCATGGCCAGGGGCAGCAGGATGCAATCACGTGTCGGGGCAGTGAGCCGGGCCGGCAGCGCCTCGCTGGCACGGCAGTGATGTGCCCGTGCGCACGCATGGGTACAAACTCACCCTCCTGCAGAAGCCGTCTTCTCCAGCGGCTCCCGCACCCACAGCAGGCAGCAGCGCGTGTCCCCTCCGCCAGCTCAGCCCTCCTGCCTGTGACGGTGATGGCAGTTCAAACCAGGAGTGCTGCCGGCAGGAGACCTGTGCGGGCAGGGAAGGGGAACACGGTCACATTTGCAATAGGTCCTTTTCCTGGCACGCTCCAGAACGCCAAAACATCGCGGTGGCCCCGGCAGCAAACAGCTGATCCCTGTAGCATCGCACCCGCGGCCCTTCCCGGGGGCTGACCCGAAGCACCCTGCGCTCCCCAGCGCCGCGCGTGGCCTCCATCACCTTCTGCAGGCGCTTTGTTTTCACTGAAGAGTTGCGCAGCAAAAGTGCAGTACCAGCAAAAGCTGGCAGGGAATCCAGGGGCCAAGTCTGGAGTAAAATTCTGATAATGCTGTGTTTATACCAGGAATTTCTTTGGCAGATTAATCACGTGAGTGAAGTAACAGATGGGAACTAGCTGGAGACACCGTAATGGGAATTTCAGCGCAGGGCCAGGTTGGCAGCTCACCCCCCGGGAAATGCCGCTGCCGGGGCCACCGCTGCCCAGAAGCAGCGAGGAGTTTAAACAGGGATCGGTGCCGCAGCCCCGTGGCAGAGCAAAGCAGCACCCAGAGGCCAACTCTGCTCCAACAGCCAGAAGAGAGGAGCCAGGGCAGCAGCTCGTGTCCCCCGGCACGCGCTGGCCCCTGCTTCCAGCCATGCTCGAGCAATGACGGGCATCGAGGGCATCGCTGAAGCACAGGACTCGCTGTCCTGCTGCTGGCTGCGGCGCAGGAAGGGCACACACAGCAGCGAGGCCGAGCGCTCTCACCTTCACCGCCCGCTGGTTTTGCCAGCTCCGGACTCAGGTTGCACTGGGAGTTTAAAGACACACAAGGTCAAAATTCCCCCGGGAGCAGATGACCGGCCGGGCACGGCCGTGGGGCTCTGGCTTGTCCATCCATGGGGGCCAGATGCCAACCACCCCCACGGCTGCATGTTATTGCCCAGTGGCTGGGACACCAAACTTCTCCTGGACTGGGGAATTATTCCCAGAGTCAGCCACTCGGGAATATGCCACACGCTTTTTTAAACAGTCGCTTGCATCAGCCCGAAGCCGTGCCTGCGCGCCCGGCATCCCCAGGTGCTGCCCCAAGGAGCGACCGGCTGCCAAGTCCGGCAAAGGGCAAAGAGCAGAAGTGCCAGGAGGTGAGACCACAGAGGAAAGAGTGGAAACACTTTGCCCACCGCAGACAGCTGTTTGCAAGAGGTAACAGTCTTCCTATCGCTTCCTTCTTCATTTCGAGGGGAACAAGATGGATTCTGATCTTTGTCTGAACAACTGCAACAAGCCAAACACAGCCTTAGTGGCAACAAGCAAACGGGATGGTGGCAGCAGTCCAGGCAGCGCTGTGTGAATGCAACGGGACAAATCTTTCCCCTAGTTCAGCCCTGCCATAGCACCGGGAGCAGTAAGCACGGGCTGGGGGAAGTTACTCCAGGATGATCTCTTTATGTTGTAGGTCCTGGAAAGTGACCTGTCCGAGCTACGAGATTGCCTCACCGCGCCTCTGCTCCCCCAGAGAACTGCGGTGCTGCTCCGGCAGCAGGAGCCGGCGCAGGGGCTGGCAGCACCCATGGGCGACAGTGGGAACGTGCAACCAGCAGCCCGGGTGCCCAGGGAGGACGTGGTCTACGCGTGCTTGACTCCGGTTTTAACTGCTCCCTGGGTTTTCATGATATCTCTTGCAATAAAGCTGCACGCATTTTTACTAAGCCTGATTTGTGAGAGCCGATGGGTTATTTTAATGACACAGCAGCGTGCTGAGGAAACACCGCTTCCCCCGCTGCTTCATCCTCCCAACCGGCTGCACCAGAGCTCCGAGCCAAGGGTATCAATTTGATCACGACGGACCCTTGCAGAGCACGAGATCCAGGTTAGCCCGGGTAGATTGCCGGCTCTTTGATCTCTTCATAAATCTATTGACTCTGGCTCAGTGCTGCCCACAAAGCTGGCCAGCGGCACCAGCCCTGGAGCCACAAGCACACATGTTCCTGCTAACCCCCCCCGAGGTTCGGACCCCCGAACGCGTCCGCAGCACGGCTCCAGCTCCGGCAGCGGGGAGGGCGCAGGCTCAAGTGTGAGCGCTGAGTCAGCCGAGGACCGGGAGCCCTGAAGGGGCAGAGCCGGGCACCAGCGCGGTCCTGGGCGCTGCTGCCCTGCCCCGGCTCTGCGGCCAGCGCCTCCGAGCCAGCGAGGCTGCCAGCCCCGGCGCCCAGCACCGCACCGAATGAGCCGCTCTCTCCTCGGGCTGCAGCGGTGGAACATATGGGACCCGTTAGCTGGAAGCATATAAAATTCAAAGCTGTATTAGTCATCGGCTCCGTCATGTTCATTCCACCGCTGGTAGACACTGCTCTTGCAGAAGCAACGGGCAACTGCTTGTGTTTCTGCTGTCAGCTCCAATAAACAACTGTGTTTAATGCTGCGGGGGGGAGAGGGGGCTCAGAAACTCGATCCAAAAATAACAAGTTGTAAGCATGATATCCTCGCCAGCTTAATGGCTCAGTCTCTCCCCCAGTTTGCCGTGCTGCACTAGAGGGAAGCGGGGTCTAAAAGCCGAGATGACCCATCGTTAATAACTGACCGGCCCCCCACGTGCTGTCCCAGCAGCCCTCCCGCATCAGCCCGCCGCGCGGCCGCCCATTCTTCAGCACGCAGGACCCCGTGAATCACGCGCCATTAACATTCTCGGAGTGACATCTCCAAAATACTTCAGGGATAAATTGGTTGCTGGATGATTTGCAAAGCATTCAGGCAAAATTATTAGGAGATGCGCTGGTGGGGAGCCAAGGGCTGGATCCCGACGGGGGACGCGCTCTCGTGGGTCGCTTGGGTGGTGCGTGCTCTCCCCATGGCCCCAGGGAGCTCCGCCGGGTGCCACCCCGGCAGACAGCGTCACGTGCCAGCCGGTAAACACGGCATAACTCTTGCCCTCATAAAGGGCTTAAGTGCCCTGGCGCTGTTGGATAAACAGGACTGTGCACAACGCATACAGCAACTTGGCAGAGGCCCTTTAGGCATCTCAGCATCTTCACAAGCCCTCCCCTGCCCTGCGAGTGGCCTCTCCATCAGAGAGCCCACTGCCCGCCCGCAGCGCTGCCGCCCACCCCGCGGCATGGCCAGGCACCGGCAGGCAGGATTCAGCCGGCCCGGGGGGGAATTAGACATCAAAGGAAAGCGGGCAGGAACGCGGAAAGCCCCCACCGTCTGTTTCAGACAGCCGCAGCGTCCTGTACCCCTGCTCTGCCCGCGGAGCAAAGCAGCGGCCGATGGTGCCGATGAGCACCTTCGCGCGGAGCAGCACCCAGCCTGCCCCGACCCCCGCGCAGCTGAAACCACAGCGGCCGAGGGAGAGAGCGGCCCTGCGAGGAGGGCGCGGAGGAGCCGGCGTTAGCGGGGAGGGGTGCCTGGCTCGCAGGGCCAGCCCTGGGGAACGCGCAGGGGACGGGGGACGGGAGTCCTGTCCCACACCGCCAGCCTGCAGCACGGCGGGCACCGCCTCATCACGCAGAGGGACACCGAGATTTTGGCAGGGCACTGCGAAGGTGCCGCTGGCAGAGCCCGCAGCCTGCCCTCACGACACTTGGCTCCTAACAAAGAGCAAAAGTTTCCAGAGAAGAACGCGTGACGCCCGCACCTCTGCCCCCAGCACTGCCTCTGGCCGTGCCCCTGCAGCACGGGGACGCTCGCTCCTCGGCACGGAAAGGGTCCCTCCTGCCATAACCCACCACGGCACCTTCAGGAAAGGAAAACAGCTCCTGGCGCAGCAGGGCGGATGCAGATGTCACCGCCTCGGCACTAAGACCTCCATGTAAGGGATTTCCAGCAAAACTGGTAATGTGCTTTCTGAACCAGTAACGGATCTTGTCCCAGATTAATAATAGATTAAAGCAAAAATGCTTTGCCCTGCTGTGGGTTCTGCCCCAAAACTAGGAAGGGTTTTGCAAGGGTGTCTCAGGATACCACGTTCCCACCAGCAACTTCCCAAGGACGCCAGCTCAGCATGGGCAGCAATATTAGTAACACTATACACACACTTTTTCACCTT
Source organism: Himantopus leucocephalus (assembly GCA_003993805.1). Taxonomy (NCBI): domain Eukaryota; kingdom Metazoa; phylum Chordata; class Aves; order Charadriiformes; family Recurvirostridae; genus Himantopus; species Himantopus leucocephalus. The sequence continues at coordinate 5,506,615 of RSEF01000026.1, read as the reverse complement.
CTCACATAGGTCGTTCTCCCAGTTTTCACTGACCCGTCCAGCTTAAGCTACAGCACAGCTGTTTGCAGAGCGCGGGTCCCCCCATGTCTTGTGTTTGAGCAAAAGAAAAAAATGAAATTAGCAAAGAGACCACGGCCACACACTGGCAGCTCCCTCGTGCAGCAGCGCAGCCGCCGCCAGCCCGGCCGGGGAAGCCGGCGGAGCCGTTCCCACCGTTCCCAGCTCTCCATGCGGAAACCCAACCCGAGGAGCCGGGACCGGGGCACGGGGGATGCGGAGCGAGAGGTTCCCGTAGAGTCAAACTGGAAGAGACAAGAAGAAATAAACAGGCGGCGGTGAGGCGGCAGGCGGGGGTCCCGGGGGCGCGCACCCAGCCCACGGCGGAGGCGCAGATCCGGGCGATAACGGGAGCTCCCGGGGAGGAACCCGCAGAGCTCAGCGCATCTGTCCCTCATCAACGGCACTGCCAGACCCTATGGGAGACCCCAGGTGAAAAAAGAGCCGAGGTTACTCGTGCTCAGTTAGTTCAAGAAAAAAAATGTTTCACAAGAGTCTCTCTTCATTACATTTTGGAGGTGATATGGAGTTCTGAGCTGTTGGAGAGCTGGGCAGCTGCTGCTGGAAAACCTGAGTTAGGGAGAGAAATGTCACCCCAAATTTATTGTATTTACTTTCTCCAGTGTTTTCAGAATTTTTACTCTTCAATAGTTTATATTATACACATTTATCAGCTTTGCTTCAGGCTTTTAACCCCAGATTCACTGTCTCAGGTTATAGCAGAGAGTGATGAAATGGGTATTCCTGGGGCTGAACGCTGGCATCTGCTCAGGGGACGGCGTGTGGCCAAAATTTAAATAATCAAATGGCCAAAATGAAGCCAAGACAAGGGCTGCTGCGCACTGAAATCTCCTCTGCCCCCGGCACCATGGCTCTATTGACATATTCCTTGTTCGTCAGCACTGGGTTTTTTCTTTTTCCTTTTTTCAGGGAAGAGATGGGCAAAACCACGTTTTGCCCGAAGACATTTGCAACTAAACTGGCCTAATTTGTAGAAATCTTATTTTTGAAGAGCATTTACAATCCTCCAAGAAACCAAGACAGCCACCAGTGAAACACACCCCACCAGACTGTGTCCGATCTGTAAGAAGGCAGCAGTGGCAGGAGGGCGAAACTCCCCGAAATCAGGGGAAATCCCAGAAGTGAAAGGGGGGCGTGAGCAGACCCAGCATTTAAAGCCTGGCCAGGGTGTAGGCAATGAGTAAAATTAACTCCCTAGCTGTGAAACTATTGAACACCGCAGCCCCAAAAGCGGACAATGGGATCAAAGTCGGGATTTCCCCACGCTCCAGCCCGCCTCAATGGAGCGCCCGCCGGGTGCCGGGCTGCGCGCCCGCCGTGACGCCCGGGGGCCATAAGCTGCTCGGGAGAGTTCAAAGGAGCCCACACAGCCTTGCACGGCTCCCGGGGCGGTACGCAATCCCCAGGCTTTCTGGGGGAGCAGGGCTGGCGGTGGGGGCTCCTGGGCTGCCCGCAGGGAGGGCGAAGGGGCCAGAGACACCCACAGTGACCCCAGTGCCCGGAGGGGCCGGAGAACCTCCCCCGGCAATGGGATAATGCGCGCTCCCGCTGGCAGGATTAGCCATATAGCAGGACAGCTGAATCAGACGCTCAGCCCTTAACAGGATTACGCTCTCGGGAACGCCAGTGAAAATACAGACACCCTGCCTGCGGTGTGGCCGGGGCAGCTCGGCGCTGCCTCCGCTCCCCTGCAGCCCCCCCGGCTCACAGAGCGTCCCCGCGGGTCCCCGGGGTGGGAGATACGCTCCTGTTTTGTTTGAAATGTCATAATAAAGTGTTGGGCTGAACTTCTCATGCGTGCACGAGGAACGGGCTCAGCTTTCCGCCAGCCACGGGGGATTTGGGCTCCTCCAGGGTCCGTGCTGACCCCGGCTTCCCGGCCGCCCCCAGAGCATCTCCCCAGGCAGGAGCAGGAGGCTGCCGTGCTCTGGCCATCGGGGTGCCCGGAGCTGACCCTCCACCCTGTGCCACCCCAGCAGCACACGCTGCCGTCACCTGCCACAACAGCAAGACTCTTGCTGGAACCTTGGTGAGCCGCAGCCCGCGGGCTGCAGAGGGACCGCACGCGGCAGTGCCCTCGGAGCTGGGGCCCCATCCCAGTGTCGCCAGGAGCGGGTTGGAGCCCACCGGGAGCACAGGGGCCGTTCCTTGGGGCGCGCACACCGCAGGGCGCTGGGCAGGGAAGGGGGTGTCCCGTCACCCCAGAGGCCACAACCGGACAGCAGATGTGCGGGAGAGGAGCTGCTCAGTCTGCTCCGCTTCCAGGCTTGAGACCCCTGCTACCAAGGGGGGGTGTCTGTCACTGTTCTCTAGTAACTCTGGATCAAACCCTCATTTTCCATGGAAACACAAACCTTCAGGTGTCCAACATAAGGGTCTCCTCTGCATTCCTCCACAGAGCCTGGACGCTTCCCGAGCCACCCTCCTCACCCACCGGGATTAACTGAACAATCAGGTCAAAAGCAAATCCCGAATGCAGCTCCGTGAGATGCTGCTCTCATTACAGCTCTCCTTCCTTGAACAGCGGATTTGCACCAGACCAGACGTTTTAAAGGCATGGGGAAGCACCAAGCAAAACAGAGCCATACAATTTCCAGGTTAACGATGATTTTCACCTGCTCCAGCCTGCAATCTCCACAATAGCTCTCGCTGCCTAACACGGGTTCCCGACACACAGGTTATCAGAGCAAATTCTCTGTTCTTGGCACACCGGGGCTGAAAGCACAGCTTGCTGCCCTGACTCCTTGTTGGATTTCAGAGAGGCTGGCAACTGAAAAGCTGATCCAATTTAGCCACAGTTCATTATCCGACATAGCATGACATTGGGACACTTGCAGACATAATCCAGCTTCCTCCTGCCTTGCAAGATGTATTGACCCAAGGCAAGAAAACAGAGCATTAATAGCTCTCTGCTGTGCAGATGAAAACGGGCAGCAGCAATGAGATTCTTTGGGCTATTTCTATCCCATCTCACACAAGAGTAAATCAGAAGCTTCTACAGACTTCCATTAAATTTCTCTCCATTAATACCAATGTAACAGAGATCAGAATTTCTCCTCCTTTTTTATACTTTTCTGATATTTTAAAAAATGCTAAAACTCTTCAGCTTCTAGCTGAGCTTAAGATAAAAGTTAACCTCTGAACCATACCAGCACCTTTCATGTAAGGCACAATACAGAGAGGGCTTTTTACAGCGCGCTCAGATCAGTAACGTGTGTTTCAGCCTGTCTCTGTGTGCCCCATCCTCACCCGACGCCCGGAGCCGGGTACAGGAGAACCACCAACCCTCCCAACACGCTTCACACGGCGGCGAGAACCACGAATGCCCACTCTGCCCCTTTGAGCTCGAGGCCAGCCCACGGCACAAGGGGTGAAGGCAGTCACACCGCGCCAACGAGAGTGGTCCCCAGTGAGACCCATGGAATGAGACTGGCCAGGACTGGGTGTAAACAAGAGGAGAAAGAGGCCCCTGTTCCTCCCGCCCCCAAGAATGTCGCTCTCACAGCAACAAGATATTCATTAATTAAGTCTCACATCTCGCATGCTGGAGAGGTTTTAGTATATATGCATTTTTAAAAAATATACACGCGTATGCACACCTCTGCAGGCGTGCCCACCAGCGCTCAGCACCCACAGCGGTGTCAGCAGTTCTCGTTACACCGAGCAGCCATTTCCACTGACCATTGATGGGGGACCTCGACAGCTCGGAAGGAGGATAAAGGGCAATCCTGCCTCCCATGGGGATTTTGAGGAGGGAGGGTGCGGACCCAGGCTGGAACGTAGCCGGGGCTCCAGAGGTCCCATCCCAGGCCCTGCAGGGAGCTGTGGTTTCGCAGCCCAGAGCAACCCCGACGCCAGCTGCTCTCTTGCTCACTGCCTGCCTGTGTGGGGCAGCTCTCTGGGTAGGTCATGTCCACCCCAGACGGGTCTCGGACCGGGACAGCCTGGAACAGCCACGCTGGACACTTGGAAAAGGAGGAGGCTCAAGAAAGCATCACTTGGCGCTGCAGTGGGCTGTGCCCGACCTCCCCGTGCCGCTCTGCGGAGGGTCAGCGTGCCAAGGCTAAAGGGGGACTCCGAGCAGGGGACCACGCCGTGCCAGGACACCAGCAAGCAGGTCCCTCCGCAGAGCAGGGTGCGGGTGCGAGGGGCTCCGCCAGCCCCTGCCCATCCCGAACCACGCTTGAGAATCCGTATTTGCTCCCTCCCCACGGGGCCCAGCAGCCCCGGCCGCTGTCCTGGCAGATGCCCCGCGCGAGGCAGCGTGAGGGCTTTGTAATAACCTGTTATCTGATCTGGAGTTCTCTGGCCTTTCCTCTCAGGCGGACAGTCCTTCAAGCCCATTCAGGGACTATGAGTCACTGAAGAAGCACTTAAAATCCATCCTCGATGATAAGGTTAGCGCTACGTGCGGTGCATTTCCTGCCCTAGTTTGGACTTACCCTTGGGCTCTCCGTACTTCCGCGCTGAGTCCCCCATCTCTTTCTCCTTCCAAATTCCCCACCACGCCGAGCTGCAAGACTGCGAGCAGCTCAGCGGAGATTCATCCGGACTCGGTGACTACAGCGGGGCTGCAACAGGGAGCACGCAGCCGAGGAAGACCGGGTCTGTGCTGCTCACAGGAAGCCTGGGGAGGCACGGCGTTACCTGCTTCAAAGGGCAGAACAAAAAATGTGGGAACTTTGATCAGGAAAGCTGCTGCGATGCTGCCGCCAGCCCAGGAGCAGCTCCGCCGCTCACCCTGGGACCTGGCAGAAGGCTCCGGGGCGGCTCGGTCCCACAGGGCTGCACGCCGCGCTGGCGGCAGAACGGGCTTGCAACGTAAAAGAAAAGGCAACTCACATCTGCCGAGGCTGCACTGGCCGCACCGGGTGAACCAGCCGCGGTGCAGTCAGGGCTCTGCCCCGCACGGTGAGCCCAGCTCGCTGCGGGAGTGGTGCGCAGCTCCGGGTCAGCACACCGGCGGGTTTCTCACCTCCCCGTCCGAGAGCCCCGGAGTGGGGCAGCGCCGAGCGCGGGTTCATGACAACAGCAGTAAATCGTCATCATTGTCAGGCGCTTGTCCGAACTGCATCCGCGGCTCGGCAGCATCCCCCTCGCTATCAGCTGCGTAGGATAAGAAATTTGCCTTACATTAGTGAAATGATTATTCTTAATGCTTAGACACCGATCATATTCCGAGGAAAAGGAAACATAAATCCTTCCTTGCCCTGACAGCGACAACCCACATCCCTAGATACGAGGGAATTAATTAAGCCTGGTCTTTCCAGCCAAAGCCCAACCAGCGTGTTTGTACAAGATTTGCGGTCAAAGTATGTGCAGGATTTGGCCCTATTTCCTCATTTTTGTTAATCACAGGAAAAATTCTCCATTTAGAAACAATGCTAGAGATATACCTGATAGGGGTTTTTTTCCCCTTGGCCACTTACCACTTGGCAACAGAGATGAAGTTCTGCCTCTGCAAAACATTTTGAAACCTGTTTCTGTTCCAATTCAGAATCACCCACCCCAAAGCCTTCCAGGTTATCTGTAAAAGAAAACCTAGAGAAATGGATGGCTTGCAATGCTTCAACTGATAAACTCTAAATATATTATTTTAACTGTAATTTTGTTTTGCATTATAAAGTAGAATGAAAATGCTAACAACCACAGGACAAAAAGTCATTGGAAATGGAAAAGGTTGTTTTGAAAATGAAGAAACGGAACATTTTTGTGCCCTGGGGACCACCTTCCCTTTCCCCGAAAGCTTGACAGAGTTTCACAAAACATTTCAAGTTTGATGTGCTGCGTTCTGCGGGGAGCCGAGCTGTTCCTGCTGGGGAGAGAGAGGGAAAACTCCAGGAGCAAAAAAAACCCGCTGGAAACCCAGGCAAGGCGCACCAGTCCCACAGCGGTACCGGTCCCCCCAGCCGGGCTCTGGAGCTCCTGTGCTGGTTTGGGCGCTCCCGAGCGCCGTTTCAGCCACTCCAGCAGTGTCCGGAGGAGGCAGATGTGTGTCCGGAGGAGGCGGAGGTGTCCCCGCCAGCGCGGGAAGGTGGCCGCTCCAGGGATGCAGGACAAGCACCCCGTGCTGCTCCGCTCCCATAAAAACCCACCTCAAACCCTTGCCTGGTTATAAATAAAGCAGCCGCTGACCTCGGAGATTAATCAGTGGGCCGGTGTCTCTGCGTGATGTCACCCCGTGTTTTTCCACAGGCCTGTCAAATTTCAGCCCTGTCTGATCTGCCGATGACAGCCGGGGCTTGCGTCTGCCAGACAGCACCGGGACGGCCGCGGTCGGTGGGAGGGAGAAGCCGAGAGCGGAGGCCGGCAGGATTTATGGCCGGTTTCTCCCCGGCATGCTCTCCCGCGCTCTCCGCCGCACACACAATACACAGATGCCTCTGGAGGATGATGGAAACCGGGGCTGCTTTGCGCGGTGTGGGTATTTTTAGGTGTTATTGCACCATTTCTGGCCTTCGGTGACTTTTATGACTAACACAGCTGGATTTGTGGCAATCCATCCGAACCTGGTCGCTGGTGCACACCGAGCTGCGTTTTGCCGGCTGAGAGGAGCCCGGCGGGCTCAGGCAGGGAAGGGAGGGATGGAGCCAGGTCCAAGCTGATGCCATGGTGCAGGATGGGTCCTGCGACGGGAAACCGTCTCTTCCCAGGGCACCGCACTGGGCAAAGGCCTCCAGGGAGGCACAAAACCTGCTGGGTGGAAACCCGGCTCTGACATCGGGCAGGGTTTTAATTTCACTGTTCAGCCTTTACCCCTGCTTGCAGCTGGACCCGCTGCCTGAACGCCTTCCCACACTTACCGGGCAGGAGCTGCCCAACGCTGGCTGCGCTCCAGCGGGCACGCACGGGAGGGGGCTGTCCCCACGGTGTGTGTGCCCAGACATCAACGGAGACCGACGGGTTACCAACACCACACGGCTGCGATTCCACACAGCAATTCATCAATTAATCTGAGAAGGAACAAAGCAATTAACAGGGGAACCAGGGGATAGACTAACAAAGCATATGCCGTCGCTCTGCTAGAAGGGCTGCCGCGTGCCTGTTTGTTTGGCTCCTGTTTCTATGGTGGTGGAGGCTGTTATGAAGGGTCAATTCATCGTTCGGTTATTTGTAGCTATCTAAAGTGTATTCTTAGCATCTCGGACCTCGCAGAGATAGCCAGGGGCTCGGCCCTTGGGAGTTGTTCTTTTGGGGGACAAAAGACCTTTCTTTCATAACCAAGTACTGAAGTTGTCAGGGCTCAGCACTAACCATACAGTCTCCTTTACTGCTTGCAGAGAGCACCCGGCTCTCGTGGCTGTTGTGTCCCAGTGCTGCCCCCCAGCAAGGAGCCCCTTACCCGCCTCCAGCCAGCCTGGGACTGCTTCGCCCCGCGCATCCTCCTCGGCACAAGCCGGGTGACGTGGGGGCCCGGGGGTAGCTCTGCTGGAGCCCCGAGCATGGAGCAGGACACCCTCTCATGAGCACGGCTCTCACCTGGGGCTCCGCTGGTGCCGCTGTGCTGGGCAGTGACGATGTCCAGCACCGTGTCCCCACAGTGCTCAGGCCCTGCTGTGCTGTGACCAGAGAGGACAGGGGCATGGCCTCTGCCGTGGTCACTTTTGCACAAGTTCAGGAGCTTGGCTGGGCCTCACTACCCATCCCAAAATAAGTTCCCAATAAATATGTTTATAATGGGGCTTTGTTGCCTCAGAAAATAGGTTTCCCATGAGGTCAGCAGGCCTGGCACTGAGGGTTATCCCAGGACAGTGATTTTCCCCCTTGGGGTTCCAGGCGGCTGCGATTATGCAAGGCTCCGAGTTATTCCTGGGGCTGCCACATGAAAGGTTAGCGCCCTCGCTGTGCCCAGCACGGGCATTTTGGAGGTGCAGCAATCCCTCTGCAATCTCCGCTCGCTCTGCGCGCTCCTGGCGCAGCCCCAGCACCTGCGCCTGCACAGTCAAAGCAGGAATCCAGCGCCGCGGCGGGGGAGACAGCTGGGGAGGGAGAGCGACCTCCCTGCTCGCGCCGCCGGAGCCAGCCCTGCTCACCCACGGGAACACGGCGCAGGCAGGCAAGACCACACTGCCTTCGCCCCCGTGGAAAGATGGGGAGACTTCTGCGGCGCCGGCGTGGATCTGGTACGCGTCCCTGGCCTGCAAACCCTGCCCGACGGTGCCCCGAGCACGCTGCAGGCTGGATGTCACCGACGGGGCAGCTCTTTGGGGCAGGGAATGCCACAGACCGCCCTCACCTGCATGTTTCCTTACCCTGCTTTCCTCCCCAGGGGTAACACCAACCGTGCACTGTCCCTCTGCCCCTCACCGCAGCGCCGTGCCACGCAAGGGGTGACACTGGGCCCTGCCCGGTGGCCCGGTGTGAGCAGCCGCCACCTTCAGCTCCCAGAGCGAGTCTCCAGAGTGACCGACCTGCTAAGAAAATAGAGAGCTCGTTCCTTTGAAGTTAATGAATCGTGAAAGCCTTTGAAAGCAGAGCCTTGTTTATTTACCCACCGCAGCTCATGTGGACGAAGCACCCAGACATCCTGAGCGCACTGCTAATTTGAATGGAAGATCAAATGTGAGTCTCTGCCCGGCTGAGCCGCAGTCGGAGGAGCGAGGGCTGCCTCCCTCGCCGCTGAATGCAGGCAGACACGGGAGAGCCTGACACAAACCCGGGGAAGTGGAGGGGACAGTCCGTGGGCTGTCCGTCAGCTCTTGTGGAGGAGAACATCAAAATAAGCAACCAGGTTGACAGAGAAATCCAGCACGCTGGGTGCAAAGCTCTGTGAAACCCGGCCCAAGCATTCCGCTGCAACACCTACGACCCTCCCTGCAGACACCCATCGCCCTCCCCTCCCAGGGCTCGCACCGCCGCCTGCACCGCTGCCTCATCCCAGAGCCAGCTGCAGCCCGACCCAGCGGTCTCCTGCCCAGCACCACATCACAGCCGAGATGCACGCCCAGATGAACATGGCACTTGTCACCTCCTCCCCTCCCTTTCCCATCAGAGCAGGATACAGAGAACTCCTCTCTGAAACCAATCCAGTAACAGAGAAAAGCCCATGAAACGGCAACGGCAGAGACCCCAGCACGCTATCTGCTATGATGGGTCTTCTAAACAAACGCACAGCCTTCCACACGAGTCTATAAATATCTGCCTTTTCAGTGCAATCGCTTTATGAATAAGCTGCAATGCAATATTCCATTTGGGCTGTCAGACAAAAGGACAGCACCCCACCAGCACCAGCTTTCTGTCGCTGCAGTTTTCCAAAGTATAATTGGATTATAACCGAGTGTGAGTTCCTGCTCCCCGTTTCTCTCGGGCCGGGGCAGTCGCTCTCTGATCTGCAACAACAGGAGTGGGAAGGAAAGAGCAGAATGAGCTGAGCTGGGCGGAGGGGAGGGGGTGGCTGCGGGCACCGGCCACCATGTGAAAAGGACTTCGGTGGATAATGAGGTTTACAATCCCAGTAAACAATTAGGCCTATTGGGAAGTGCCAGCAATGGGAGGTTACCCATTGCAGCCTCATGCCCGCTCACCTCCAGGGTGTGCACGGAGCAGCCAGCCAGGGACCACACGGGGAAGAGGGAGCTCCCAGGTAAGGTTGGTCTTCACCAGCTACCAGCCAACACTTCCAGGGCGCTGAAGGGAGGAGAGCTTAGAGCCAAGGGCAGCTCGTCCACCAGCTCTCCCAGTCCGGCAGCCGCAGGCGGCAGAGGGGCTGCAGAGTTGGAGACCTCTCGCCAAACCGGCGCGAAGGGCTGCGGCGGCTGCTCAGACACCGGCCGGCCCAGGGGAGGAAGGCGGTGGCCCTCGCTGGGGCCATCACCGCCCCGGGGAGCGCACGTCCTAAGAACCGCGACTGCGTCCCCCCCGCCCCGTCCCCGGGCAGCTGCGGGGGCCGCACCGCCCCGAGGCCCGCCCGGCTCCCCGCACGCCGGCGCCGCTGCCCGCACCGGGGCCGGAGCAGCCCGCGGGCGCGGCGAGGGGCGGCGGCGGGCGGTCCCCCCCCACACACCCCCCGGCGGGGCGCGGAGCCCCCGGGCAGCCCCGCCGGCCGTTTCCCACCCTGCAGTGACACCTGGCGGGGGCGAGCGCGGGAGGAGCCGGCGGCGGCCCCGGCCCCGAGCATCCCGCCGCGCCGCTGCGCCCCTTCCCCGGGCGGAGCCCGACGGGGCGGCCGCGGCCGGCGGCTCCGCGCCGCGTCCCCGCGGGTGCGGGCGCGGGCGCGGGTGCGGGCGCGGCGGTGGGAGCGGCCCCGCGGGCGGTGGGCAGGGGCCCGGAGGGGGCTGTCCGACCTGCCCTTGGGGAGGTGGGGGTCGGTCCGGCCGGAGCGGCGGCTCCGCGCCTCTGACTCTGCCCAATGAGAGCCCGCAGCACGGCGGGCGCTGTCAATATTTGGCCGCGGCCCCCGCGCTCCCATCCCCAGAGCGCCCTCGCCCTCCGCCAGAGGACCTCCATGGCCCGGCCCGGCCCCGCCGCCCGCCCCGCGCCGCTCGGGGGGCGCCGGCCCCGCTGAGCGCCCCGGCCCGGCACCCCGCGGGGAGCGCCGCCGCCCGGCCCGGCCCGGCCCGGCCCTGCCCTGCCCCGCCGCCCCCCGTGCGGCAGCATGCGCCTGGGAGCGGGGGCGCAGCCGGGGCTCGCTCGGCAGCGCGGAGCCGGCAGCCGCGCCGCGGGGCCGTGACGGGCAGTGCCCCCGAGGGGAGCGCGGGCGGGACCCCCCGCCCCGGTCATTCCTGCGTCTGGAGCCCGCCCCGGAGAGATATGCTCAGCCCAAACCGCCTGGAAGCGTCTCCTGGGATTGCCTTGGCCCCCGGGCGTGCGGAGTGCGGAGCCTTCCCTCGGACGGCGGGCGCGGCCCCGCGGCTTTGCCTCCCCCTCGTCCTCCTCCTGCTCGCCCTGACGCCCCGCGCCGACTCCTCGTGGTGGTGAGTCCCCGCGACGGGGCCGCCGCCCCGACGGTCCCCGGGCCGCCGCCGGCGGGAGCTGCGCGGGGCTCGCCCGCGGGATGGGGATGGGGATGGGGATGGGATGGGGATGGGGATGGAGCCGGGGATGGAGCCCGGCGGCGGCTGGGGCGGCGGCGGCGGCGGGAGCGCAGCGAGCCCCGCGGAGCCGGGGCCGGAGCCCAGCGCCCGACGTGCGGCCGCGGCTGCGGGGACCGGCCGGGGCTCCCCGGCTCCCCCCGGTCCCGGCTGGCAGCCCCGCGGCAGGACGGGCTCGGGGCTCCCCCCGCCTCCACCTGCGCGGCGGCGGCCGCGGCTCCCGGGGAAGAGCGGCGGAGGGGGAACCGTCCGCGCCCCCAACCTGCCGCGGGGCCGGGGCTTTCCCCGGGGCGCTCCCCCCTCCCCCGGGCACCCCGCGCCCCGAAAGCGTCGTCGCCGCTCGTTTGTCCCCGGTGCCGGACTTTCCGCGGGGACCCCCCCCCGGCTCCCGCCGCATCTGCGGGGGCGCCCGGCCCCACACGCCGCGACCCCCCGAAAGCCGTCGCTCCCGGCCGGGGGGGGGCGGCAGGATCGGCCCCTCGGTACGGTTTGACGGGGACAGCCGCAGCGGCGAGCGGCCCCCCCCCCGCGGTCCGCCCTCTGCAGCCGGAGAGCGCCGCAGCTCCCGGCGCCGGTGGGGCTGCGGGACTGCCCCGCGCACTCGCGTTACAGCTTCGCCTGAGGTACCGAGTTGCGGTTCTCCCTCATTTGCGTGGGGCTGTGTAACAGATAGAAACGGTGCCGTAGAAAATATCAGCCTTCTAGAAATTAATCTCCTCCTGTCCCAGTTCCTGTAACAATGAAAAGTCGTGTGTGCAGAATGAGAATTGAAAACAAGGAATGTGAAGTTTTCGGAGCGACCCTGTGCTGCTTCAGTAGCTCAGTAACACTGGAGGAAAAAATAGTTGGCTGGAGAAAAGTTCTGTGTCCTCCGCCCTATAAAAGTCCTCTCTAATCTTGTGGAAAACACTGTTTTCCACGTCAATCTCATCATCGTTAGCACATTGCAGTGGATGAAGCAGAACTTAATCAAATTCAACCCATCTGCCACCGAAAGAGAACGGTGGTTTCTGGAATTCCTCAGCTACTGTGGAGCACGTTGCAAGGGCCCGGGAGCACTTCATAGTCATACCGATAGCACAAGTATTCCTAGTGTTTGAGAGCACGTCTGGGCGTGTGGCAGTCGTGGCCAGGCTGGCATCGCTGGGAGAGCGGTTCCAGGGTGAGGAAGGCGAAGAGGAAAGCTGTGGGGCTGGGAGGGAGCGGGGAGCCCAGGGGGACGTGCCGCTCGGGCAGCGGGTTGCAACCAGGCACAAAAGGTGGATCGCATGAGGAGCAAATTCTCGCAGAGGGCAGCACCGGCTTTGGGGGGGGCGCATACAACGCAAACCTGCAACAGCAATGCCGTTCCCAGCCATGCCCGGAGGAGAGCTCCTGCAGCTCACGGGGAACTGAAATCACTGGGCAAGAAAATGAGTCACCGTCGGCGAGTATCAGGTTGATACAGGCGCTGGCCCGGCTGCCAGCCGCCAGATCTGCCCCCAGCCAGCGGGGCAGGCGAAGACAGGACAGCATCTCTGTGGAAGGTGATGTTGCCGACACGCTAAAAGCCGAGGAAGGAAGGAAGAGTCTTAGGGCAGCAGAGAAGTTGGATTATTTCACTTCATTATCGAGGAGGCAAGAGAAGGGGAGGCTCATTAGAGCTGAGGAGCGGGTGAGTGGCATAACGTAGCTGGAAAAAGGCGAGATAGCGAGTGGTCACAGCATCGCCTGGCCAGAGCCGGGCAGTTCTGGTAACGCACTTGGATGCTGGCTGAGGGTGAAAATTCTTTCTTTAGGAAGAGTATGAAAACACCTATTTTCCTTGCTGTTGTGCCCCACTTCTCCCCACAGTGACTCCACCGCGGTGTCTGCCCTAATTCCAAGCGCCCATCTCTTCCCGACAAGCGGGAGGAAAACCAGCCACATTTTAAGCCGCGGTAGCTGTGGCTTATTTGGAGGCAGCTAGATTTAGCTCCCGCAGCAGTTTGTGTTCTCAGCTTGCAGACCGACTCCCCGGCTGGCGGCCTCTGGTCCGAGGCAGACAGGGGAGCGGGGGCAGCCCCGGGGTGGCGGGGGCAGGAGCCCAGCCTGGGGGGCCCGGGGCCCGGCCGCTCCCCCCGCCGCCCGGCTGGCTCCTCCGCCGTGGCGCACCCGCGCACGATGCCTCGCGGCATCTTCGGCAAGCAGAAGTGGTCCCAGGGACCTTAAGTACGTGACTTTTAAAACAGAAAAAATGAGAAAGCAAGTATGTTAAACTCACATTTTTTCAGTTTTTCGATCGCACTCTCTCTTCTGTAGACCAGAACATTCCTAAGAAAAGCCTTCGTTGAAGCGAGCGCCGTTTTGCTGGACGTGTCAGTTCTGATAAAATAGCATGTTTAGATGAAATTTGTGTTTTACTGAAAATGGTTTCAGCCAGCTGTGGTTTGGGAAAAAGTTATTCAGTGATTTACATAGGTTTCCAAGCACATCTTTAGCACTACTGATATTACAGTAAATACATTTGGTGGTGCATCATCGTTCCTTATTTTTATTATTATTGCCAAATTCTTCTAGGGATTCACACACAATAAACTTGTGGAAATAGAGGAAATGCTTCTCATTTTCAGAGTCGACTTTTAAAGTAGATTAATAGAAAAAAATGGGTCAGTTCTGATCACAGTACATGGAAAGGAAATATCAACCAAATGTTTCTTCTAAACAACTGCAAATTATTAATTTTCAGTGACGTCAGGCCCGGCCCGCGCCGCCGCACAAAACCGCCAGGAATTGGTGAACTTTGGCACTCGAAAAAGTGTCCGTGGGTGCATGTGTGTATGCATGTGCTCGGAGCACGTAGCGGCGCGACCGGGGTTTGCGCGGGCCGAGGGGACGGGCTCGGGCTGGCCCTGGGTGCTGGCGCAGCCGTGCCGGCGGCGCCGGCCGGGCTCTGAGGCCGCGGTGGCTAACCATGGCTGCGGGACCGCCGTGGCTGTGGGGAGCCGCATCCATGCAGAAAGGCTCCCAAACTATAACGCGTTACTTAGCGACAAAATACCAACTGAAACACAGACGGAAATTAAGAAGGAATGCACCGGGAAAATCCCTAAATCCCATTTACGCTTGAGCGCACTCGGGCAGGGAGAACGGCATGGTCCGGGGACAGCGGCGCTCGCCGGGCGCCCGCCTGGCAGGGCTGTGCCCCGCGTGCCGCGAGAGCACGCCGGGCCCCAAAAGCGGCCTCTGAAATTCCTTCTGAAAGATTTGGAAGATTAGACAAATGTTGCTTATAAACATCAACCGTGCAATAAACAAACTTGGTGTAAATAACTAAGTAGAGTTTACTCACGATTGAGAGCCCCGCGGGCTGCTCTGGTGTGGAAAGCCATTTTGCGTTGAAGGTTTGGTTAAAGAAGAATGTACACAAAGCCGTCCGCGCACACCCCCCCGCACCCCACCCTCACACATACCCGCTCGCCTGCGAGCCCGCCTGAGCCCCCCCAAAGCCTCGTTAGCTAACTTGTTTATTGCTAACCACAGCCCTTGGAAACTACAAATATTTAATTTCATCTGGCATTGGAACAGATGGGAGGCATCAGGCTCCCAAAGAGATAAAACAAATCTGTGGAAGGGAGACTAGCGCGAGCTTGGGCGCGGGTCGGGGAGCGTGCGGGAGCTTGGTGGCCACGTGGGGCTCCTCAAGGCATCGGCGGGTTACGGGGGCTGCTGGGGGAGCCGCTGCGCCCCGGGGCACGATGCCTGGGCGGGCACTCACCCTCGGGGATGCTCTGGTCCAGAGTTAGGCATCCGCCGAGCTCCGGCTCCCTTCCTCGGCCGGGGAAGGGGGTCTGCGCTCACGGGCAGGGAGAACGCGCCCGGGGCAGAGCGTGAAGGAGGAGCGCCCGTCCTGCCCCTCCGTGCTCCGGCGACCCCGGGAGCTGGCGTCAAGCCCGTCCCGAGGGCTCGGCAAGGCCACCCCCCTCGCAGGTGGAGAAGGGGCCGTTCCCACCGTGGCGGGTAGGAAGGGGCAGCGCTCCCGCCGCCGTGCCTCTCCGGGCTTTGCCGTGCGTTTCTGTCGTGGCACCAGTGCTGGGTCCTGGTCCAGGTGCGGTGGATGGGCACAAGGATCCATGGAAAAACCGAGCCACATGTCTGTGGATACAGGAGAGAGGGGCTCGTTTAAACAGGCATCCCACTGAGGTGTGTGGGAGGGGAAATAGCATCAATAGGAATGTTTGAAATTAAGCCAAGGGAAAGACAGCTGCATGGAGGAACTCCACAGCCCTGTAACCCTTTGGGGCGCGCGGGGGTGTCGCTGCCTCCCCTCCGTGCCAGCCCCAGCAGGGCAGACCCGCACCCGCCCCAGCAGGGCTTCGCTAGCAGAGGGTCTGGCAGCTTACGTGGCGGCTCCGAGGCGTGGGTGTCCGTAGCTCCCGATGCCATCCTGTGCCACGGACGAACCGTTCCCTCCTCCGCGCGTGCCCCCGCTGCAGAGCAGCTCCGCGTCCAGCCGGCCCCGGGGCCGTCGCAGGCGAGGTACCGGGGGGACCGGCCGTCTCGAAGGGGAGAGGACGTGCGGCGCGGCAGCGCTCGGGGCATCTGCAGGGGGTTCGCACCGGCTGCGCGTTTGTTGTTGCAGAGCGCTTCGCATGGCAATAAAAGCAGGAGGTCAGCGACCAGGAAGTCTTTATCCCGAGGCGCTCCGCAGCCCCGGCTGTCCAGGCAGCCGCGCTTTGAAAAATAAGTTTTAAAGTAACGTCAGACTGATGGAGAATGAACCCTGTGGCCTTTGCAGCAGCCCTGGTGTTCGCGGTTGGGGTGTATTGAACAGATGGGTTCTCTCAGTCACTCTGCGCCGTTATAATAATCCTAATTGCGTTTCTTAGTTCATTTTTCATTTAGGGTCACTTTCACCTATAGGAAATCTTTCTTACAAAGAAATGCAGAAGAAAAAATCCTTCTGCTCTTCCAAACTCATTAGCTTTTACTATGACTAATACCGGTTTCAGCAGTGCCTGCAGCCCACCGTGAGGAGGGCCGTGCTGGGCTGGGTCCTGTAGAAGCAGGCAGCCTCTGCTGTGGGCAGCTCGCGCACAAGGAATGCCACGGACCAGAGAAGAACCATCCGTCCCGCTTTACCCCCAGAGACTGTCTTACTTCCCCAGCTCTTCGTAAAGTGCTTGGAGATTTTGGGAAGAGAGAAAAAAAATGATGCTTAAGGATAAAGCATATATTTGATGAGCAATTTGTGTTGTATTCATACATCACAACAATGCCACCGAGGAATCGCTTTCACTCAGCGCCGAGCGAGATTTTGGCCATTATTGCAGAAGGCACCAGAGTCCTTTTCTCCCGCTGCTTTTATAACCTCCCACCCTCACCCCTCCTCTGGCTCTGCAGCGGCGCCAGCACTCAGCGCCTTTGTGCTCACGATAAATGTTCTGCACACACCGTGTCTCACCTTTACACCACGGCACGCAGAACAGACCTCGGTTTCCAGGTCACTCTCGATACGAGATGCCAACAGCAAACACTCCCGCATCAGCGGAGGGGCGCAGGGCAGGGCGCCCGTTTGGGTCCAGCTCCCCGGGACTGCAGCATCTCCCGGACGGTTCAGTCCTTCCCACAGAAACCGCATCCCACCAACAGCGCAGGGGTGCAGGAGAACCGCAGAGAGGGGGGACCGGCGGGGAACCAAAGGCACACACCTGGAGAAAGGGAGACACACCAGAAACAGAAAGATCACGGTGCAGAGAGGGAAAAATATGTCCCTTGAATGGCACTGGTAGTGGCTCAGCATTATGATATTAAAAATTATTCAAGTGAGACTAACGCTCTCAACATACAGAGTAGTGGCTCTAAGTGAGGAAATTAGGACTATTAATCATTCCAAGGCGTTAACAATTCCAGCAGGCCAGGATGGCCCCGTTCCTAGTGGGGCTTAATAAAATACTCAGGGTTTATAATAATAAAATAATATCTCAAATGTCTATAGCACCTTGCAACCTGAAGTGCTTTGCAGTTGGCTATAAATTGTCTGCCCACAGCCAGGGAGAACAGAGGAAGGAAAGCGCAGCATCCTTGGGAAGCATGCAAAGAACTTCAGGAGGTGAAATGCTGCCAGGCGCGTTGGAATTTGCTCTTTATCAGGCAGAGAGGCAGGGATGTTGGATTTGATCCTATCTGAACGAGGTGCCTCCAACAGCTGCCTGGGGCTTTCCAGCCTCCCACCAAAATACAGGTTTCGTGTCGACTCCACGGGAAGGGAAGAGAACAGAAGCCAGGACAGTTTGGCTCCCAAGTTGATCTTTCAGGACTATCGAAGTGGTTGCGAGAGCAATGGGGAGGTGAATCATTTTTCCCAGGGGAAGGACTCCAGCAGCCTCGGATCCCCCTGCGCAGCCAGACCACGCTCTCATCTCAAGCTCAGTGGCACAGCTCTTGGAGCACACGTCAGCAGCGACGAGGCTCCGTGTGAAAGGAGCTCACGGGCCCTGCGGGACGGGTTGCACAAGAGGCTGAGCATCTCCCGACAGAGGAGGGGGGCACCGGCGCTCTGGCAGCTGCGGGGGCTCGCGGCACTGTCCACAGGGAACGGGGCAGCACTGCCGTCCCCCGGCGCTGAGCTGGGAGAAGAGGCCGGAGGTGTCATCGCGGCACAGTGCTTGGGCACACGTCGGGTCGGGAGAGGCAGAGCTGGACCACACTTCGCCCAGGCACGGACAAGGGGAACTCCAGGGGTTTCACAGCACTTGGTTTGCAGAAAGACCTCAAGAAACCCCCAACGCCGTAAGTGACGGTGGAGAACTAAACCAGTGCCAGGCCGCCCCTCCCAGGGCCGTTTTCGGGAGCAGGCAGCGTTCGCAGTTGACCATGATGTGGCACGGTCGGGGGCGAGAGCAGAACCAGTGCCAAGGGGAACGTGCCGAGCCGGGACCAGGCCCCAGTTTGAGCTGTGCTCGCGGGCATCGGACGGCACCGCCTGGGGCTGTGGAGGGGCACGAAGCTCAGCGTTCCTCCCGGACGGGGCTGAGGTTATTTGCCTGAGTCACGTTAGGTGGGAGAGCTACGCGTGGCCATCAGAGGGTACGGAGCTGAGACGCGATGCGTACCGTGGGCAGGAACAACACTTTGGCGCTTTTCTTGCTTGCTTGCTTTTTTGTCTTGTTTAGTTGTTGTTGTTTTAAACGTGGTTTGGTCAAGTTCAGAGCCCCCAAGCGCTGCTTGTGCATCACCTCACAGCGCGAGGCTGCCTGCGTCTCTTCACTGCCAGTAATGACAGAGGGAGCCCGTTAAGAGCCCCGGGAGCGGTTGACGTGGCCGAGGGTCCAGGGATTTAGGCTGTCCAAACTGTCTTAACCGAGTCGAGAGCGCGCTGCACACGATGGGGAGAGGCAGTATCACAAAAGGCAAATTCTCAGGCTGCAAGATGAGATGTCAGAGCCGAGCCTGCCGCCTGTGCCAAGACCCGGCTTCAGGTCGGAGGAGCATCTCTTGGTGATTTCAAAGCCATCGAGCTGACGGGGTTCATGGTGCTGTGTCTGTCCAGAGCATCTCCTGCCCTCCGGGCGCTGCATCCCCCCCCCCATGCTTGTGTTCCCCCCCGCTCTGCCGCCGAACAAGGAGCTACGAACAGTTGGCAAAATGATTTTGGGATCCTCAGGAAGAGAAGCCACAGGAAGGAGACCTGTCAACCTGCCATCGCTTTTGAGCCATCTACTCTCTCTGCGCTAAGCAGTGGCCATGAGGAAGCCTCGTGCCTGCGCTCTCGGCGTGCCGCGGCGGCCGCAGACACCCGGGGCTGCCCCACGCCTGCAGTCCGACTCACTGCGTCACTGCACGGACGTCCTTCCCCCAGCGTAAAGTCAACCTGCGATAGCCTTCTTAGATAAGCTCAGCTTGCATTAATCTAGTTTAAAACCGTGCCTCTTAATGGTATAGGTGCAACCACAGTTTCCCCACAGTGGGAACTTCCAACATTTCAGCAGCTGTTTTAATTCTAAAGCAGAGCACAAAAATTGCAAATTTTGAGATTTGCCTGAGAATGGCAATTCCAAAAATTTCCCTTTTGAAATCAAGTAATGCTCAAATAGGTTTTTCAATGCCATATAAAATGGAGTAAAATGAAATATGGATACAGCAGTGTCTAGTATAAATTTCATTAGAAACTTAATTAGCGCACTAACATACTTCTCAAGAACGCTTTGGCATTACAGAAAAGCAGCAAACGAGACCAAGTTCTGATTCCAGTTAATTTTACCCGTTCCCATGAAATGCTTTCCTTTCCTCAAAACCTCATTTTCCAAGAGACATTTTCCGCCCGATACCCACTAGTGAGTCCAGAACAGTGGCACGACGCCAGCCAAGCCTCTCCTGGTGTGGGATCTCACCGGGTCGCCGCGGTGCGGGAGGCAGCCGCGGTGCGGGAGGCCGCCGTGCTGCAAAGCCAGGGCAGGGCGCGCGGTCTGTGCCAGCCGAGAGCATCCCTGCTGGTCTGGGGAGCCGTGACCAGCGCACCCCACACCGACACGCCTGGGCAAAGGCTGACGCCATCCACCGAGACGAGCCCTGGGCTGGCACCAGGAGGGAACGCAGAGCTTTCCGCAGCCCCCGCAGCCCCCCAACGGCTGGTATTTCCATGTGACGCTTGCCCCAGCTACACGCAAAGCAAGCGGCAGCCGGGCTCGCCGCAGAGACGGGAAGAGCAGGGCTTTGCCTCTGCCGGCCTGACTTACCGACTCCGCGGAGAAATGCCGTTTCACCGGTGGCTGGTGACGGCCGGAGCTGGGTGCACACTGGGGCTGTGCTGCCACTGCCTCCTCGGGACTGAGAGCTGCCCCCACAAACCACGGGGTCAGCCAGTAGGGTTTTAGTGATTAAACAAAATCACTGCCAACAGCTTTTGAGTTACAAAAAAAAAAATAATCTGGAGGTGCCCCAGGTCTACGTTGCAGAGGGCTGGTTATTTGTAATGAGAGGGAAACTGAATCCCTCTTCGCAGCATCCTCCTGCTTCGATCTCTAGAGCTGGGGTTCCCTCTGACCGCTGGTTTTGGAGAGCAGCTCCCAAGGGCCCGTAAAGGCAGCCTGGTGCTCCTGGCGTCTGCAGAAACCCCTCAGCACCGCACAGCCGGTTTGCTCGCCTGGCCAGGCTAACGCCGACACGTTTGGGGCAGGCTGGCCCGGGCTGCTGGCGAGGGCTCCTTCCTCCAGCAGCAGACGTTCCCGTCCGCCTATGGCTAAGGTGCCTTAGACTCTGGCCGTGCTCTTCATCTCCCCACTGCTACGCTGCGGGTACGGAGCTTTTCTGGTAGGTCTTTTGGTGTTTCCTATTAAAGAGCTCAGCAACTGGGAAGCTGCATATGCTCCGTCGGGGCCAAAAGCACAGTTTGCTGGTCCAGGAGAAGATTCCAGCACAGTGAAGACTGAGAAGGAACGAGGCGTACTGGGATCTGATCCTCGGGACAAGTTGCAGCAAATCCCAGGAACTCGCAGCCCACACGCGACTGCAGGGATCCCTTCCTCACCCGCGGGGAGCTGCACCGACAGGCAGGAGGATAGGAAAGCCCTGAGCTCTTCCGAATTTCACCAGAGCAGTCTGAGCTGAGGGCAGAGACATGACACGGGCCACACAGTTCCGCGAGAGCGCCCTGAGGAGTCTGCAAGTCCTTTGGGACGCCGGGCAGGCTCTCGTGGGAAGCGCGGGAGCAGGACACATAGAGCACGGAGACAAGCCTTGGAAGGGGGTTAGCGCAAAATGCATGCTGCCAAGTAAATAGATGCGTCTGCCTCTGATTTGCATGTTTATCTTAGAAGCAATTTAGGTTTCTCCTTGTTTACAAGAGTCGAAGTCAGCAGACTCTTAGAACAAGAACAACAACTGGGAGCCAACATGTGACAGTTGTCTCCTGTTCCCCGGCGCATCGGAGCAGCCGGCGCTCGCGGGCTGTTGGGAAAGAGCTTCAGCTGCGCCGGTGGATGCGCCCGTGCGGGAGATGTTCTTGCAGAGAGGAGGAAGGCTAGCAGGGAGCGAGGAGCACTTTGCCTCCATTACCTCGTGGGCTCTGAAGACACTTGCCTGTGTAACAAAGTCTCCGGCCACTGCTGCGGCTGCGCAATTGCTCCTTGCAGGCAACGGGGAGGGGACGGCGGAGGTCCGGTGCCATGCGTGGCAGCACGGCGTTTCCTGCAGCACTGCGGCTCACACCCACCTCCCGGCAGCTGAACTCTAGGAGCAAATGGGAAATAACACAGCAAGTGGGAAATACAGCAAGCGTGCGATTGCATGCATTGGCAAGAAGTAAACGGTGCAGCATCACGCAGCCGAAGTCGGCCGGAGGGATCGGTGCCGGTCCCTCGGCCTGAGCTCAGCAAACAGCCCTCAGCAAGAGGGCGATGGAAGGGCTTTGCAGGCACTGCAGGAGGACCTCGCAGGAGGCAGCACCCCACGGAGCCCCGTCTGACAGGGTGGGGGATCGTTATCCCCACATGCACTTAACTGTTAACTCCCTCCCAGCTCCCCCTCACTGCAGCCTGCCCGGCACTCACAGGCTGCTCCTGCCTCGCTCCTTCTGACCACGCGGACGTCCAGTCCCGAGCAGCCTCCAGCATCAGGAGCAGTTCCCTCTCACAGACGTTTCTGAACTCAGGGCTTGGGTGTTTTTTTTTCTGCTGTAAAAATCAGATTCCCCAAGAGTACAGCATTTCACAGAAATTTGCCACTTCCAGCACAACTTCATTTTTAAAAATGAAGTTCTGATAAAGCAGCTGGGGACTTCTCAGAACATCCATTGTCTTTCCTATTTCAGTGTTTTTAAAATGCCATAGATTTTTTTGAAATAAAATCGGAAGGGATGCTTTAATCAATCCAAAACAAATGTTTGGGTTTTTTCCCTCCCAAAATTCTGCTTGGCAGAATTTTCTGATGTTCTTCGTCTCGCTCCACTTCAGAGTAACTGAACCCAACTGGAGCATTTCTCACGAAATGGAAGATCTCGGTCCTGCCGAGATAACCGCAGCCTTTCCAAGACACGTGAGGAATTTTCCCCCTTGTTGTGCCGTGCCACTTTCCAACGCCACAGCAATCGTGGGACGGATTTCAGTACATAATCTCAGATGGAGCCTGTAGGTACGGCAGCAAATACGCTGCTTGTTTGCAGCCACCGGCCCTGGGACCCCGCACGGCGAGGGGCTCCCGCGGCGGCCCGTGCCCTCCGCCCTGCTCTCCTTCCACTTTCTCCTGCTGATAGTGTTTGCTCTGATCTGAGTATTTGGCAGGAGAATTAACGAGAAGTAATTAGCTCTCAGTGTGAAAGAGGGAGTGCCTGGTGTTTATCTTGTCTGGAGGGTTTTCCTTGATCTCAGTCTCCCAGGGGATGGTGTTAGTCAGGGCTTTATCTGCGGCTCTCCCATCATGGGGGCAGCTCCTCGGCCAGCCCTGCTCACAGCCCACCGCCGGTACCGGGGACCAGTGCCGCAGCGCTGGAGGCGGGCAGGGGATTGGGTCCCCGCAAGGTGGCCCATCAGAGAACATTTTACCTTTTCCAGCTTTCCCAGCATCTCTCTCCTCCAGTGAAGAGCAGCTTTGGCCACTGCTGCAGCCTCCGTCCTGCAACACCGCCGCCTTCCCAGCAGCCTCGTCCCAGCTCTTGGCAGCGCAGGCAGGGACACCTCGGCCATCCCTGTCCTCGCCGCGACCAGGCGGGCTGGGCAGAGTGCGTTCAGGGCCAGGGTACCTGGCCACGCTCCCCCACGGAATCTCTGCATCCCCACTCGAGACCGCTGGCCTGTGCCATCGTCCAGCTGGTGGGATGCTCCTGCGACCTGCGCACCGCAGGCAGGAACCAGCCGCTCTCGCAGCCCAGCACGAGCGAGGCAATTAAACGCCCACAGTTGGCATTGCTCGATGAGCTCCTGTTGGCTTTTCTTTCCTAAACGGCTTCTGCCATCTCCCTTGTCCCACTGCTGCAGGATGAAAGGCTGACGAGCAAGCCTGTGAAAATAACGCTCGCGGGCCCCTGGTGTCGGGGCTTGCAGAGCCCCGGGGAGCTGGGTTTATTATCCTCAGCTCCAGCCTGAGATGACCTTGCGCTTCTGCCAGTGTTTAAACAAAATATTTTAAAAGAGGGAACAGATCCCATTGCTTTCTGTGCTCGCAGGGCTTTCCTGAGCCTGCGAGCTCTCTCTGGGGCTGATAGAAGTGATAGAACATGGCCAGAGAGAGACAATGAAATATTGCCCAAGCTTATTGCTTTTTACTGTTATTAAAGGGAGGTTCTTACTTCCAGTCTGGGGGGGTTGAAAAATTTGAATCCCACCCAAACCTCATCCCTTCCAGCCAGAATCACAGCTCTGCGCGCTGTGGCAAACATCATCCTCCGGCGCACACAACCGCTGCCTGGCTGGGGCGAGCGGGCGGCGCAGGCGGGGGCTGGCCGGGATGGAAAATTCCACATTGCCGCCATTGTCCGGGCTGGTGCAAGGCTGCGGGGCGCGGGAGAGGGCTCGGGGTCCCTCCCCCGTGTCCGTGGAAGGCTGCCCGTGGGGCTCAGCCAGGCTCTACCGGACTGCTGTCTGCGCATTGTCTTTCTGCTTCAAGCTGCGTCCCTCCGCTGCGGGCAGGGACCGGTGTGCAGGCAGGGTACGGGCAGGACAGGAGACACAGAGCAGTTCTCCTGGTTATCCAACTTCAGGGCATGATCAGCGCAAGAGATGCCCGGGGAGGACTAGATAGCGGGGAACACTGTGAGCGGGGACCGCAGTAACAAGAGGCGAAGCCTGCTCCTCTTTCTCCCCTACCTGAGCATCGCACGGGTGCCTGTGCCATGGACCGTTGTCCCCGCAGTGTGCCCTGGCCAGGGTGCGGGCAGGAGGCATCGCAGAGCCTGCGCCAGCACCAGCATCTCAGCTGGGCTCCATCCTGCTGCGCTCAGCAGGGCCGGGCTGGGATGCAGGGATGCTGGGATGCAGGGAGGAGGGCGGGAGGGAGGTTTTGCACATCAGCAAGTTCCCCCACTGCCGCCCCAGGAGCTCACAGCGAGCCCGGGCTCTCAGGGCCATGGGCCCCATGACTTGCAGCCCCCATAGCCGCCTGTCTCCCGGCTATGGGGGGAGATGGGCTCCACAGGGACCGGTGCTCCCTGCCGCAGCCGTGCACGCACCGAGCAGAGCTTCCCCCATCCAGCTGGTGCCGCTCGGGGTTATTTTGTTAGACACAAAGACCAAAGCCCAGCGGCTGTGATGGCTCAGCAGTGCCCTGTCCCTGTGTCCTGCCCGTCGGAACCACAGCAAGCGACATGCTCCACGGCTCCCGGGCTCGCCTGCACCGAGGGGATGCTGCAAGGTGGGCACGCCGCTGCGGTGGGACGCCCTTGGCAGAGCCCAGAGCAGCTGTGACACAGCTAGAACGAAAAGAGGGAAAGGTGGACGTCAATATAAGCCCCAGCAGCGTGAGGGCTGGGGGAGGCAGAGCCCTGCGCCCTCCCCCTCTGTGGGCAGCGCAGTAATGCGTCGCCGTTCTCTCTCGCAGGTACATCGGGGCGCTGGGCGCGAGGGTGATCTGCGATAACATCCCCGGGCTGGTGAACAAGCAGCGGCAGCTGTGCCAGAGGTACCCCGACATCATGCAGTCGGTCGGGGAGGGAGCCAAGGAGTGGATCCGGGAGTGCCAGCACCAGTTCCGGCACCACCGCTGGAACTGCAGCACCCTGGACCGGGACCACACCGTCTTCGGCCGGGTCATGCTGCGAAGTAGGTTCTGCCCCGTCCCCTTCCCACCGTGTGCCTTGTCTCCCTGGGGGAGTCTCTCCTCTCGCTGGGCTGCCGTGCCCGGTGGCTTGGATTACTCCCTTAGGAGAGCTTTGCCTTTCCCTGTAAATTAATCAAGCAGTAATGGGAGCAGAGCACTGCGATTGAAATAGCTGCACCAGATGAGATGGAGCAGGGGGAGCACTGGGGGAGAAGGGGGAAGGAGGAGACACCTCCGGGGAACAGGCTCATATGTAAACAGTAATGGGATATATAAATATTTGGAGAGCGGGGTTGGCCGGGACTCAGCCGTTCACGTGGGAACTGGCTGTTCCCTTGCATGGCAAGGGAGGCAAGGCAGCGCTGCGGCTCCAGTCCTCGCATCGGGCTCCAAGGTGGAGGAGGACCACGGCTGCGGGGCAGACGCCAGCCCTGCAGGACCGGCTGGGCACCGACCCTGCCCCGGA
Organism: Himantopus leucocephalus; assembly: GCA_003993805.1. Lineage (NCBI taxonomy): Eukaryota > Metazoa > Chordata > Aves > Charadriiformes > Recurvirostridae > Himantopus > Himantopus leucocephalus. Next base: position 5,481,334 of record RSEF01000026.1, on the reverse strand, counting down.
GGGACCTTCCCGCTCCAGGTGAGGGACGGGTACAGCAACAGCAGGGACATGCCCGAGGAGCAAAGAGGAAGGGCGCGATGGGGACAGGGACAGGTCCAGAGCAGGAGCAGCACCGTGGGCTCCAGCCACCCCCGGGAGGGCTCCGGCGGCGAGCGGACCCCAGGAGCGCATCCAGCCCCGCAGCCTCCAAATCAAAGGCGGCTGGGAAGAGCCTTTCCGCTCGCCGGGAGCAGCTCATATGGAGGACATGTGAGCGCCCGCGCAGGGAGCCGGGGAGCGGGGGGCTTGCTCCCAGCTGGCGGGGGGATGGGGCGGCTGCCCGGCGGGGCGAGCGGCAGAGCCTGCAGGCCAGACCCCCGGGGAGGAGCCGCCTGGAGGGAAGGGGGCTGGAAGCGCCGGGACGCAGCACTCACCCTGCCACGCTGCAGCCTGCCCCGTCTCAGCCTCTCCATCCCCACCACGGCACCTTTACTCCCGCCCGCATCCTCTCCTGGCGAAGGATGGGGAATGATGAAAGCTCTCGCCACAGCCCCATCCTGCGAGGCCCAGAGAGAGCTCTGCTCCCTTTGAAGTTGCTTTCAAAGGCTCTCAAAAATGAAGACGAACATGGTTTTGATTTGCAGCTTCTTTTACAGCATTATAAAAACAGCTGCGAACTCGAACCAGAGACATAAAATAGCAGGCGGCGCGCTGTGCCGCGCGGGCAAAGCTGAACCCGGCCGGAGCAGCCGCCAGCTCCCGCGCTCGGCATCGCCCCGGGAGGGAGGCGGCCCCAGCCGAAGGGCACTGGCTGGTCCTGCCGTCTCAGCACCAACGGGCACCCACATGGCCCCCGAGCCGTGCGCCAGCGAGGGGGACCGGTCGGGCAGTCCCGAGAGCAGCCCAGCACCCCGAGCTGCTGAGCCCTGAGGCTTAGCGTGAAACCCCCCGGAGTCTGAAAGGTGCCAGGGATGCCGAGGCTGGACTCGGCGGCCAGCAGAGATGACCGGGCTTGATTTACCCATGTGCAGGACAGGCTCCCTCCCCGCCACGAAGGTGCCGCCACACTGTGCCCCTCTCCTTGGCGGGCTGCGGGCACCCGACTCGGCCCCCACGCTCACTCCCCGTCCCCGTTTCTCTCCCCGCGGCAGGCAGCAGGGAGGCCGCCTTCGTCTACGCCATCTCCTCGGCCGGAGTGGTGTACGCCATCACGCGGGCGTGCAGCCAGGGGGACCTGAAGGCCTGCAGCTGCGACCCGCTCAAGAGGGGCCGCTCCAAGGACGAGCGCGGGGAGTTTGACTGGGGCGGCTGCAGCGACAACATCAACTACGGGATCCGGTTTGCCAAAGCCTTCGTGGACGCCAAGGAGAAGAAAGTGAAGGACGCCCGGGCGCTCATGAACCTGCACAACAACCGCTGCGGGAGGATGGTGAGTGCAGCCCCCGCAGCGAGCCCTGTGCCCGGCCAGCCGTCCCACCGGCACCTCCCGGCACGGGAGCGGGCAGCGGGAGCAGCTCAGGCAGTGGAGCGGGACCTTGGGTGGCCGCGGAGGGCAGGTCCTGCTGCAGACGGGGGCAGGACGCTGCGCTGCCTTCCCGGTGCCCCCTGCACACTCTGCCTGGGGAACGGCCCCGTGGGGATGGCAGGACGCTGCTTACCTTTGTCCCCAGCATGTGTCCTCGCTGATGCTGGCATCAGTGACCGTGGGAACGCATCCGCCGTGTGCAGCACCCCTCTCCCGTTAGGAGCCCCGTCCCGCACAGGCGAGGGCTGACAAGCTGCACCAGGGACGAGCAGACGCAGGCGCGATGTGTGATGCCCGGGGTGACCGCTGGTCCTCACGGCATCCCTCTTCCCACAGGCTGTGAAGCGTTTCCTGAAGCTGGAGTGCAAATGCCACGGGGTCAGCGGCTCCTGCACGCTAAGGACTTGTTGGTTGGCAATGTCAGATTTTCGCAAAACAGGGGATTACCTAAGGAAGAAATACAACGGGGCCATCCAGGTGACCATGAACCAGGACGGCACTGGCTTCACGGTGGCCAACAAGAACTTCAGGAAGCCCACGAAAACAGATCTGGTGTATTTTGAGAACTCACCTGATTATTGTGTGATGGACAAGTCAGCAGGTAAAAACCAAAGCTCCAGTTGTTGCCCAAAAGCGTCTCTTCCTCCCCTCCTGACAGGCCAGCAGCTCCCAACCAGTCCAGCCTGGCAGGGCTGCTTGGGGACGTCAGCTCCCACCGAACCCCAGTCCCTGGTGCGGGGGTCATGCCGGGGGGGTCACCCAGACCCTCAGCGGCTGTCGGTGTTCACTGGGTTCCCACAGCACCTCACANCGCAGCACCTCACGCCTGCGCAGATAGGACTGGGTTTGTCCAAAATCCCCAGGCTTTACACCAAAGATCCAAACCCATCAGGCCTCTTGTAATGAATGTAGCGCAGCGTTTCCTCAGAGCCTTCCTCCTGCAGAGCAAAGCTCCCTTAAATAGGCACTAAAGAGCCCGTTCCGGGCGGCAGGCTGCCGGCTTCTCCTCTGAACACAGCCCAGGCTGGGACGAGAGCGGGGAAGGCGGCGTCCTGCTCGGCTCCGGCAGAGGAGGTCAATGGTTTCCCAGCCTGGAGCATCCCCGGGTGGGGGATTCACAGTAGCCGGGGGGGCTCAGTGGGGAAGGCAGCACGTGCTCCCGCCGCCCGTCAGCGAGCCCTTAGCCCGAGCAGAGGGGGCATTTCCAGCTTTGCCAGCTGCAGAGCCCGGCTCGGCGGGGACACGCTGCCCCAGGGCGCCCCGGGCACAGAGCCCGTCCCCGTGTGCTCTGGGCAGCAGCGGGCGCAGCTCCGGCAGCGGGACGGGGCCATGCAGAGGGTCCCCAAAGCGGCGTCCCTGGCCAGGCTGTCCCCTTACCGAAGCAGGCAACGGCTCCGCAACCTCTCCCTCACAGCCCGTGCCCAGCCTTCGGATGCCACGCTGCGGCAGCACGCTGCGGCACGTGCTGTGACAGAAACGAGGAGATTTCACCACTGCTGAGGCAGAGGTGCCGCAGGTCTCCATGGCAGACACCCAATCTTGGCACTGCCAACAACTGCGGGGCGGGGGGCGGACACGCCGGAGGGGGAACACGCTGACCTGCTCTCGCTCCCCTCTCCAGGCTCCCTGGGCACCGCCGGCCGCGTCTGCAACAAGATGTCCCGCGGGACGGACGGCTGCGAGGTGATGTGCTGCGGGCGGGGGTACGACACCACGCGCATCACACGCATCACCAAGTGCGAGTGCAAGTTCCACTGGTGCTGCGCTGTGCGCTGCAAGGAGTGCGAGGACACTGTGGACGTGCACACGTGTAAAGCGCCGAAACGGGCCGAGTGGTTGGACCAGACCTGAGGAGACGGGAGCACGGAGGGAAGAATCCACTGCCACCCCCCCTTGCAATTTTTTAAAACCCTGTGCCCTGAGGGCCATGACGTTCTGGGAGCTGTAGTTCAACTGCATGGCTTTTATTTAATTAATTCTGCAAAGCACTAAAGAAAGGACTACATTTCCCAGGAGGTGCCGTGGACCCTTCTATTTGCTCAGCAAAACTAATCCCCTACCTGGGAGGAGTCCGCAGTCCCTGCTTCACCCGTGAAACTGCCGTTGCCCGTTGTTCTCTTTGCAAAGGGACGGTGCAGCCGATACGGACTCGGAGGACCGACCGTCGGGAGGCGATGGCTGAGGAAACCTGCACCTCCCCAGAGAATTTACATTGCAGTAAAGTTTCACCAGCAAAAAACACTAGTTCAGAATAATCCGCTCTTGCAGAAAGCATTCTTGCTTTTACTTTTTTCCAAGGCCAGGGGAAGGGTGCTGCCAACCCCTAAGACCATTCCGTGATCCCCGCATTGCCCTCGAGCGGCGCCGGCCGCGCCGCCAACCCCGCAGAGCAAGGGCAGCCTCTGCACAGGGCTGCTCCCCGTCTCCCCAGCCAAGGTGACAAGCGGAGCTGTAAGTTGGAACTGAAACCTGAGTGACTGCACAGAGAGAGGGGCCGCCCCTCCATGCTGGCAGCCGCAGAGGGCTACAGAAAGCAAACGAAACCTGTGAACTTACTGGTAGGTTCTGAAGACAACGGCTACAACAGCGTCTCTGTAAAACTCACTTGTATGTTGTGTATACTGCTTATTATTTTAAGTCAAAGTTCATTATAAACCTATATCAGAAAACTATGTTCTTTGCTTTTTGAATTCCTACACACCCAGTTGGGCACTTCCCCCAGGGCGGGAATGAGCCCACAGCACTTCTGCCGCCTCACAGCCTTCCAGTACTTACAGGGGGCTCATCAGAAAGATGGGGACAAACTTTTTAGCAGGACAAGGACTAATGGCTTTAAACTAAAAGAGGGAAGATTCAGACTAGATAT
>RSEF01000026.1:5402504-5467972 GCA_003993805.1 Himantopus leucocephalus | reverse complement strand
AAAAAAAAAGAAAAACCCTCTGGAAGCCACGGCTCCAGCCTTGTCCACTCACCCCTGCGCCCCGCGGCATGGTGACTCAGCTGGAGGCCAGAACGCTGGGAGCACTCACGGGCCACAGCACCCGCAGCACCTAGGCAGAAGCAGGAGGGTTAGGACGGCACTGCCGCGCGTTTCAGCTCTGCCCGCGGCCCTGAGCACTGCGCCCTCCGGGCTGACCCCACCGGGAGGAGCACAGCAGATTTTCTCAGGTATTCAGGGATGGAATATTTATAGGTCATCGACTCAAACGTGTGAAAACTGAACAGACCATCCACCAAGCCCGGCCCGCGCTTCCAGACAGGATCCATATTCTAGATGCCATCTAAACAGTTCCAGAAATAAAGATTAGGCTAAAACAAATGGTGCAAACTCCCCTGCACCTTCTCAACCCATCCCCCAAGTATTCCGCTGGGACTCGTGTTATCCTCGTACAAACCCTCTCTTCACGAGGCAGCAATGACAGGACTCATTTACTTTGAGGGTTTTACTTTGGCCCTCCTGGCTTCTATCATAACCTCAAATATTACATTAAAAAGGCTTTTAAAACATAACATTCACAGCAGCGCAGGAGCTTTTCATTGCAGCGAGCTTCTTCCCTGCCTGTTTGCGTGTGGCACCTTCACATTAAGTGCATGAGTTAAGATGTAGATTAGCAAGGCAAGAAACCTTTGCCCTTGGCATCGACACTCAGCTGTGACAGGAAACTTCAGGCTTTTTTTCTATGAAGTGTAGAACCACTCATTGCACATTGGCAGGGAAGTGCACATCTCCAAACTATACACATTTTGTCTTAGATAAGCAAAAGACTCAAGTGTTTATAAATATGAAAAGTTCAGCAGCTGGCTAAAAAGTTAATTCTCCAGTCTCACTTAATGAGCTTTGGGAAAGTGGTAGGGGGATTTGTTCAGAAAGTAAAGCAGAGTGTCACTGAAAGCAGGACGTGCCAGACGGGGCTCTGTTTAGTCCTATTTTCTGTCTCTAGATGGCTGCTATCAGCAAAACGGCAAGGAATCCTCTAGCAGGGAGCTGCCGGACGACCAGAATGAGAAAAGTTTTCTTGCAATCATAAGAATTAGCCAATTTTTATTTTAAGTCCCATGACTTCTTTCTTTGTTGTGAAAATATCAAGCGATCCATATCAAAACCCTTTGGAACATGGACAGTCTTCGGATTTTGTCCAGTTCTCTGAGCAAGGAAGCTGTTTTCAGTAGGATTCAGGAGGAACACTGCTGCAGTATTTTCTCAACGCTTTAATATTAACTAATACCGGTCTATTCCGGTAACATAAGGTTCGGACTTAAAAAATGGGATTGATTTGTTTGGAAGGTAAAGAAGTTGGCTGTTTTCAGGAACTTCTGAGAAGACTATTTACAGTGCCCACTCTCCCTCTGCATCTCTAGTTTTCTCGACGGCAGACTTCTCCGTGTCTTTACAAGATATTACAGAAGGAATTGTGCAACATCACTTTTGCACGATGATACAGAGCTACCCAGTTCTCCACCTTTCTAATTGTTAAAAAATAAAAATTCATACTGAATGGAAAAATAACCAGACCCTTTTGTCTGCAGTTTCAACATAAGTTGTTTTATGTAACAGAGTATTTTTCAGCTTGCTCTGCGAACTGTATAGGTGACTGTCATCCCTTTTGCGTACCTCCTCCCTTCTGTCCCTTACTGAGAACATTCTGAACAGCAACTGCTTAAGAAACAGAGCTGTCTCTGATGATCAAGAGCAGAGTGATTCTCCACAAGATCAGAAATATGGCTGAAACAAACAGCAAGGCTGAGCTCTTACCCACTGAGAGCGCTCACACTTGTACCGCAGGTCGTACGGAGCTCTCTACCACTGCCCATTGCACTGTCCTCACCGCCACTGACTCACACGCTACAGCTTCCCGTGGGCAAGGAATATCAAAAGTCCGAGTTGCAAGAGAACGAACAAGCCACAGTTGGCTCTAACTGCATCCGTGAACGCGAAGCACATCACCAGCACCAGTGCCTGGTGCCTGCAAACCTGCGCAAGACGTCGAAAATCCCCGTGGCGCCTAGTGCCGGGGCCAGGGAGCGCGGGGGCAGGACTGCCTGCAGCCCGGGGGCAGCCCGCTCCCAGCCCCTGCCAGCGCTCCGGTCTCTGCCGATGCTGGATTACACTGTATACATTGGAACCAGCAAATGCTTCCTTGTGATTTTTGGCCACTTGGAATATTTTTAGCAATTTGCCAAGGTTTACCCTGTGATTTATTATGGAGGAAACAAACTCAAGCACTAACAAATGAAAATATGTAAACTCAGACTTTTCAAGTCAATAGAAAGGTATTCAACCTCTTAAAACCCTTTGGAGGCATGCAGTTTGCTGTAGATTCAATTACTGGAAAAAACAGTTTGATTAAGAAGCGACTGAAATGTAATCTAAGGAGTCATATTTAAATCGCTCAGAGATTTACAGAGAAAAATTCCATATACACAATATTTTCCAACTGTTATTCCTAAAACTGTGTTCTGGATTTGTTGGAAATTCAACAATTTGTTGGAAATATATTTTGTATCGCTTTTTCACTAAGGCCAAAGCACTCCAAGTATCTACCATCTAGAACTTTATCATCTCAAATTACTATATTTAATAAGTTAAAGCACAGTATCATGAAAAAATACTTGAAATGACAAAATAGACAGGTAAAAATTTTTCATTTAAAAAGCTTAAAGCACTGGAATTACCTGCAGATATAACACTAGATACAGCAAATAATAATTGTGTTATTAAGGTGTTCATGGGTGCAGAGGCGAGTGTCATCAAATAGAAGGTAAACTTCCATTCTCCATATGAAAATTCAACTAGCGCTGCCCCACACATCCGTAACACAAGAGATAATGCTTTAAAAAGTGTTAGCAGCTATCACAGCATTATCTACACTTAAAATACTGAAGCAATCTATGAATAAAATCAGAAGTGTTAGTTTGATATTTAATATCATTATTTCTTACAAGTTTTCTTGCACCTGAAAACATCAGGAATGGGATCAAGAGTACAATAATCTAATAATTAAAATAAGGAAGACTATTAGTCATTAGAGTATGATTGGGACTTAACACTAATTCTATCTAAACCAGCAGAGTACTGGAAGATGGCATTTCCTTCTCAGCTCTCAATCTCAAGAGATGAATACAGAATTTACTTCTTGTCTGTTTATCTCAATACAGTTTCCACTTTTGCCAGTGTTAAACCGGCACAGGGAGTGGCAAGAACCCCCTTGTCTGGGCCTGCCACCACCGGGACTTGGCTGGTGGAACGATACGGCAACACGCATGCTTCTTCATCACCGTCTCTTCAGCAGAAGAGACACTATCCACCCTTTCCTACACAAAATAAGCAAAATAAACACACTGCCAAATAACCAAACCCTGGGATTTTTTTCCCCACATTTGGACACACCACTTGACATTCAAAATGCCATTACGCAAAGCCAACTAACTCGTACAAAGTCTTTTTTTGGTTCAAGAAACCCAGCAGAGAGAACTTCACCAAGCAATTCTTTGTTAGCATAACATTTGACCTTGTATCTCTTTGGAAATCATACAACTTTGCTAATGCAATCCTTATAGAATTAATCAAGCAGATAGTTAGACCCTAGTTACTGTGAACCCAGCCAATTATGAGCAGCACTGAAATTTGTCACTGGCATGTCCAACTACATTTTCCAACATAAAGATCAACAGAACTGTGTGGAAATGAGGCCCCACTCTCAGACCTGCACGACTTGGACGCTGTCGACTAGAATCGCTAGCAAAGCCAACGCTTTTAGGAACAAAGTATTCTTAAGAAAAAAGGCTTACCTCCCGGGTCTCCATTACCTGCTGCTTTAAAACAGCAAGAAAGCATAACGCCTTTCACCCTGCATTTTGACTAGCAAAGCTAGAATAAATGATTCATTGAGAGTTCAGAGCTCTTTATTTGCCAGTCCGCTCTACTGCATGAGATCCACAGTTCAATAAAAGCCAAACACACTGCATGCTTAGTTTGAGAAGTGGGAAGGGGAAGCTGCCTATGCAGTTTTTCCTTGTCGAAGTAGGACAGCACAGCTTTCGGAGCCCAGGGAGAGATGACAAGGTTCCAACCAGCAGCAATGTTAAGAGGTAAGAAACCCTAAAAAGAGCAGGGCAGAGGGAGGGAGAAAGGAGATGGGCACAGAAGGCACGCATAGGAGCAAATGGCTCAACATACGTATTTACGTCAGACGTATTATATATATTTAAAGCAGCACAGATTAGAAACTTATCTAGCTAAAAGCCTGATTGCCATTGTCAAGTTCAGCCCAATTTCTATCCTTGAACAGGTATTCAAATGACAGAACTGTGGTCACTGAACACGTTCTCCATCTAGTAACTGGAACCAGACGAGATACAAAACCATCGGTCTAGTCCCTAAAAGGTACGTGACAGCTAACTAACTTCTGAACCTGGCTTGGAACTTAACAGCTACTTTACCTCTGTTCTCGTCCGTTCCCTTCACATCATGCTACTAGTTTCCAGTGCTCAGCAACAGACCCATTTTTTCTGCAGTCCAGCCTGCCTTTTACTCACTTCTCAAAATCTCCCGTCAACTGATTTATTTTCTGAGGCTCTCACACCGCAGTCTTCCACTTCTATGAGAATAAAATCCATACTCACCACAGTGCTCTGTGGCAAAATTTCTCTGGTGCTGAAATGCTGCTCTCTCTCACCGTAAGAGTGCAGATTAAAGCCACAGTATGTTATAGTAACAGGTCGCCTTCTTGTCAAAATAGACATTTTGCCCAAATTTCAACCAGCGTTTGTCACTAATTAGATTCTTACAAAAGGAGATAAAATAATTCAAGCCCCATGAGACTGACTAGAGCCAACTTCACCACGGACCTCAAAACTCCCAAAGATCCCACGGTTACCTGAGCATGCTCCAGAGAGAGACAACACTTACAGCTTTAGCAAAAATGACCATCAGCTCCGGGAACTGGTGCGTAAGGAGGGCGAGCATCGCCGAAAAGGAACATAAGCCTGCTGTGAAATGGATGAAAAAGGGAAGTTCCTTCTGTGGGTAAACGGAGACTTCGTGAAATGCTGAAAGGAAAAAAAAAAAAAAGAACACTGGCATTGGTAATTGAGGACAGTTTTCTGAATTATTTACACGGTCTTGTAACTCAGTTCTAGACTTTCAGGAGGAATAAGCGTGGACTCAAGACTACTGTGCAGCACGTGTTAGGTCCCAATAATGGGGACCTAACCTCTCAAAAACGTTTCCCCCACATTAAATGCTTTTCTTCATTATTAATAGTCATTACATCTTCCTCTTCCCAATCTTCTTTTTCACTTGTATGTGCTTTTATTTTTAAAGCACTTCATCAGGCTTAGTTTTTGGTACCTGCTCTTCTAACAGGACACAGGGAAAAAAACGCAAAATTCACAAGCTGTCAGAATCACCCAGACCAATTTAAACAATTCAGGTGTTTTCAACCCTCTGAAGCATTAATCCTGTTATCTGAAGAGAACAGCACATCTCCCCATCCTATAAGCAGCTCAGCAAGTACAAAACAACCATCATGTTATACATACATGCAAGGTAGCTCCTTAATACTTTTCAAAGCTTTCTGGTTGGTAGGCTACAGTAAATTTTTCAGAGCAGCTGACAGAGTAGACCTCAAAGAAAACAGTACTGGGACTAGGTTATAAATTCTGTACATAGCAGCTCCTTGCAATTTCCAATCTATGGTAACAAAATCAAAAGAAGGCGATTAGACGGGCCAAGGGCTGGCGTATGGGGCTTTCAGCACTCAAGACACTACTACTGGTTACCAGCTGAGGACCCGTTTGGTGAATAGGCAATTACTTACTGGTGCTGAATACCTGCAGCTCTGACTTTCATCCAATGATTTTACTGGGTTTTTAAATGAAGAAAAAAATAGCGTTTATAGACATAAGTAATTATGAAAGGGCTGCACACTTCCTGACAAGCTGTTTTTAAAATCTAACAAAAGCATCAAAATTTAAGTAAGCCTTTTTGGAAAACAAGAAATACAATTGTATTCATTTTTATTGTACTTGCTTTTCACCTTGTACTTGTACTTTTTGGCTTTTGATAAGCAGTAAACTGAAGTCTGAGGAGGAAAGAGACACTCTACCCTCTCAGTTACTCTTGGCACGCAGAAAGCCATCGTTCTAAAAGCAAGGCCAGCAACCCTGGCTTGTGCTGTTGCGACTCATCAGTGGCTGAGCACTTGGGTTTTGTTTCACTTCTAAGTACGTGACTTTGGAGCACAACTAGGTAGACCATTTGGAGTTCCATGTGGAACGCCCATCAGAGATGTTTAACGTTATCCCATAGATTAGCAGTTGTTCCCAGCACGCACCCAGCCCTGCGAGGCCATGACGCGTACGAGAGCACCATGCACCTCTCTGCTGAGCAACCAAAGAAAACCCTTGTCTCCTACAGAACACTGTTCGGCTCTTCCACTATGCAGAAACTCACCTGATTTTTAAAACACTGAGCTATATAATTTAGGAAAGGTCTCAACCTACATTAGGAAAGTGGAAAAAAAAAAAATGGGATGGATTCTGTTTGCACTAGATTTTCCCACATCGGGAAATTAAGATCAAATCCAAAATAGGTAAGGACAACTAAAGATAATTCTATATGTTCAGAGCCATTTGGGTAACAATTGTTACTAGTTAGGCCAATACAGGATTTTTGAATCATTAATTTGGCCAACATTATTATAAATAGATAAATTTAAAAAAATAAAGTGTCAAGATTTCTCAAGGAAGTACTGCAATAAAAGTGTTAAGATGATTTTATTTATGGGTAGTTTTATATTTAAAACATAACAGGAATGCGTGAGTGATCGTGTTGAAATATCTGCATGTGTTGGTGTTTAATTATGCTGGGAAGTCTACAATTTAGGGTTAGTTGCTAACCAAGGAATTCCTTGTGCAATATCCTGCATAAGTGCGAAATGAGTAATTTAAAGCAGTCTAGGGGCAAATTTAAATTACACATTTTAAATATAACTTCAGACTTTTAAATAGAAATACGTATGTGTAGTTTTCCTTTCCACAGCTGTGGTCTCAGCGGGTCTGATGCTGCTTTTGCAGTAGCCCTTTCCACTCCCACGGGACTTGTGTTTCTTCATAATGTAGAAGTTCACTCCCAAAGGAATTCGATTAACATGCACAATTAACAGTCCAGTTCTAATCTATCTAATGCTATTTTCCTAAATATGATAAGCATTGGCCCAAGTGGTTTAGTTTGTTTGCCTTACCTAAAGAAAAAAAAATAGGTAGGCTCATAATTGCATAAAGTAATCTTGGCGTAATGGGCAGTTGGAGATGACTTACTGTTCGGCATCAAGCATTAGTATAAATCCATAAAAACACCCACATGGATAAAGAGTTCCAGGAAGCATATGTCTGGCAGACGAATATGCACCAGTGAATTAACGACAGAAAGCAATACACAATCTACGAAGCTATAGATTAACCAAGGATTCTCTGTAAGCGCACAGTTCTGCTAGATACCTGAATGCAGGACTGAACCATGCACTTATTCCTTTGCCAAAAGGAAACAGCTTCTGTACGACAGTAGCCAAATCCATGACTTCTTTTAAAAGAAGTAATTGAAAGAACTGTTCCATTCTGTTGTTCTCAAAGTTGCCCAAACTTAGTCTGAATGTACCACACACAGACTTCATCTTTGAAGGACTTCTGTTATTACAGAATCAATTAACATTCTACCGCACACACGTCAAGTGCTTCAGGATCATTTGGGAGGGACATCAACAAACAGCTGAATCCCCTTCACAGGAAGCTCAAACTAAAATATCACAGTAAGGTAAATACAGAATACCACAAACTGAACATGTCCTTAGCTTATGTTTTATTATCATTACTGCTTAGAAACCACTTACTTGGCAACAGTTCTCTGTCTGCTGTTTCTGTGCAACTCGGGTAGGGATAGAAAAGATGACCTTTCTCTAACGGGTATGGGATCATCCTAAATGCTGAAAAAAGAGTGAGTGACATTAGATCTGTATCTAAACTAAGCGACCAGCTTCTCACAAAGAGAGCCAATTGTGTTTGAGGTGAACAAAGGCAGAGAGATTACCCTACTGTACAGAAAAAAAAAACCCAAGGAGATATACTTACTGCCTTCCCATGTACAGTGCAGCAGATTTAGAGCCCCTTCTATCCTCTTCCAGTGCTGGAGGTGAAAAAAGGCATACGCGACTGCCTCGCTGTCCCCTCGTTTCAGAATATGCTCTGGAGGTAGCACTAAGCTTTTCATTTCTAGTAAATACTGAAAGTAAAAACGGAAAGCACACACGTTTACATGGAATACTCTGAAATTTTTAATTGTGCAACTTAAGTGATCATTCAAGGTGTAACTCATCATATCACACAGGGGCCGACTTCTACCTGTCGACGAAACAGCCCAATCCTGACCCAGCGCATACAGCCCGCACTCGCGTGGGACGTGAAAAGCGGCAAAACACACATCTGTGGATAAGACTCTTAAATTGGGGTTTCCACACACAAAGTATCAGGTAAAAAAGCACATCTTCAGTCAGGCAAAGTAAACATACATTCTTGTGGAATATACATAAAGTATAATACTGGAGCTACAATACCAATGAGCTACAAGTTTAGGCTAATAAAAACAACCCCATGGTATTTTTTCTCATCACTGAAAGTTTCAGTGTAGGAGGCTGAGTACTTGTTAGCTCTCAAGCACGAGCAGCAAACCAGAAGTGTCAGTACTCTAACCAAAGGAAGAATAATACACCAAACCCAGGAAAATCTTGTTTTAATGTGGTTTTGCTGGACTACCACAAAGTATCTCTGATTTCAGATTTTTTCAATTTCAGCCTTCTCTGTACATCAGCCGGATCTCTGATGCACAGAAGGGTCAAAGAACACCAGGATTAATCATTTTCCATTTCCCCTGAAACACAAGACACGCGATTTTGTTTTCTCATGGTACATTAAAAAAAGACAGGTATTCATTTTAGCTTAGCTTTTAAAAACAGATGAGTAATTTTTACAAGAATGAAACGACAGTTCCAGCTCTAGTATTTACCTGTGAGTTGTTCTTTCCTAGCAAATAGTGTCTCAACCAATAACAGCCAAAGTTAATCCGCATCTTTGATCAATGTAGCTGGCAATTCCTTTGACTGTCTCCCAAAGTGTAAGAATGCAGCTAACTCGCCGATTTATTTCAGCAGATGCCACAAACTATGAGATTATTTACTAATCCAGTTTGAGGACTTAACTTTTCCCATTCAGTTTCTTGAAGGAATGTAGGAGGGGTTATGCCCTGGCCAAATAAAGCACATTTACTGCCTGGCTAGGTTCTTCTCTTAGTGCCTTGGGCCTGCACTCTGCAGGGTAATATTCTCGCTAATCCCCTCTAATCCTCTTCAATTTTTTTTTATTTTTTTTTTTTTTAACACAGTAAAGGATCACTCACACAGGGCTGCTGTGGGAAAATGGTCTCAAATATCTGACCCTTGACCCGACTGCTCCTGCTCTCCGCAGTGCCCACTCTTCCTTTGTGCTAACTGCCCAGAGAGCGAGGGAACAGCGGCGCAGCGGGGATGGGGCAGCTCCACTGCGAGGACTGCCACAACATGCCAACGCCGACCTCCACGCTTCGGCTGTCTCTGCACCCACGTTACCACGTAAACAGAAAAATCCCACAGTCGGGTAGGTTTTTGCATCTGTGTTTAACCATAAGACAGGCAAGGTATCGGTACTGAAAACAGCTTGGGGTTTGCAGATTTAAGTCTTTCTACACAATAAAAATCTGTAAGATATCCAGAAGATGATTGGGAAAGATTGTTCTATACATTATCAAGATGTGGTTACAGATCTCTAATTTGAAATGGCTTAAGACTACCAGTTCTCTAGCACTGGAAAATGCCCTTCACACTTTCCAAACAAAACTCATCCTTGCAAAAGCATAACTCAGAACAAAGAGAAACAAACATTATTTTCCTTATGCAAAATGATGCTATGTGCAAAGACAACCACTTTCATCAGATGCGAGAACAAAGGGATTTCTACTTTATGTACTCATTTATTTTTAGTCCATGGGAAAGAACAGACTGCAAATTCAAAAACCAGATTTTCTTCCCCACTAGTCCACTGTAAGCCATTGGGCAAGTTACTTCCCTTGTTCATGCCCTTGTTCACTTGTTTGCTTTGCCTATGAGCATTTCAGAGCTCTAGATAGCCAGCACCACCAAAATTCTGCCCTGCCATCTAATCAATTGGTATTTCCAGGCAGTATTGTAATAAAAAAAAAAATAATGAAGATGACTGGATAGGTACACAATTAGAAGAGAAGATCAAATTACTGAAACCTGGAATCAGTTTCCATGATTGTCTGTAGAACTATGGAACACATTTTGCAAACAGCCTGCTTGAAATGATATCTTTAAAAAGGTACATGAGGCTCCTGAAACAACTGAAGGATATACAAAATAAAAGAACTTTTAGATAATGATAATGCGTTATAATCTTCTTCCCCTAAAGGCAGAGGCTAAAGAAAAATCTGTCTGAGACTGTCTGAAATGAACTTGCTACGCTCTTGATCAGTCATGCAAACAAGCAGCAATTTCTCCCAGCAATTAGCTTTCTCAGTGCACATTCTATTAGATTGGACAGGCAGACAGAATAGAGCGGCTGGATAATTCGAGCCTTCACAGCAATAGTCACTCGGACTCCAAGATCATTTGCAGAGGATTAGGTCCAGGACTAAGGCAACCTCCTGCATTCAGGGTTTCAAACTGAATGCATCACAATACGAGTACAGTAAAAAGCAACGTAAGATTTTATTTTCACCCAATGCTCAGTGGAATCCCTATCTTGGCCACTTCAAGCAATGCCAGACATTAAACTACAGCCTGTAGCAATACTGACTCTTAATCTTGTTTACATGTGGATGAAGAAAATAAGTGACTGTAGATCTTTCCATAACCCAAGTTCTGGAGCCATGCTCGGGAGCACAGCAGAAAAAAGTTATTTTGAAATTCTATGAGCAGTTATTGTTTGGAGAACTTAATTTAGCTTCAGGGATTTTAAATTTCTATTTATTAATGCTTACCCTTACCCAACAAAGGGCCTTCATTAACACATACTGTTTTTTCCAAAGAGTTAGAAAATGTTAAGTTTAAATTTTTTTGTAAAAAACCCAGTTTAAACATCACCTATTGCAAACAACTGATTCTGGTCACCAGACATTTACCATACAAATACTCGTGTGTTTAACAACTCAATGGCTGGAGTTATAACCACCTTCAAGAAAACATGGGGCTAGAAAGGCTCAAGTAACAAGATGATAACTTCTTTCAGAAGACAAAAAAAGTGGTCCAATAGGAAATAAAATACTCTTACCTTTGGAACATGAGGGTTAAATTCCACAGCTCTGTGAATTGCTTCCACAGCATTAATTTCTGCTGTACTGAGCCCTCTTTTGGAGGCAGTTTCTGGGGAGAATCTGAAGGGAAAAACCCATGCTGAGCAAAAGTAAATAATAAATGCTAACCAGGTGTTTATTTGCATTGTAAGCTTGGAGTTCATTAAAAATGTACTGATTTATCACAGAAGATAAATAAACCCTTCTAGGAGACAAATGTTCACGTTAATTTAGGTATCTTGACTGTCATCCACGCCCACATGACAAAGTTATGTTTAACTTTTTGGAACTTCATGTCAATTATGTAAGGTAATTGAGCACCCAGTCTTTCCTAAGATTGTTACAACATCACCTACTCGGAGGCAAAGCTAGAATCAGCTGTGCAAATAGCCCGGAACGAAAGTGAAATGCCAACATGAACTACCGCAAATATCCTGCACCCAATCTGCTAAACAAAGAACTGTTGAACATCACAAGCACGACACTGAAAACAAAATTTATTCAGAAGCACATGTGCCTACACGGCCTCTCCAAAAAAGTCTTCACCTGGGATGCTTAAAAGAAACTTTAAATTACATTTAACTGCACATATACACACATATATATGTATATATAAATACACTTCACTTGCTCTTAGAAATGTAACCGCTACACACTGGATTTAGACATTTTTAGTTCCTATTTTACAGTATAACCCAAGATAAGCAACAAACCACTGTTTTCGCAAAAGTGCTTCCTTACCTTTCTGAAACAGCTCTGGCTTTTAACAGGGCTGCTGTGTAACATATTGCTGCCGATTTTGGAAGACTGATATCTACAATAAAATAAAATAATTAAGCTGTAAGATTCTAAGGCAAGACAAACACTTTAAGCTCACATCCTTTGAGCTCAAAGATTTTTACTTGGGCAGACAATGAATGTAACATCTGGAACATTTCAGCTATGATTAGAAACTTTGAATTTCTTTGTACAGTCTTCTTTCTGGTCACCAGTCAGTCTCAGATTAAAAACTCAGAGTTGTAGTTAGGTGGTAAAGAGTAATTTTTTCTTCTAAACATACCAAGACACTGAAACCGAATTCAAAGAGAAATGCATGTATAAATACACACTTAAGAACAGTCTACTTTCCCTGTATTAACTCACAAAGGTTTAAAATAAGCTTCTAATCTTTACCTAATTCTGCAACTGTACATTAACGCAGTTTTACGTAACACTGAAAGAGAGACTGACTAGAAGCTGACCACAAAAATTAGATTACAGACAAGCGGACAAATTTTAATGAAAACACAATTTCCATTCTTTTCCAGTTCCACAGGGAAAAATTCTATTAGTTGTAGGTTTTGTAGAATATCTGAGGCCAAGTTTGAGCTGACAATTATAGATTAGAAGGTTAGCACTCCACAGCACAAGTTTACTTTAAAAGCAGACAAAGTCTGGGGTCTAATTCCCAAGTACCATGTTGTGTATAGTCAGATGGCTCGTGCTTTTTTTGTAAATCCCATCCCGGGCTTGTCCATCACTTACTAGAAGTCTGGCTGTCGTGTCAAGCAAAACACAGGGGCGCTACAGAGAGTTTGAAGCTCATTCTCATTTTTCCAGATGCTTAGGAAAAAAAAAATCAGCAACTCTTTCTTAAGAAAGTAGCGCAATTCCTGTTGTTAACATAAAGAAGCACCAGGAAAAGAGCAAATGGTTTTGTTAAATTAATAAGAATCCACACAGAAGGACATGGACAGTGAAGTACCAGGAGCAGGCAGCTAGGGTGGCTGTGCACAAGGGGCAGAGGATTTGGGCGAGAGTATCATATTTTTGATTCCCTGAAGCAACAAAGAACAGAGACACAAGAGAGAACATACCAACTTCTCAAGGGCAGGGAACGATTGCCACAAAATACTGCTTCTATGTCCCTCCGTTCTGAAGATGATTTAAGGGACAGCTTTGACAGCAGCACTTTGTACACTAATGATGTGGGCATTATCTAGGTGGCAAAACTCTGAGGACAATAAGAAAGTAAGTATATCTTTTATTAGCCTTTATCAAGACTTGCACAACACCTGAAACATATTTGTCAAGATGGAAAGTGAAAGCAAACTACTGCCATTTAATGGAGCAAAGCTCGCCTACCACTCATCCCTGGCAAGTGGTGTGCTTGCCTGTTGCTAATCTCTGGCGAGCAACCTCAGTATTACAGAATCACGAGGCCAAGCCTGGAAGACAACAGAAGAGAAAACTACCTTTTCCAGCTTATTTACATCAATTACTTAGGGGGCTATGTGCTGACTGAAAAAGGCTGATGAATTTAGACATAACCAGGGATGTAGAAGAGATTAAAAAATTAAAGTAATCCCTGAATTGAAGCAAAGCGAGCTCCAAGATTTCTTTACGGATTACACTTCACTTTAAAAACATAAAAAGTAATTTGTATGCAATTTAGCTTGCCTAAATTTGACCTCATCATTCAAAATAAAAAAAAAAAATTGACTTGCACTCTGGAAGCGCCCATTTGTGCCGATGAAGAGAATCTAGTCAAGTAGCTGAGATCATGGGTAGACATCTGCTTTTGGATAGGCACACCTTGCCCACTCCACCTGTACTCCTATACCAAAACACCAGTATTTCCCAATAGCCATCACTTACCATCATACTTCGCTAAAACTGCCTGGACATCTGCATAAGCCTGTAACTCCAGTAGTGCCTCCAGGAGGTTTTCATGAATATTCAGCATGCTGAGAAGTGGAAACTCTTTCATCAGCTGCAAATCAGTAAAGAGAAATAAATTGGGTACATACAGAATTGCACTTGAATCCCTGAAATACTTGATAGAAATCAGGACAATAATGTAAGCTTTTTCAATGTTCTGTTCTTTCACAGGGTTAGAAACTGGCGTGTAAGCAGCATGAAAAGAATCGCATCATTTCTACCTTTAAGGCATCGCCTTTTTTCCTGTGTTCACCTACTAGAAAATAAGCATACTGAGGTTCATACAACACACTCTCAGCCCAAATCTCCACACCTTCCACAATGAGTTCTTTTGGTCAGTAATACTTTCCTATGCAAAAATAACTTATGACACACCTTGGGCAAGTGAAAGATATGCTGAAGGATAAAGTTGGCTATTTTGACAAGTTAGTCGTTGAGTCAAGCATGAAGCAAACTGGACAACAGATCTGTGAACATATGACATTATATAATTTAAAAATTCAAAACCTAGCTGTAGGAACTAAAAAAACCCTGTTCTCAAAAAAAAAATCATGAATCACGATGTGCAAATCTCATTGGAAAATAATTCAATTAGATTATGATCCCTAGAAAGGAACTTTAAACCATCAATTAGGACAATGTGACTGAAAGCAACGGGAGTTGCACGCTTTTTTATTTACTTTTTTACTTACATCTCTCATCATTTTTACTGCTTCTCGTATTCTTCCAAGTTTTCTTGCACACATAGCTAGTCTCCTTTTCACATATACCAATACATTGGTGTCTCTTCCTGATTAAAAAGACAAAAAAAAAAAAAAAAAAAAATTACAACATCTAAAAAGGGTAAATTAGAAGCTGAATGGNTCAATCCTTACCTCACTCTCCCTCTCTCGCCATGCCTCCCAAAAAAACCCCACAACCTTTTCCCTAACCACATGTAAAAGCACAAAATAGTTACTACTGCTGTCCCAGCCAAGGCCCATCTAGACCAATGCTAGCAACTTTTAACTAGGTTGAAAGACAAAAAATTATGCTTTTTTCCAAAATGTTAGGTGAAATAAAAGAAGGCGCTACTGACACACACTAACTGCTTCATTAGCCTGCTCTGCCTGTCCAACCTTCCGAGACAATGTCAGCGAGACAACTCACGATGAACACACAGCGTAACTGCAACTTCTTAGATTCATTTGGGTACTGGAAAAGATCATATAGCACACCACGCGTAAGCATAGCTAGAACAGTAGGAACTGCCTCACTGAATTGGAAATCAAACTAGAATCACTAATTATAACCTTAGTTTTACATTTCTGCTCACACAAAAACACGGGTTTATATGATTCAAAAGTGCTTACTCAGCTGTGCTTCGTGCTGGGGGCTTTGGGAATGGCAGTTCTGAGACTTTCTGTAAATCATTTCTCCTGCTTTCAGAGCCTGCTTGAAATACCTCTCAGCATCCACAATAGTTGTTGCTTCTTCCTCAGCTAAGAGTACATAGGCAGTGGCACAACTGTAATATGGAAAAAACCCACTAATTATTCTGACGGACAAAGTTTAGTGGTTTTTTAATCGGTGTTAAAAGCACTAGAAATGGGCAGCTTTCGCTTATGTTTAATATCTAAGCACTGACAATATCAAAGTACCAAAATACTGAGTTGAGTTCAAATGGTGAGTGTCAAGAAAACAGAAACTTTTTCCATTTTACAGAAAAAAACACGCATTTGGAGAAAGAACAAAAGAAAGAATTTTAACAGCAAGTCAAATTATTTTCCTTGAAATATTAGAAATGCTCTGGTGATTGTCTGGAGAGGTTTTCTTGTGTTTGGTTTGCCTTGCTTTTTTAAAACCAGGAGGTAGACATTTTACACAAAAACAATGAGACTACATAACAAAGTGGATCACAGAAGTGCATGAAATTCCTTGGTTTGTATCATAAGAGTATTTTTAAATCCCTTAGAGGAGAGGCATCTGTGAAGTCCAGCTCATCTGTGAATAACTATTCAGTTTTTACCACAATTCCATCTCTGAAACACACATGATCTCGTATTCAGTTTAGGCTGTTCCAGTCTGAGTAAGATTTCTCATTTGTTATTGTTACTGATACAAAGATTTTTAAAAAAATCTTTCCCAAGAAAAAGGGAGAACAAAAGCTATTTTTTACAGAACAGTTTAATACTTCAGTGCAACTGACAGTCCTGTGTGCAATTCTCGTAGTCACAGAAGTCCCTCGTAAGCTGTTCAGAACTTTGCTAGAAGTAAATTATCAGAACAAGAAACTGATAGTGTGCTCAGCATCACTCCACTTAATCTTTCACACTAGAAACACAGCGATTGAACTTGTACTCCAAGACTTACTCATTGTTCAACTCCAACGCTTGATACGCTGCTTTAATCCGGGCTTGAGGGTTTCTCTCTCGCCATGCCTTCTGCATCACTGTTGCAAAGACAATGAAAGGCTGGTGAGGGACAGAGACACTGGCGAAACACCTGGGACGCAACGGAGGCACTGCTGCCTGCTCACGCCTCAGCTCTCCATTGCCATTCACTGCAACTCTGCAAATTCCTGTTTGCTATACAATTGTTACAGGGAAGAGTAAACAAGTGTTTTAATTCCAGCCTGAGTTTCTACCACAAGCAGCAGAATCTTGCAACTTCTTGTTACACCCCAAATTTAATTTAAGAAAGCAACACCAGCAGGAAGATTATTCACTGACCATTCAGGAACTCCTACACTGAGAAGCAAAGACAGCTTACATAACCAGGCAGATGTACAATTTCTGAATTGCTACAGATTTTTGGAAACATTTCCCAAGACTTGTTGAAAGCTTGGCAGGAGCAATTGTTAAACACAGGTTCTTGCACGGACCTGCACAGAATTTTAATTTAAGCTTTCAAACAGAACTTCAAAGAAAACAGTGACAGAATAAGCTGTGTCTTGCACAGGTGTAGTTTCATACTTAAGTATTTAGACAACCACCAGATCGTAAAGGGTTAAACAATTTCTTTTTAAATTTACAAAGCACATTTGAGCAGCATAACATGGCAAAGCCAATTCAAGACATACTATAATAATTTATTACCTTATTAGAAAGTGTTGTAGGAAACAATTAAAAAGGGTGAAATCTATCTATTCAAAAGGGTTGTTCAAATGGCAACTTCAATTCAAAATTATGGTCAGATAAGGAGCAAGCCAAAGTTTGATGCAGCGGCTCTAAACCCCTCCCCACTATGCCTCCATTAGGGAAAAATGGAAATCCCAAACTGAAACCCAACTTTTAGCAACAGAAAAACATGCTTAGAGCTACCATTTTCTGAGCAGAACTAATAGCTTTCACACTAAATAACAGTTCTGAAAGAACTCCAAAACCTTACGTTTATGGAGGTACATATCTGGCCTATCTCAAGTACGATAAGAAAACTGAAGAATCTATACATGTTTCTTTTGGAACAAAACCTTCAGCTGTCCAGCAAGAAAAACGTGGAAAAATGTTTGAGTTTTCTTTTGGAAACAAAATATTAGTCTTGGCTTAGTAAGTGAGACAATACACTCCATTTGTGAAATAAAAACACATCGTTCATATCAGGCATGTCACAGCCAGCTGACAAGTTACACTTCCGGAACCTGACAAATTGACAATAGTTCGCACCTCGTCTGACAATAACCAGTAGAGAACATGTAGCTGTGCTAAACATGTCGAACGCAATGAAAAAATTCTGGAGACTGCACTATTCATCACGAAGGTTTAAATGAGACCGTGTCTTTGGCTGTGGAGAATACAATCCAGGTTTTCAATATCACACTGTTCATTATTTGAAAAGTATGAGATCTTAAAATATGTCAGGATCCTGACAGCCTTAAAGTCAGCAGAGAACGCTCAAGGTAAAAAACCCATCTTTTCACTAAATGCATCTATTAAACCTCCTAAGCAGTAAAGAAAGGCTATCATTTCACAAATATTTGACATCACTTGCGCTACCTCAAAGCATATTAAAAATACCCACTTCACGCTCTCCAACAGTTATATACCTTATGTATACCTTATGTGTATGACATTGGTACCTGTATCTGAAGGCCGAAGGGCATCTGTATCGCACGTGAAAAAGTTTTGATGATCTTGAGCAGACAAATTCATGTCATAGTACGTAAGAGGCTCCTTCCCAGTCACCCACATGTATCTTTAACGGGAGAAATTTCAGTAAGAGGCACTCCTAATACGTAGTAATGCTGATACCAAGGGGGAAATCTGGTGTGCTTAACAACTGAAGCTAGTGCAGAAGATCTTTATTAATACGAGGCTGGAGCTACTAACCAGAAGTTTTCAAGTACTACTGTTCCACAATCTGCACAGGTTGCCAGAAGGCTTCCTGCAGAGGGGAAAAAAAGTCTTTTTTGATCCCAAAGTTCTAAACAGTTTGGGAACTGGCTTCCCAGAAAGCAGCTTTTCCTATGAAATAACACAAGGAGTCTTACAACACAGCTGTATCAGTTTAATAAAAGAGAATTTGGATTCAGAATCATTGTCTCAACCTCTGAATAAAGTAATAACAGCTGTAAGACCATTACTTTCATAGAGTTTTGGAAAAGAGGAGGAAAGTAATTCTGGGAATATTTTTCTCCTACTTAACTCTCAAAAAAAATGATGATGTTACAGTAATATTTGCATTCTTAACATTGAAACTGCCAAAGCTTGGATAGATGCCTTTTAAACACAGGATTGGCATCAATCACCCCATAATCTTGCAAGTTGCAGCTGTCTCCCCATATTGCTAGAGCAAGCTCTCTAAAGAAGTCATGTGTGTACTCCCAATTAATTTTAAAAATACACAATGGAAAGTAAGATAATTAATACCTGCTATACTCTGCCCCTCTGAAAAGATTGAGAGGATTTCGCCACACTTTGCACTCTGAAAAGAAAAAAAAAAGTACTTTTTGAATTAAGAGCACAAGAAATACTACCTTGACTTTAAAACACAGTAATGCAAATGCAATTTTACTTTCAAAAGCTGCTTTAATGTTGTTTTTATACAACCTGACCACAATCATACAATCACCTTCTTCTCCCTCTCCCTAAGCTTCTGCTATCCCATAATATTTTTGCTCCCCAACGTTGCTGGTGTACAAAAGCACACAGTGGAAAGATTAAACACTGTCATTTATAATGATACAATGTTCATCTTCCACATATTTAAAATAGCAAATACTGCATGTTACTGAAACAGTTTTAGCTAAATGTGTAATATACAGGGCCACCGAGATGCTGCGAGGGCTGGAGCCCCTCTGCTGGGAGGACAGGCTGGGAGAGTTGGGGGTGGAGAAGAGAAGGCTCCGGGGAGACCTCAGAGCCCCTTCCAGTGCCTAAAGGGGCCACAGGACAGCTGGGGAGGGACTCTGGATTGGGGAGGGAAGCGATGGAACGAGGGGGAACGGTCTGACACTGAAAGGGGAGATTTATATTGGATATTAGGAAGAAATTCTTGACTGTGCGGGTGGTGAGCCCCTGGGGCAGGTTGCCCCGAGAAGCTGTGGCTGCCCCATCCCTGGAGGTGTTCAAGGCCAGGTTGGACGGGGCTTGGAGCACCCTGGGCTGGGGGGAGGTGTCCCTGCCCAGGGCAGGGGGTGGCACTGGGTGGGCTTTAAGGTCCCTTCAACCAACCCAAACTATTCTACGATCCTATATATTTTCTAAAAGATGTTTTTAATAATGAATGTTTTAGATCAAAGATACATTATTACTTACTTTATCTTTACCATTATTAAAACAACACATTGTAAGATGCAGGCCTTTCTCCAGTTACTACAAGCACTAATGCAGAGTCAAAGCCATAAAAGCCATTTAAAAACCAGTTCACGTGAACCAGCCGCCTTGAAGCTCAGGGAAAACTCCTGAGAAACATTAACCATCACCTGGCATATTCTGCCTGCTTGTCTCACTCTCCCCAGCCGAGAACGCTGCTGGTGGTGGAGGGCTGTTTTCTACACCGCCAATGAGGGGCCTCAAATGACTCACAGAAACCTGCTCAATGAAAGATGTGCCGTATTTTCGGAAATGCCACCACTCAAACACCTGTCAGAGGAGAAAAAAGCACCACAAATTTCCTTAGGCAACACCTTTCCAACATAAACATCATCGATGAAGAGCCAGTTGTTTACAGCCAGGACATCCCCTTGCAAATGATTTTAGATGGAACTTATCACTTATCCACACACAAATCAACACTAATTATTTCTTTTGGCCTGTCTTGTCATGCACGATCACCCACATAACATGAAAGAGACTGAAAAAAAAACAGTAAAATTTTTGTCAAACATGTTCCTCTCTCCCCAAATCATTAGGATAACTTCCAAACCCTTTCAGAAAGTGCCTGTATAGGCAAACTGTGCACAGAGGCAAGAACTGCAAGATCGCTGGAGGTTTTTTTCATTTCACAAAAGGAATCTAAAAGAATAAAGCACAAAATGGACAGTTAAACTTACATGTTCTGCCAGTCAGAAAAGCCCAAAGAGGCTGAATTAACAGCAATCAAGTTGACTTACTAGGAATTTTGTGTCAGAAGTATTACTCTCTCGCTCTTTGAAGCTATTAAAAATACCTGCACATCACAGTCCTCAAGCACTGTACTGTACTGTCAGCCCTGGACCAGCTTATCTGAGTACTTTCATTAACACACAGAAAGAAGGGATGCTTAGACAAACTGTATTCTTTGTTAAGAAGCATTACTATAAATAGCGGCTGACCAATAACCACTTTTTTCTCTTGAGAGCAAACCTACATAAAAGACCCAAGCAGAATCCATCTCCTTATATGACTTTCCTCAAATCCTTCAGTCAAAACCCAAGCAACATTACTTACAGCAAACAATTTGTTTCTGACACGTAAGACTTTTTTTTTTTTAAACAGTGGCTACAAAAAAAAAAACACCTAAGAAACAGATTTTGCACATTCTAGTAAATTGCTGAGAAGAGACATTTTCTTTAGCTTTTAATACTAAAAATGAAGATTAATCCAAAAGATTTGTAGGTAGTGTCACAGTCTGCATCAGGGTCAGATGATAAGCACTGCAGAAACAGCTGCGCTAGCAGAACTGACCGTGCAAGTGTGCCCCATTCATTTTGTGCAGAGTCAGCCACGTCCACACATGCTGTCATCTGACGATGAGCTGAATTATTGGCTCATTTTCACATCGAAGTTGTTAAGACAGTTACATGATGACACATGCATAAAAGCTCCCCAAAAATTACTGTGGGAAGCTAACCTCTTAACTACCTAGTTTAAAAAAGACAAAAATCTCAGTGTTTTCTTTACACAGAGAGGTCTGCAGAGTTTGCAGGTATATTTCGCATTTGTTATGTATCTATGTATATACACACATATCTGTATACACCTGTGGACACCTACCCTCTTTAAAACAAGGCTGAGTTTCTAAAACAGGTACAAGTTATTTTCCATAGAATCACGCCAACGTACACCACACTTAGCAAGAGAGTATGTACAATACAGCAGAAAAGCTACTCAATAACAAGTTCCTTCCTAGTACAAAGGCACCCTCTAGAGTCCGATCCAAAAAAGGCCGACTGCATTTACCCCTAATGAAAGCATCCTAGAGGTGCTGAAGTTGTCTAAAAAAATAAAAGTGGACTACTTACAAATATCAGTCCAGATATAAAAGACGATGTCACTGTAAGGGCAAAGTAGAATTTTGGAGTCAAGGTGCTTAAGAACACAGTCACTGTTAAGAGAAATAAAAACAAAGACTTAACAAGCAGAACTGGAAAAGACAAATAGCTTTTTTTAAAAAAAATGCTGAATGAAATATTATGCAAATATATAATACAATATAGCCCTCGTAACTTTACAGATAACATTACTTTGTTAGAGAATCCTTTCCATATCTTATTTTGTTTGTAACCATCTGTGCCAGTGAATTAGGTTATATACTGATCTAAAAAATTCAGCGTAAGTTCTTAGACAGAGCAGCCCATGGCTTCAACCGCACCACAGCTGGTGGACAGCAACAAGCCAGTTTAATAATGCACTATTTCAATCTAAACCAGAAACGTACTGTTTTGATGCAGGTGTCAAGAACACACGCTTTCCACAGCCCTCTCCTTCCTGGCCTTTCCAGCGCCAGGCAGGGAACGCAGCTTTTTAGCGCTACTGTGGCCGTGCTTTTGACCTAAACTGCGCATCAGCTTTGTCACCCGCCACCAGCCCGGCCCGGGAGGGAGCACGGAGGGACGCTGGCGGCCAGGGGCAGCCCGGCCCGGGGGGGCGGCTCACCCCCGGTTCAGGCCTCCGGCCGGACAAGCCACCCCCGGGGCGGGGGGCGCAGGGACACGGGGCACGGGGCACCGGCCGGGCGGCAGCCAGCCGCCTCGGATCCTCCCAGCTGCCCGGGCTGCAGCCGCGGGGGCGGCCCCGGACACCGGGGTGTCCCCACACCCGGAGGCACAGCGGGACCCCGGGTGGTCGCGCTCGGTGCGTCGCCGCGGGAGGCCCGGGGCCGGCACTGCCCGGCCCGGCCCGCACCGGCGGCCCCGCAGCCCTCCACAGGAGCCCGGCCCGGCCGCCTGCGGGGCGGGCGGGGGCAGCCTTCCCCCGGCGAGCCCTCAGCCCCCCGGCGCGGCCCGCCGCGTCTCACCGGCCGCCAGGCTGTCCCGGAGCCGCAGCGGCACCCGCAGCACCAGGTAGAAGAGGCCGAGCCCGGCGGCCACGGCCAGGAGCCCGCGGGCCCACGGCGCCGCCGCCGCCACCCGCCGCCGCAGCTGCTCCCAGCGCCGCAGCGCCGCGGCCGCCCCGGGGCACGGCGGCCCCCGGCCGCTCCCGCCGCCGTCCGCCATGGCCGCCGCCGGGGGACGCCGGGAGAGGGGCGGGCCGCGCGGCGGGGCGGGGCCCGCTGGGCTCCGCCAGGGCGGGCAGCCCGCTCCCCGAGCCCATCACCGCTTCCCCGCCGGCGGGGCGCGGCCCCAGCGTCTCCCCCACGCCGCGGACCGGGAGCCCCGGAGGCCCCCGCGTCGCCGCCGGCCGCTGCAGCCCTCCCCGGCCCCGGCGGGCACGCCCGCTCCTGCGATGGCCGCCGTGCGGCGTCTGCCCGCAGCCAACATGGCGCTGGCCGCGCTTCCGGCCCAGCCCAGCGGCGGCGCCCTGGCCGCCGCTCCCGGCATGCTCCGCGCGGGGCCGGGCCTAGAGCTGCCAAAATGGCCGACTTCGAGGACCGGGTGTCGGATGAGGAGAAGGTAGGGAGGGGGCCGCCCCTCCGCGGCGGGCCGGCACCGCCGCCCTCGCAGCACGGCAGCGGGTGGAGGGTGGCGGGGAGGCTCGCCCGGTGCCGGCGGGCCGGCTTCCTGCCGCCTCGGGGCGGGCGGGTCCCCGAGACCGGCCGGGCCGCCGCTGCCCGGATGAGAGGCCGGCCGGCCGGCGATCAGCGGTTACTTGTCAGCTCAGCGCTTTGCATTTCCATTTCCTTATTGCTTGGGTGCAGCTGAGGTGCCTCGGCGCGTCTTTGTGCATGAAAATGTGTTTTCTGCTCTTCGGCTTTCTTTTCCCAGGTCAGGAAAGTTAGCGGCATCTTTAAAAGGTGCTGTGAAACTGTTCGGTTCTGAAACACTTTCAGAGCGTTTTTTCACATTACCTGCTTGCCCCAGCTGCAGATAGAAACTTTGATGTAGATCCTACCATTTATACTGGGTGGAAGAGACTACGCAGGAGCAAATGGAGCAATATTTATTTTACAAAATGGCGAAATGAACAGATTGTTCTTTTTGTGTAGGAACGTGGAAAAATGACAGTTTTACAAGCAGCACTGAGTTTCATGTAACAAATGAACAGGTAGCCTTTTCTGCAAGTCTATAGACATGAGTTACCTACAAATGGTAGTTAAAAAAATCCACTGCTGCTCCTCCTTAAACCATAAAAATATGACATGTAGCTTTTTGCTTTGTTCTTTAACCTTCTGGAGTGCGCCATTAGGGCTGATAGATCTTCAAGGATCCTAGAGTTTGGAGCCTGCTTTCATTTTTCCCTTAAACTGCCAATTTCAGCCTCAATACAGTGAGATTCATTGTGAAACAAGCAGATAGAGCTTTAAAGGTGCAATTCATCTTTTAGTTAATATTTTAGATCACATGAGCATTGTTTGAAATGAGTATTCCAGGACAGAATTCATATGGTCTTAAACACTTTACTGAAATCTGTCCAGTGTTCCATAAAATATTTTACTCCTTGTCATTTGGCTGAATTGCATTGAACTCCTAAAATCAAAGGCATTGTTACATTTGTTGTGAAAATGAAGACAAAAGTAAAGCTTTATCATGTTGGGGGTTATGGTTTGAGAGTGAAGGAGGTGAAGTAAGTTGCCCGTGGTAATCTAGCAGGTCCCTCACAGAGCTGGAAGGAGAAGTGGAGTCCCTGGTCGTAGGCTACCCCTGGTCTGGCCATTTAGCCTGCGAACAAGAGTCAGTGTTGCCAGAACCTGGGGTTACAGCGTCTTTCTCCCCCTCCCACTGCATTCACCTGAAGTCTCCAGTTCTTTCAAAGCACTTGTGGGGAAGACTTGTCCTTCAAGAAGAGACCTTTCAGCACTTCGTGTGCCCAAGTACTTTGGTGGAGTAGATGAGATTTTGCTTGAATTTGGAGTCTATGGTCTACTTCGTGTCCCAGGTCAGGCAACCTCAATTCAATTTAAAGTAGCTCCATGCCTAACACAGGTGGAAGAGGATAACATTAAGTGAGGATCAGAAAAAAGCAGTGTGCAGCGAGTATTTACTATAGTACCCATTTTATAACCATTTGTATAGGTCTAGAATTTTTATATAAGTTTCTTTTTTTAAGTCTGAGTTTACCGGTGCTTTAAAATAAAGCAAAGAAACAAAAAAATCAATAGAGCAACAAAATTAATTAATTCCATCCCAAGCTTCACTTCTTTATTTGCTTTAGGCATATTTTAGGTAAGCTAAGGGATTCATTTTAGTTTAAGGTCTACCCTGTTCTCTACTTAAGTTCATTCTGCTGCCGTTCTGACAGCTTAAACCAATGGTTGAGCAGCTTCCCTCCCAGACACTTTCCCCATTTTAGAAACGGGAAGTTCATTTTGTTAGCATGCCGCGAGCTACCTGAAATGGCAACAGTGGCCAGGAAGTAGGTCGGTTTGCAGAAAGTCTTATTTTCGAGCTTCTGCAGATGAACATCCTGCCACTGTGCTGACACCACTTTGAAACAAGTCAACTCTAAAAACGAACAGCGATTCAAATGCTTGACATTTAGAATTAATTACTCTGCAGCCTGTTTCCTGCACTTCACTCCTGATTTCAATAGTTTGACTTAAATGCTTTGGGGTTTTTTGCTCCAGAAGAGAGGCAGGGCTAGGAATACTTTGTAAAAGTGAACACTTCTCATTTGCCGTGTTTGCTTTGTTTATGGCTGGTTTTGTGATAAGATTTGATTGAAATGTAGAGCCCTTTCTGTGTTGATTTAATTTTGTTCATCCTTCCAAGTGGAAGAATTCGTGGAAGACTGTAAAAATCTTTCCTGTAGTATTTGTTTTTTCACAAGGATCTGTTTCTGAGAATCCACTGATCTAGAAGTCAACCTATTAAAACAGTCCTCCCTTTTATGAGGGTTCCATGTACAGTACAATTCTGCAGCCACAACATTGTTGTATGAATTTATAAGATACTAAATTTTGTGGCTTTTTAGGGGCCTTATTTTTCCCTATGTTGAAGCACCTTATAAAAGGCAATCTCTTCATCTGGGGACTTAATTTGCAAGATGTATTCTAGTGCAGTCCTCCCACTGAAAGGCATCATGGCATGAAGTAGTCCATATTTGTAAGCACTTTACCACAGTCTGATGTGCCTGTACTAGTGGTTACACTTGTGCTTTCTTAGAAGAGCGCATGGTGTCATTTCAGAAGTCTTTCAGCCGTTTAGGGCTGACTCTCGGCAAAGTCGGGATATAAAGCAGCAGTGTCCCTCTTAATCACTGCTCGCTTATCTTCATCGCCATCCAAGTTTCTGATCATGAAATGTAACAAGATTGTAGCAGCAATGTGTCCTAATTACAGTGAAAATTTTTAAACAGTAAGAGCTACATTTTTAGGATTGCTGTATGCATACCAACCTTATCTAACAGCAGAAAATTAGGAGAAAACAGTTTGACAGTCTGTATTGTCTCCACTACACAAGTTATTGACTTTTTGAGTTTTTCATTCATGTTGCATAATTACTTAAAGCATAAAGAATGTGTATATATATTCTTTGAAATAGATGTTAATTTGGAAAAGGATCCATTTTTATCTGAAGCTCAGTCCAGTTAAGGCAGGGTTGTTACTTGATACTGTTGAAATAAGGAATATACCCTTTGTTTGGGAAGGTGTTTATTTCCTTTCATGGCTTGCTTTAAATTATTACGTGACAAACAATACAAACAACAATTTCTAATTAAAACAGGGAAGACTGTTGAGAGAAGCAAGTTATTTCCAGCTCCGGCAATAATTCAGCTGAAATAGTTGGATGTATACACACTCCTTTGTTTTACTGCTCAAAATGAAAAGTAGAAAAAGTAATCAGAGTTGTAATGAGCGCTGTTCTGTAGTCATCTTCAATAAATGTCTAGCTGAGCAAGAAAGGCTTATTGCACAGCTTTGTTAGCTGTACTTATTGGAAGAAATGTGACATTTTTATTATTCTAAGGGAGAGGTTTAATTTTGTGACATTTCCTGTTTCAAGTCTTCCAAGATGATTCTATTCCCTTTGGTCCTGTAAAAACCATAAAGGATTTGATTATGAAAACCATAAACTCTTACTAGTTTCAACAGAATCAATACCTAGACCACCTAAATTCTAACAATGCAAGACATGTATATTGAATTTCAGAACACAGTGCAGTTTTATTACTTTTTAGAAGAGAATGTGGTTTTCCTTTTCCGACTTCAAAGTTTGCAGATACCCAGGTATTTTCCTTACAGTTGGTCATTCAGTTATTTTTTGTTTCAGTCACAGTTCCATGTGTCTTGATTCTTCCGCTACTGTGACAGTTCTTGTCTGGACTACAGTACAGTTTCCAATAAAATACTGCTTCAAGATAAGAGGGAGTAAAATGCCACAGAATGGCACAGGTGATGTGTCTGCTGCTCAGGGTTAGAAGTGACCAGGGCAGCATTAGAAGAGGATAAAAAAAAAAGAAAAATCACCTACTGAAATTTGGATGGTTTCATTTGGAGGCTCTGTCTGACCTCTCAAGTTCATTTGGGCACTCCCCATCGCCTCCCTCATTTCTGTCAGTTCGCAGCTTTTTACTTTTCCATGCCTTTTTCTGCACTCTGAGCACATCAGTGGCTTTTCAAAGTCTGTGAGGCTTAATTAACTCTGGAAGCAGTCCCATGGCAGTTGATGTAATTGATTTACTGCTCCATTTCTAGAGGGATCAGCCTCTCATTCTTCACACACTGTTTGCTGTGAAGCAGTGGCATCTCCTTCAGCCAGTCATCAGCAACAAACAAGTTGCATCACAGGGAATCACACTGTCTTGCAATGTATGTCAGACACTCTGTAGCTGTGTGGTTGTGCTGTAGGTTACCATCTAGTTGCAGTGTCACTTTTACTGCAGTGGTTTCTTACTCTTTATATACTTTGGCATATAGGTTTCTGATTATTAGTAAGGATCAGGAAAAAACATTGTTTGGGAATGTCACCGAGAAGAGTGGCTAGCCAGCGTTCATATTCTTTAAATAGGTTAGTACGATGTAGGTTGAACAGTTCCCATTTTTGCAGGTGCCCATGTGAAGTTTGCCTTTCTTCCTGAGTGCATTTGGAAATCTTCTGCTCAGTTACACTGAAAAAAATCTGGTCTTACGAGACTGACTATTTCCATGTTGACAACGCATGCCTAGATTTCTCCCTAAAGCTGGCATTTCCTGTCACTATCAGGGTTGGTTTTGTTGGTGAGTTGTTTCACTGTAGGTTGCAGTATGTATGAATGCAGTAAATTATCTTCTGTCTTTAATTACTTCTCTGCTTCACTGTAGGTGCGTATAGCTGCAAAATTCATCACTCATGCACCCCCTGGAGAATTTAATGAAGTATTCAATGGTAAGTAAATAAGGAAAAACGATCAGTGGTGTTTTCTTCACATTTCATCTATTGTTAAGTCTAAGGCTGTGCCACAATATACTGCTTTTAAGGTTAAGAAGCGGTGAGGGAAAAGCATGCTGTCATTCTGTGACTATATATGCTTAATTAAATGATTTAATCATTTTAATGTTTGCATTTGCACGGTTGAAATGCATGAAGAGCATTTTAAAAAAAAATCCAATAACCTACCTCAACTCTCTCTTCTCCAGATGTCCGGTTATTGCTTAACAATGACAATCTTCTCAGGGAAGGAGCAGCACAGTAAGTACTAATATTTCAAATACAAGTCAAATTACCACCAGAGATGCGTATGTTTTCTTACACCCATCATTCTGTGACAAAGCAAGCCATTTGTTGTATTGAAAGCAATCTTCTGTAATTCCTAATCTCCCCAACAAAATACATAATGAAAGGCATGGATTATTCTTTTTAAAAGGCTGAAATTGAAATTTGTGCTGTAGAGGCCTTATAAAACTGACAGGAAGGCACTCTGCCAAAAAGTTAACTTTGCAGCAGCAGGAATGTCTGATCTTGTTGACACATGATTTGTAAAGCAAGGGAAGCCTGAAATACTGAGTAATGCTTAGCTGAAGTTTAGAAAAAGGACTACCCTCAAAAAAAAAAAAAAGCTTTCAAAGTACCATGTTTACTTGCATAGGCTCATCAGAAGGTGTGTAAAGGTTATGCATACAAGCTTTTTGATGCTAAGATTTTACTTCAAGCTAGGTGACAAGTCACTCAGCAGGTCTTTACATAAAAAAATTGTTGTAAATATTAGAGTACTTACTTGTTTACCTTGCTGCTGTCTAAATTGTAGCTGCGGTGTTCCTGTTTTGTCTTGGCTTGCTCAAGTTCCCCCAGGCTGCCTGCTGTTCTACTTTTGAACTCTGTACTTTCCTAATCATCACTAAATAAACCTGGTTTTAGACCTGGCTTTTTATAGCTATTGTCAATAAAAGGTATTGACAAATCCTTTAAGAGTATTCACGTGTATTATTTGCCAAATTGAGTTGAAATTTTCTGTAATACGAATCACACTCATTCTTGAGTCAAAATAAATATGCATGTACAGCTAAAGCTCATGTTCTTTTAATTCTTAACAGTGCATTTGCACAGTATAACATGGATCAGTTCACTCCGGTGAAGATAGAAGGGTATGATGATCAGGTAAGAGAAAACTCTTTACGCTTGATATTTGTATTACTACATGGTGCAGAAACAATAAATACGTTGTTTCATCGAGATCTTGACTAGTTGCGTTCTACTCACAAGTTGTCACCTCTCCTCCTTCCCACACACACCATTATATTACCAAACTTTTGTTCTTACAGAAGCAGCATAGGTGAAATGTTCTCTTAAAGTATTGTCTGATACTACCTAGTAACTCTAATTCCTTGTTCCTTAAGTAAAGCTCCATGCTGAAGTCACTGGAATTCTACTTAGAGTATGAATGAGTAAAGATTACTCTATATTTAAAGCTCACTTACAACTCCTTATGTTGCTACCTGCTTTAGTTCCTACTGACAATCAGTAGTAGATTCTTAATAGGTGGGTTTTTTTATTTTCTACATTTTTAATCCATTCCCAGTTACCCTAAAAACATATTGTATCATTGATTGTACCAATCCAGTCTATGCCAGCAAAACAATTTTTTTTTTTGAGAACAAGAAGCAAGTCCTACAGAAGATAGAAAGCTGGCCTGACCATCTGTTCCACTCTGAGCTGAGTACTGACCTAGCTTTTCTGGTGTCCCATATATGTTCATGGGAGGCAGATACTTTTAAGAGGGATGTCCACAGAAATAGCTTTGACAAGACAAAGTTACACCACTCAGCCTCACTACAACTACTCTTAGTTGAAATTACTACTGAAAATCCTTGTTTATTTATAGATATTATAGCTCAGTGAAAGAATCTATTGAAACATTGATATCTATTCAAATAGGAAAAATGCAAAACAACACATTTACAGCAGCGTAAGTGTATCTTAATTTCAACTTCTTTTGCAGGTCTTAATCACAGAACATGGTGATCTGGGCAATGGCAGATTTTTAGACCCAAGAAACAAACTTTCTTTTAAGTTTGATCATTTAAGGAAAGAAGCGAGTGACCCCCAGCCTGAGGACACAGAATCAGCTTTAAAACAATGGAGAGATGCCTGTGACAGTGCATTGAGAGCTTATGTGAAAGATCATTACCCCAATGGATTCTGTACTGTTGAGTATCCATCTTGTTTCACTGCAAGTTCATTGCTCCGTGTCAGTCAGTCCCTGAGCGGACTTAGTGCTGAGCAGTGTGGGTTGATTTCTCCATCCTCACTAGCGTTTTTGCTAACTTTGGAATAACAAGGTCTAAAGAGGGGGCAAATATCTTGGTATGCAAACAGTGGTAAAGATCTATTAGTCTTTCTTTTTTTTTCCATAGTCATGACTACCAAGCACCTTAACACCTGCAGTTAATAAAAGAGAGGCATTATTTGCACATATGTGCAAGTGGAGGTGTTGGACAATGTAATGTTCCCAGTGAGATACCACAATAGCATGCTTCCACAGTGCTGCCAAGAACAGAAATTAAGAATGGCTTTCTTCAGCTTTTGGGCCTTTTTAACTCTTTTTCTAAATACAGGTTTATGGTAAATCTATAGATGGGCAGCAGACAATTATTGCCTGTATTGAGAGCCACCAGTTCCAGCCAAAAAACTTCTGGTAAGACTATTTCAACATAGCTCATCTTCTTCCTTTACTAGTCCTCAAACAAACCCATCCTCTATGTCCTCTGAAGCAGTCTGAAGGGGAGATAGCCTTGGGCTTCCCAAGAAGTTCTGCTTCTCATTCTGTAGTCTGTTTTCCTTGCAGCCCCCTTGGCATTTGTCTAAAGCCTTCAGTGTGGCTCAACGACCTATCCAGAGAGGAGGGCATTAGCAGAGTTAGATAGGTACTCCATTACGTGTTCCAGAGCATGAGTGTACTGGAGCTAGTCTGTACTGAAACAGCATTGTATTCAGCTGTGCTTTCGAAATTTAATTCAATGCCATGTAAAGCACTGTAATACTGGTCATAAGACAACAGCAGAAACAACTTGCTGTTGTTAATTTCGTTCTTTTTGTTGTTAGAGCTTTTTGGAAACACAGTTTTCATGCTTTAATTGTTTTTAGGAACGGCCGTTGGAGATCAGAATGGAAGTTTACCATCACACCACCAACAGCTCAAGTGGCTGCAGTGCTCAAAATCCAGGTGAGTTACATTTTCTGGCAACAGCAGGAGAAGCTGCATTGTGCTTCTCTTACGCTAATTCATTCAACTTCAGAGATGCTGAAATACAGCCGAGATGTCCTTCTCAAGTCAAGATGCTATTAAACTATACCATTCAAGAAATTAATTGTTAAAAATAGTGTTTCAGGCATAGTCTACAATCTGGCCTGTGGCTTATTATATAGCATTATCCTGTTTGCCTCCAAGTCTGCTTCACTTTATAGGGCTAAAACCTATTCCATGAATTCTTTTATAATTGCTCTTATTTCAACTCTAGGCGTTTACTGCATTAACATAATCTTGAACAGTCTTGACAAAGAATGAAACCTTTTAGAAAATCCATCCTGCTTTTAGTCTTCACGTAAGCAGAGAAGACTGGCACAACAATGCTGTTGTGCCATTCTGGTAGCATTTGGGGGCTCTAGGGATTATAAAATGAGTGTTAATGATAACCTGCCTTTGGTCTCTTTGTTCAGGTTCATTATTATGAAGATGGCAATGTTCAACTGGTTAGTCATAAAGATATCCAGGACTCTGTACAGGTTTCAGTAAGTATGCTAAAACATCTTTTTTTATGATAAAGCAACTCTTTTATTCCTTAAATATCTCCTGAAGCATACACTTCTATGACTACATTCTCTTGACTTTGAAGTAATGTAATTTTAGGGTGACTCGTCAGTGTAGTTGTAGTGTTTAGAATCACATGGGAAACCCAGATTCTCAATTGCTTAAAGTTAGACTGTATTAGAAAGTACAGTCTCTGTTGCAAAGCTTATCTTACGAGTTTCAGTTTCAGAGGGCAGAATGTGCTTTTCTATCTATGTGCAAGGGGAAACGAACAGTAAGAGGAGTGTATAAAGGGAAAATATGAAGCCCTGTAGTACAGTAGAGGGAGCAACAGTCACAAAATCCCTAATCCATACCATGAAGGGCTACCTCCCTTTTGCTCACTAGGGTGCAGTCCTGTTTCAGTTTGGAGCTCAAGCTCTAGCCAGCACATCCCTCTGTCTTGACCCTCACTAAGACATCCGTAGTGAGTGAAAGGAACCCAGCTGCAAACACGCGGCGGAAGCTGCTGGTATTACCCACTTCATCTATACTCAGTCTCTCATTTGAGAAGAAATCTATTGTGTAGCTATTGTAAGTTGCTCTTAAACATATAAAAATATATTTTTCCCCTTTGTAGAGTGATGTCCAGACAGCTAAGGAATTTATTAAGATAATAGAAAATGCAGAAAACGAGTATCAGGTAAGATCAGTGGTTGTTCAATAAATAGGATGGTATCATATCAGTCTCCATTTACAGTTAATGCAAACACAGAACATTGACCTCTAATTCTGTTTCTGGCTGAGTCTCATATTGACTGTAAGAATTACTTAGAAAAGGGCAGTAGTATTTGCTTAACAGCTAAAGTTGTAAAGCTATGTGTAATTAATAATCAAGTGTGCTGTATAGTTATTTTAAAGGGTTACAAATGATGCCTGGAACAAGCATGGAAGGGGAGTGGGTGAGTCTAAATGTTTTCCTCTGTGACAGTTAAAAATACTGAAGAGGAAATGTGTGTGACAGTGTTTTACATTGTCCCAGCCTGTGTGCAAGGAGACTCAACACAGATAAGTCAGTGACACACCTCAGGAGACACTGCTACCTTCACAGGGGATTTTAACAGAAACCCTTTTACTTGCACACACACTGGCGACCGCATTATTGATTTAGTTAATAGTGTGCCTTCACCTTGTAGAAAGGGTTTTGTGCTTTAACCCCAAGTTATGCTTTCTCAGAGTATCTTATGATGCCATAACTGAACCTACTTGCCATTGCAGACAGCAATCAGTGAAAACTACCAGACTATGTCAGACACCACGTTCAAAGCCTTACGCCGGCAGCTGCCCGTCACCCGCACCAAGATCGACTGGAACAAAATCCTCAGCTACAAGATTGGAAAGGAAATGCAGAATGCTTAATGCAGAAATAAGGAAATTTATGAAATGTTTGTGTGCAAAAAACAAATGTGGTCCTATGCCAAGTAGATGGTTTCTAAACCAGTGCAGCATTTTTCTAGGGCTTTCAAAGTTAACAGGTTTTCTAGCCTCAGAGAGAACTGTGGAACAGATAGCATTGTCTTTGTGTTTTGTGTTTCCTGCCGCATAAACTTCCTATTGTGACTGCATTTACTGATAGGTCGTTTTAATTAAGCCACACTCATGGTTCAGAAGTATAGCTGTTTTCAATCACTGATTGTACTGGTTGGAAAACTTCCTAGCTGGAAAAGCCCTATTATAGATACAGCTGAGGGTGCAGGGCATTCCCTTCACCCGTATACAGCACTCCAGGTACTCCAGTAAGTTTGTCAAATCTGCCAACAGCTCCAGGCGCTATGCTGCAAGATGGGAGAAACGCAAAAGACAGTAAGTCCTCGTGTATCCTTATTACTGACCTCCACAAAGCAAAAAGCCTGCAGGCTTAGATTTTACTATATAAAATGAGTTTACAAGATCCTTTACAGAAATCCCCGCACAGCCAGCTCTTTCAGGGATGTAATTTTTTTTTTTTTTAAAAATTTGAGCCATGTACCCTAAAAGTGAACATTTTTGCTCTTCCCCCGCTGCCTCATGTATGTACGGTTATCAGACATCTGCATTTTTGCAGAACTACAGGTTCCTGTGTTGCATCACTGCTGATCCCTGTAGGCTGGATGGTGATTAAAAATGCAAATGTCTACAGAATAATAGGTATGTTGTGCTTTAATGCTTTGTGGCAGGTTCATAGAATTTGTATCACAGGTGTATGGATGGATTGTGTACAAAATAAATAAACTTGCACCAAAGTGAGAGAAAACAACCTTTCCATTTTGTCTCAATTGTGGCCAGTTTCTTGTCATACTTAAAGGGGATTTTGGAATTAATCTCTTTGTTGCTCTCTAAAATGTGTGCTCTATATTACTTTTTTTTTTCCCTGTAAAATGAAAAATAGCAGTCCTGCCAGTTTCTCTTAAGAGGGGGTTGAAGGGGCACATGTGTGCCTTTCTCAGGCAGAACATGGATTCACTGGAAAATGAAACCCCTTTGGTGAATTCGCGTTGCTTTGTTTGCACGCGGTTACCACTGGGCCTTCTTGCAGGTTCTGGTTTTTAAACGGGCTGGTGTCTTCCTATTGTTAAATACACAAAGGGGTGGGGAAAATAGGGATGGGACTGCCTGTGCATTACACTTCAGGTTTTGCACAGTAATACCACAAAATAAGTGTGTTGTCTAAATAAATATATTTGTATTTGCTGTTGAGACTGACCATCCGTCCTGCAGACGTCCTCTGTATCAGATAGTCTAGTAGAAATACACCAGTCTTTGTTTTAACGCCGTTTGTGTCTGTTCTTTCATGGTCTCGCTTCTGCTAGCTCCTGAGGAAGGCAGACCTACGGGTGACAGCCTGAAAGCAGGGATGGTGTCGCTTGCAAAGCCACGGGTGATGCTCCCGCCCTCGTATGCAGGCCAGGGAACTGGAGGACTAAGAACTTCCAAATTAAAAGAAACAGTCACACAGCTCTAAAGAAGCACTTCACCCCAGGGAAAACAGCAGACGAGGTTATTCCACTCACCACCTGTGTCCTGCTGGAACACCTACCTCGCCTGTTCTGCTCGGCTTGTGAAGCAGCAGCCGCTGGGTGCGTCCAACGCCGGGCGCACTGCGCAGAGCCGGACTGTCGCTGGAGGGTTTGCACGCTGCTGCAGTGCAAAGAGCTGCTCAAGGACAGTGCTGCTGCCAGCGGGTGTTTGTAGAACGGGTTTCCTCCCTGCCTGGGGTGCCTAGAGGAGATGAAAGGTTATGTGGATGAGCACCTCAGGTGCTGTGGTCTGTGGCCGTGGTCCCAGCCAGACAAGCGCTGCAGCAATTCCAAGAATGTGATGCTGAAGCGGGCCCGAGATAAGATTGTGCACACAACAGAGCTTTTATCTGCCTCAAGGCTAGTCTTTTCTCGCTCTGGCCTACACTGTGAGTAGCTCACCGCCACTTATTCCAGTCTTAAGACCATTTCTATCTCTTTGTCCTTCTCCAAATCTTTAGCTAATCATCCTTTAGGCCGACTCATTCCCTGCCTGCCTCCTCGCCCTTCTCCCCGACCAGCCCTCTCTGCAGCAGGCTCAGCTATCCCAGTCCTAGCCCCTTCCCAGCTCCTCTCTCTTCCTTGGAAAAGCAACACTTGGTGTGACTCACTGGGGCACTAAGCAAGTGCCAGCCCGGTGGTGACACATGCCCAGAGGTTTTCTAATCCTTAAAGCCACTGCTGTTATCTGCTGGAGACCAGAGCTCCAGAGCAATGCGTACCCTGGGCTGGCTCTGTTGAAGCTGCCGAAGTCACAGCCTGACCCCAGGCTAATCACCGAGAGCAGGCGGTGCGGCTTGGCTGAGCCAGCGAAGGCAAAGCCAGCCCAGCCCAGCGCTGCAGGATGGGTCCCACCGGCCCTGACAGCAGCCCGGCTGCCCGCCCAGGAAAGAGCTTTCCTATCCGTTTGCAAGATCAAAGCTTAAAGCTCCGGGGTTCTGCCTGCAACACATGACAGAAAGACTTAAAAGCAACTTCTCCAAAGGCAACACCCCCATTTTTCAAGCCTCAGAGCCCTCCCACAACCTGCCAGGGGCCCTACACGGTCACAGTCTATCAGCCACCTCCAGACAGTGGCAGGTCATTAGCAGAGGTTCGTCAGAGGAAAAGCCACCTGAGCTGAGGTGGGGGAAACAGCGGACTT
This sequence comes from Himantopus leucocephalus, assembly GCA_003993805.1. Classification (NCBI taxonomy): domain Eukaryota; kingdom Metazoa; phylum Chordata; class Aves; order Charadriiformes; family Recurvirostridae; genus Himantopus; species Himantopus leucocephalus. The sequence continues at coordinate 5,431,673 of RSEF01000026.1, read as the reverse complement.
ACCCCAACGTCCTTGGGCTGCAGGCAAGGCAAGAGCAGCACCGTGAGCAGTCCCAGTGTCTTGAGCTGTTTTACAGAGGCGGGTCAGGGATCGTCATCCTCGCCAGGCAGGCTGGAGGGTGAAAGCAGAGGAAAACAGGGGCAGAGACCAACACAGAGAGCAGCTCTTACTGCTGCTGCCCCCCCGTTTACAGAGCTCCAGGGCTCTTGCCGCTCATCACTGGGTACAGCGGTGCAACGCACCCGGGCACCTCTCCTGCCCGGGCAGCCCCCGCTCTCCCTGCCTGGGGACAACCAGTGCCAGGGCTGCAGGCCTCGGGGGGCCACCAGCCCAGACCCTCGGCACTGGACGGCTCTGTTGCCCCCGGCCCTGCAACCACCGCCTGGTTTGGGGACACGTCTGTCACTTCTGGGGGAGCCCTGTGAGGGGGGGGGTCTGCACCCCTCGGGGTCCCGGGCTGGGCCAGCCCCCGCCCCAGCCCCTCCGCACGCCGGGGGGGCAATTCCCACCCCCGCCGTGCATCCCACACCCCCCCGTGCATCCCGCAGCCGGGACCCTCCGTGGGGCGCGGGACCCCCCGTGGGGCGCGGGACCCCGGGCGAGGCGCTCCCCTAACCGGGCTCGGGGCGATGCTGCGGGGCCACAGGCGCCGGGCAGGAGCCGCCCCCCGGTCCCCCCCCGACCCCCCCAGCCCCGGGCGGGCGGGCCCGCAGGGCGCTCGGCCCCTTTCGCTTTCGTTTCTCCCTACGGGGACAGCCCCGGACCAGCCCGGCACAGCCCGGCACAGCCCCGGCACGGCTCGGCGCGGCTCGGTACGGTGCGGCTCGGTACGGTGCGGCTCGGTACGGCACAGCTCGGTACGGCACAGCTCGGCTCGGCTCGGCTCGGCTCAGCCATGCCGCGGTTCAGCGTGGCGGAGGCCAGGCGGTGGGGGGATCAGTTCGTGCAGTTCCTGCGGGACACGGGCCGGGAGCAGGAGAGCCGGCGGGACGCGCTGCGGAGCATCTACACCCAGGAGTTTCGGGGCAGGTGAGAGCCCTCGGCCAGACCCGGGCAGCGCCGCCTGGGACGGTCCCCCCGGCCAGCACCACCCGGTCCCCCCGGCCAGCACCGCTGGTCCTCGGCCACCACCGCTGGTCCCCGGCCACAACAACTGGTACGCGGCCAGCACAGCTGGTCCCCAGCCACCGCCACTGGTACCCGGCCAGAACCGCTGGTCCTCGGCCACCACCGCTGGTACCCGGCCACCACCGCTGGTACCCGGCCAGCATCGCTGGGGCTTCACGTGGGGTGTCAAGCCAGGTCCGGGCAGGAGCTGGGTGTGAAGGTGGCACTGGGGAGCAGGTGGGGGCTGCGGTGGGATGGAGAGCGTGTGCCTTCCAAGCAGCTTGGAGACACCCGGCCTGGTTAAATTCAAATGCCAGGGCTCCGTTCTCTCCAGGCACAGAGAACACTGAGCAGCATTGCGGGGGCAGCCCGTGTGCCACTGGGCTGTGGATGCAGTGAGCGGCAGAGCTGCCTCTCTGGACACCAGCCCGGTCTGCCCCCAAGCCCCTCCATCTCGCCACAGCCCTGCTGGGATGTTCCCCGGCTGCAGGGACCCCCCGGCAGCCGCCTGGGCACGGCCTCAGGCACCCACTGACCACCTTGCTTCCCACCTCACCCTGCTGACACCAGTCATGCTGGCCCCCGTGCGACGTCACCACTGTTAATCATTGGCAAAGCTGGGGTTCAGCCCACCGCAGGCTGCGGGAGGGACGCGCCCCGGGGCGCGGCAGGAGGTGCCTGGGAAAGCATCGCTGTCTGGAGAGCAGTGGGTGTGTGTGGAGGAGCCCCCATCTGCACTGGCTCTGCCCCTGGAGGATCTGGGGACAGGGACGAGTCCCTGCCCCGCTGCCGCCTGCGCACTGGCAGGGACAGAGACTGACAGACAGCGATGCCATGGCACAGCTGGAACAGCCGTGGCACAGCTGTAACAGCCATGGCACAGCTGGAACAGCCATGCCACTGCATGGAGTTGCTGGAGCATCCTTCAGGGATGTAAGATTTGCACGGGGCCAGTGAAAAGCCCCAGTCCTTCTCCCTCTCCCCCGGCAGAGTGGAGTCATCGAGTGCCCCTCAGCCCAGCCTCAGTGCCCCGCTTCTCCCTCCCTTCCTGCTCGCCTCCTCTCGGCCGCCTGCGCCCTGGCAGCCCAGCCGTGCTCCAGCCCACGTGGAAACCTCTTTCTTGTCTGTGCAGGACTGATACAAAGATTCCCAACTTCTCCTGCACCTTGTACGCACTGAGGGTGACCCACCGGGCCCAAGTGCACGGGGAGTCGGTGTACTTCAAGAAGGTGAGGGAGGCCCCTGGCTGGGGCAGCGCAGGAGCTCCTGCGCCCACCGGGACTGGCTCCGTGGGAGCCCCCGGCCCTGGCAGGACCCTGGCGTCACACTGATCCTGACTGCTTCTTGCAGGAGAAGAGGCGTGTGGTGGTGGCAGACCAGTACCGGAGACCCAGGACAAATGTAGAGGCATCGGCATCCGCATCTGCCTCAGGCCAACAGCCCGGCTCGGGTCCACAAGCGCCCCAGAGCCGTGCCAAGAAGTGGTATGACCGGCAGCACCCTGCCCACGCCTGCCCCGTCACGGCCCCGGGGACCCCAGGCCTGGCTGGGAAAGCCTGACCCTCCCTTCCCGCAGCGCTGAGTTGATCCGTGGGAAGCACGGGGTGGAGATCGTCTCGGAGCACGACCAGGGCAATGGGCACATCCGCTTCCCGGTGGTGCCCGGCGAGCCCCGGACGGTGACCCTCCTGGTGCAGAACCGTGGGGTGGAGGCCGTGACGCTGCAGCAGTGCCAGCCGCACCAGCAGTCGCGGGAGTTCTCCTTCACGGACGAGCAAGGGGCGACGCAGGGCCAGTCCCTGCTGCTGCACCCAGGTAATGCTCCGTCCCCTGCCCTGTGCCCTGCCCCGGCGCAGGAGAGGCAGGACCCAGCTCTCGCCTCTTTGCCTCGCAGGTGGCACGTACCCCGTCCAGGTGCGGTGCCAGACCACCTGCAACGGGTGCTTCCGCGCTGTGGTGGTCTTCGAGTTCACCAAGGAGCCGGACGAGCCCTTCAGCATCGGGCGCTACGTCACTGCCGTCGCCGAGAGCCAGCTAGCCAAGGACCTGGGGCCCTCGGCGCCTTTCCAGCCTTACCAGGCCAGCCTCCAGCGCCCTGTCACCGTCATCACCGAGGACGGCATTCCCCCTGACAGGTACGTGGCAGGGTCACCTCCTGCCATCCTGCGCAGAGGGCACTGGCCTGTTCTCTGGCTGGGGCAAGGCTCGGCTCCTTGGGACCCGGCTGTCCGGCACCGCGGGACAGTGCTTCATCCCCGTTCAGTGGCTGGTGACGGCAGGGTTGGGGACACGCTGCTTGCTGGGGCTGCGGCGGATGCAGCCCAGGGGGAGCCCAGCCCTGCAGCCCCTGTGGCACTGCTGTCCCCTCCCCGCAGCTCCCTGAAAAATGAACTGGAGAGGGAGATCCCCCTGGGCACCTACCACTACCCAAAGAGCCTCAAGGACACGATCCTGCTCGGACCCAACGCCGGCACCAGCTCCAGCTGGGCTGCCATGCGGTGAGTGCCGAGGGGCGGGGGCAACGCCACCCGGCCCTGCGCCTCCCACCCACTGCGCCTTGGCCGAGGTGTCCCTGGGGCACGGTGACGTCCCTGCTGCCCCGCAGGTCGCTGCTGGAGGCCCCCCTGCAGGCTGGGAACTACCAGCAGAAGTTCCAGCTGCTGCTGCAGCTGGAGGAGATCCAGATGGAGGTGGACATCCGGCGCTACGACATGCAGGATGTGCCCATGGTGCAGGACAGGGGGCTGCTGGTCCTCCACGTGCGTAGGAGGAGCCGGGGGGGGCGGGAGGGGTTGCTGGGGGTCGCGGGGTGCCCAGCATCACACCGGCCGTTCGGCACAGGTGCCCGGCGTGGCCGAGAACCGCCCGTCCGTGCTGAAGGGGGACCACCTCTTCGCCCACCTGAGCAGTGAGCGGGGCCACTCCCCGCTCGTCCAGTACAAGGGCTACGTGCACGGCGTGGAGCTGGAGAAGGTCAGGCTGGGCTTCTCCTCCAAGTGAGTAGCGCCTGACCCCGGCCGGGCTGGCGGGGCCCCGGCAGCCCCGCTCAAACACGCCGAAGGGCGGACACGGGCTGGGGAGGGCGTGGGGGAGCGTCCCCATGCCCTGCTCACACTGCTCCTTCCCAGGCTGCAGAAGAAGTTTGTGAACAACCTGAGGTTCGACGTGACCTTCACCTTCAACCGGCTGCCACTGCAGGTCCAGCACCGGGCTGCAGCCCTGGCCATGCAGCGCGGCTTGTCCAGCCTCCTCTTCCCCTCCGCCTCCTGCCACAAGTCCCTCTTCACAGGCGCCTTCCAGCCCCGGTGAGTCCCCGTGCCTGCGGGACGGGAGGGGACGGGGACCCGGCACGCTCAGCCTCCGCTCCCGCAGGTGGTTCGACCGCAAGCTGCAGGCCAACGAGGAGCAGTGCAGAGCCGTGACGCACATCGTGACGGGGATGTCCAGACCAGCCCCGTACCTCATCTTTGGCCCCCCCGGGACTGGCAAGACGGTCACTGTTGTGGAGGCCATCAAGCAGGTGAGCGGCCAGGGCGCAGGTCCAGCCCCGGGCACCGCTGCCCACCCCGGCCCGTGGGGCTCAGCGCCGTCACCCCCTCCTCGCACCTAGGTATGGACGTGCTTCAAGGACGCCCGGATCTTGGCCTGCGCCCCTTCCAACAGTGCCACAGACCTGCTGTGCCAGCGCCTCATCAAGGACATCGCTCCCCGGTACATCTACAGGCTCATCGCCAACTCCAGGAACTACCAGGAGGTCCCTGCCGACATCAGGGTATGTCTCTGCCCCTCTGTCCCAGCACCCCGTGGCACGGCCGGGCTGGCGCCCCCCGGGGAGAGCGGGATCCCACCGAACGCCCCTGTTTCAGCCCTGCTGCAACTGGGACGATGAGCAGAGCTGCTACGTGTACCCGAGCAAGGAGCACCTGGGGCGCTACCGGATCCTCATCACCACGCTGGTGACAGCAGGAAGGTTGGAGGACCCGGGGGTGTCCCCACCACCCATGTCGGGTGGACCCGGGGCTGCCTCGTGAGCGGGCTGTGAGGGCAGCCCCGCTGGGAGTGCGGAGGAGGGTGGGCAGGAGGGGGGACCCCTCCTCTGGGGGAGGATGAGGGCGAGAGGAGGAAGGACGGCCAGCCGGGGCAGGGATGCCAAGGCAGCCACACTCCACCTCTCCCCAGGCTGGCGTCGGCCAACTTCCCCCCAGGGTTTTTCTCCCACGTCTTCATCGATGAGTGCGGTCAGGCGGTAGAGCCGGCGAGCGTGGTCGCCATCGCAGGTGAGTGGTGCCCGGCTGCCGTCTCAGGGACCAGTGTCTCTGCGTGGCCCAGAGACCCCCCTGTCCCCCGCTGAGCTCTCCCTCTGCCCAGGGATCCTGACCGCCATGGACCCAGAGACCAACCCCAGCGGGGGACAGCTGGTGCTGGCAGGGGACCCGCAGCAGCTGGGCCCTGTCCTGAGGTCGCCGCTGGCCATCGAGCACGGCTTGGGTGAGCGGGGCGAGGGGTGGGAGCGCTGCCGGCGCCTGGGGGCCGAGCAGCCCTGCAGGGAGCCACAGGGTCTCGCTGGGCGCAGGCACCTCGCTGCTGGAGAGGCTGATGCTGCACAACCCCCTGTACAAGAAGTCGAGCGGAGGATACGACCCGCAGTTCGTCACCAAACTGCTCTGGAACTACAGGTGGGGATGGGGACAGCACGGGGACGGGCGCAGGCAGGGATGGGGCTGCTCTGCTGCGTGCGGCTTGGTGCGGGATCTGTGCGCGCTCCCCAGAGCCTCGTAGCGCCCGGCTGGTGCGGGGGACGGGAGTGCGCCCACTGTCCCAGTGCCCGGGAGGGTGCCAGGGCCGTGTGGCACCGGTCCTGGGCACTGTCCTGCCTCTGCCAGGTCCCACGAGGCCATCCTCAAGATCCCCAACGAGCTCTTCTACGACAGCGAGCTGAAGGCCTGCGAGAGCGACGAGCTCGATGTCCGGAGTCTGTATTGCGCCTGGGAGGAGCTTCCCAAAAAAGTGAGGGGGGCAGCAGGGAGGGGGCCCGGGGGGAGCCCCGAGCCGCAGGCGGAGCAGAGCCCGACGCTCTCCATCTCCAGGGCTTCCCCATCATCTTCCATGGGGTTTGTGGGGAAGATCGAAGAGAGGCCAAGAGCCCTTCATTCTTCAACACGGCTGAGATTGAGGTGCTTGTCCACTACCTCAAGAAGCTGCTGCAGAGCCGGGGCAAGGGGGGCTGTCCCAGCGTCTCACCCAAGGAGATCGGCATCATCTCTCCCTACAGGAAGCAGGTGAGGGACACGGCTCTACGGGCAGGGGACGGGCACAGACCTCCCCGGGGGACAGGGGGCACTGGGGCGGATGGGAGCCCCGGGGCTGGCACGCGAGGACAGCTCTGTGGCAGCCTGGACCGTGCTGTGTGCCTCCCTCCAGGTGGAGAAGATCCGGAAAGCCATCACCTCCCTGGACCCCGTCCTGCAGAAGCTGCCGGATATCAGCCTGCTGAAGGTACGGCCCTGGTGGGGGTGAGAGGAGCCCACCCCAGCCCGGGGGTGCTCCCCGGGCCCTCACCTGCTGTCCCCAACCCCAGGTGGGCTCCGTGGAGGAGTTCCAGGGCCAGGAGCGGCGCGTCATCCTCATCTCCACCGTGCGCAGCTGCAGCGAGTACCTCCAACTCGACCAGACCTTCAATCTGGGCTTCCTCAAGAACCCCAAGGTACCGTGCTGCCCCGAGCGGGCTCGTCTCCCTCGGCACCCCCCGCTCCTGTGCAGTGCCGCTCCGCGCCCCACCGGCGCTGCCTGCACCCAGCGGGGGTGGGGAGGGGGCCGAGAGGTGCTGCCGCAGGGTAAAGCCTTCGCTCTTGTTCTCTTTTCAGAGGCTGAACGTGGCCATCACCAGGGCCAAGGCTCTGCTGATCGTGGTGGGTAACCCGGCCGTGCTTAGCAAGGACCGCCACTGGCAGAGGTGAGCCTTGCCCGCCCGCGCCTGGCCCCCTCCGCGGATGACGCTGGCGAGCCCTTCCCTGTGCCACCTCCTGCCCACGCTCCCCTCGCTCTGCGCCCGCAGGTTCCTCAGGTACTGCAGGGAGGAGGGCGGCTACACGGGCTACCCCTACGAGGACGAGAGCCCGGCGGAGGATGGCCTCGCCGCCGACCTCCACGCGCTGCACCTCAGCAATTAGCAGCCAGGTGAGCAGCGCTGGGAGCTGCCGGCGCAGCCCGGGCAGGAGCGGCACAGCGGCCGCGCTGCACCCACACCCTGCGGCGGCAGCACGGCTGGGGCGCAGGTTTGCCTGTGCGAGGGGCACGGGAACCTTCTCCTGCAGCGAGTGTGACAGGGCTCGGGACGGGCTCTCGCTCCCGAGTCAGGGGCCAGCTCTGCCATGGGGTTTCCCTGCAGGAAACCTGCCGGGGAAAGGAGGAGAAGCCCCGTGGAGTTCCAGCACCCCTCAGCCTGCCCCTGGCCCGCAGCAGCCGCCTGCTCCCCCCTGCCTCGGTCCCGGGGTGCTCAGTGCGCCGTGCATCCCTGCGGAGATGGGGCTGAGCCCTCCGGGCAAGAGGGGCGTGCACAGCGCAGACACCTTCCCTCGCAGAGCGGGACCGTGCCGGCGCTGGACTGGGACCACTCTCCGTTTGTGGCACGGCTGTGGAAAGCCAATTTGCTGTGACTGGTCTCACCGTTCAGTGAATGGCTTAAGAAAGAGTCCGGCCTCCGAAGAGCATCGCTGGGTGCGCAGGGGAGCTCGGTGCTGCTGCGGTGGGTGACTGGGGTGCAGGCAGTGACCCGGCCAGGCGCAGGGTGCCCGGGCTTCACCGCCAGGCAGCTGCCTGCCCCGAGAGCTGGCACGGCCGCGCAGGCACGCTTCGCTTCCCTGGAATAAATGTTTAGAGAAAAACGGTGTATCGATGTCGAGTCCTGGGCCCTGCCACCACAGCTCGCGCTGCCGGAGCAGGGACAGGCTTGCTGCAGCCCTGCCCCGACCTGCGCCAGGACGGTTACGGAGGAGGGAGGGCTCCAGCAGTGACCACAGCGCCCGTCACACCAGGGACTGGGTACGGCTGGGGAACTCCCGCCCGTCCCGTCCCACATAAGCTGCTCCCTGGGTCTTACCCAAGCACACGGTGACGAGCCCCGATCCTGCACCAGCGGCTGAAACGAGGGGCTGGGGGCCGAGCAAGCCCCCCACCCTGCAGCGTGTGGAGCCGGCCGCCAGGCAGCAGCCTGGAGCAGCCCAGGGGCACAAAGGACAGCCAGAAGGATGCCACGCAAGCAGAGTTACAATTACTAAAATACCAGTTTGCATTTATTCTCCCAATTACGCAGTTCAATCTACTGGTGCTAAGTCCGTGACCAATGCAGACTCGAAGGCAGCGTTACTGGCAGAGCTGGGCAGAGGCGCTGCCCCAGCGCCGGTCCCGGGAGCAGAGCGCTTCTGGCAGCGGCCGAGCCCGGCTCTGCCCACAGACGGGGCTGAACGCTGCCCTGGGCAAGTCTGTATAAAACACTGGTCCGTGCTGCCCGCACAGCCGAGGGGAGCGGGCAGAGCGCCCCGAGGGCCCAGCAGACCCCACACGCGAGCTGTGGGCACCTCCCGCTGCTGTGGCACCTGCCCGGAGCTGGGGAGGGAGAGCAAACACCGCGACAATCCCCACAGGAGAGGCAAAACCAGGGAGATTGGTACAAAACGGGGCAACAGAGAGCGCTACGCAAATGCCTGGCCCATAGAGAGCTGCAGGGACTGAAGGCACTGGCCCCTCGTGGCCCCGGCGCCACGCAGGGACACCCCACGGGCTTGGGTGGCAGCTCTGGAGCAGAGGGTTTGGGGCAGGTACTGGGACCGTGGGGTCCCGCTCCGGCCGTCTGCAGCGCTCCCCCCCCAGGCGGCGCAGGGACGCCGGTGCCGGCGCAGGCAGCTGCCTCCCGGCCCGCCGGGCTGCTCACAGCAGCGGGCAGCCTCTGCGCTTCTTGTTCTTCCGGACCTGCAGGCCGGCGCGGGTGGCCATCTCGAAGACCTCCCTCACGCCCTCCTTCGTCTTGGCCGAGCACTCGAGGTAGCCGAAGGCATTGATCCTGTTGGCCATGTCCCTCCCCTCCTCTGGCTTCACCGGCTCCTAGAAAGCATTAAAAAGAGGGTTCAGAAACATCGCTGGAAAACAGCGGCACAAAGCACAGTGACCGCCCTTGGGGCATCCAGCCCTCAGCGCCAGGATGCGGCGCGGCAGAGGGGAGCCCCAGCGAGGCGGCACGGGGCGAGGCGGGTCGCTGGCCGAGGCAGCGGGACCCAGGGCTGTCCCCACCTGCTTCATCTTCGCCAGCTCCCGCCGCGTGTGCTCGTCGTTCCGCAGGTCCTTCTTGTTCCCCACCAGGATGATGGGCACGTTGGGGCAGAAGTGCTTCACCTCCGGCGTCCACTTCTCGGGGATGTTCTCTGCAATGACCACACATGGACCGCCCTGAGCCGTGGGGCTGCTCCCCCCCGCCGGCCCCACACAACCGTGGGAACCGGCACCGGGCTTTTCCCATAGGAAGTGGGGAGAGCTCATCCCACGGCATCCTCCTCTCCCACCACCTCCACCACACCAGCAAGTTCCCAGCATTTTCCTGGAGTGTGCACAGAGCCAGGAGATAGAGGGGAGGGACTGGCACCCCCAGAGGGCCAGCACGGGGCTCCCCGAACCCGGGGGGTTTAGCAGCAGCACCCGGTCCCGTGGGAGCGCCAGGTGCCCCCTCGCTCCCTGGTCCCTACCGAGGCTATCCGGGCTGTCGATAGAAAAGCACATGAGGATAACATCTGTGTCCGGGTACGAGAGCGGCCGCAGCCTGTCGTAGTCCTCCTGTCCCGCCGTGTCCCACAGGGCCAGCTCCACCTGGGAGGGGAGAGGGATGTGGCTCAGCAGCTCGCAGGCGGCTCCGCAGGCCAGGAGCGAGCAGGTTTATCTTCCTCAGTTATAACCACAGTCTTCCTCGAACTGGGGCAGGTTCAGGGTGACCCAGAAACGTGGGAGCTGCGGGGCTCCCCCGAGCGCTGCGGATGCGTCTGAGCCACACAGACCAACCCAGGCGGCAGCGCCGGGCGGTGGCATTGCCAGCATGGGACCACGGCAGCGAGGGGACAGGAACAGCTCCAGCACCCGTGACAGTTTTTACCTGCTTCCCGTCTACCTCTATGTCGGCAATGTAGTTCTCGAACACAGTGGGTACGTAGACCTCGGGAAACTGGTCCTTGCTGAACACGATCAGCAGACACGTCTTTCCGCAGGCACCGTCTCCCACGATCACCAGCTTCTTCCTGATGGCCGCCATCGCTGCAGGGACGAGAGCGGGTGAGCGGGACAGAGCAGCCGCAGGCAGCCCGCGCTCCCAGCCCCTCCGGGCCCCAAAGTCTCTCGCACGACTGCCCGGGAGGGCACCAGACACGGGCACCTGGGCACATCCCAGCGCGAGCAGCTGGTGACCCACCGGACAGAGGCTCCCCCGGCCGCCCACCGCGCACACCTCCAGCTCCCGCACGCAGCCCGCACGGGCACCGCCTCACGGGCACTGCAAGAAGCAGCCCGACTGGAACCATTTACATCCATCACTGCAGCCGCGGCCAGGAGAACTGTCACACCGATGCCCCGGCGAGTGCCGGTGGCTGCACGTAGGACCTCATGCAAGACGACGAACGGCTCTGCCTTACCCACCCGCCGGGCAGCAGGGCCCCCGTCCCGGCCGTCCATCCCTCCCGCGCTGGGCGTCCTCGCTGTGCCACCACCCCAGGCAAATGGCTTTTCTGACGACCTCGGAGCTGCACACACCCACTGGTTTTATTTCAGATTATAAATTCTTCAGGGCAGAAACTGTACTCCAGGTTTCACCCGGGCACGCTCACCAGCTCCCAAATAATCCGATCAGCGGCAGAAACGCGCCAAGCCGAGCTCTCGGAGTTCCGGGCAAGCACGACCTGCGCGCCTGGCACCCGGTGCTGGGCTGGCTCGGTCCCAGCCCGTTTGACAAGGGAGCCTTTGCCACATAACCGCTGAGAGGCGACGCTGGCACCGGCAGCGGGAAAAGCTGCCAGCCATCACTCAGCAAACAGAGCCGAGACCCCGCAGTAACGCGGGCTGCTTTCTGCCCCAGCTGAAAAGGATGCAGTCCTGCAAGTACAACTATGCCTTGGCACCCTTGAGTTTCAAAAGGGGATTACAGCTGAGCCTGGGAATCGCCGGGGATGATGCCACGGAACGCTTGCCATGGCGTCTGAACGAGGCATGAGAAAATCAGCTGTGGCGGGATCACATCCCTCCCCGAGCTCGGGCCCAAAATCTCTTTCCCACCCCCAGATCCCAGATGCTTCAGCCCAAAGAGCCCGACCCAGTCCCTGCGCACCCGCAGCACGCCACCAGCTCTCTGTCCCTGCAGAAATCCCGGGCAAGAGGAACGACGGAAGCTCAGGGTTTATTCCCTGCAGCGGCGCAGGCTGCTCTGTGGGCCGGGGGAAAGGACAGGTGAGCGGGACACTGCCCAGGAAGGCAGCGACGCTGCACGTCCTCCAGCCCTGAGCCTCTCCAGAGCCCTCTGCTGGGGCGCTGGACTGGAAGGGGCAGGTTGTGCTTGACGCATCGGGGAGATTCAGGGGAAATAACCCTGCGGGAAGGACGCACACACCCACGCTAATGCACCGAGCCGTGAGCGCTGGGAGTGGATCCCGCTGGGATCGCACTGGGATCCCGCCGGGAAGGCCCGGCCACCGCAGGCTTTGCATTTCAGCGGGGCGCTGACACTGAGCCCTAACGAAGGTCCGGCACCCGTCCCCTCCCAGGGCGATCACACCGCACCCATCTCTGCAATTAAAAGAGGGAAAAGAGAAAAACCCGAGTAAGGCTGCATCATAATTAGCTGCAAGTGAGGGATTAAGAAATTGGACTCAGCGGCTGACTCACGTTTCAAAAGCCGCCCGAAGAGAGCTCCTCTCATCTGCACACTTAGCAGGTCACTGCTGAGCTCCTGCCTGCGGAAACCTCCCGGGGCCGTCACACAAACCCCTGGGAAGTCTCGGGGACACCCCAGCTCTCACAAACTAAACTGCCCGACTGACCACACGGTTGGGGCAGAAGAGAGAAAGGTTTCACCCAAATCCGGGCGCGATCCCGCCATAGCCCCAGATCTTTGCAGGTTACAGCACTTTGGCGCAGAAGCCGAAGCAGGAATGGTGTGTGGCTGCTGAGTGCTGTGGAGCCATTAATAAAAATGCACCTGTAAGGTGAGAAGAGCGAGGATGAAGTGCCGTGCCCGGCAGGATCCGGCGCTCCTCACCCAGGCGCCTCGGCGCGCAGCACACATCCCAGTGGCGCAGCACGTCTGTGCAGAGGCCGAGCACATTTGTGCAACACTAAAGTTGGGGGAGAAAAACCTGAAGTGCCCAAAGGGTCCCACTGCCGGGGGCTGAGTGCGGAGGGGAAACCCGGCACGGCTCCCGTCCCCTTTCCTTGTGCCCTCCGGCTCCCGCCTGTCCCAGGGATGCCCGCAGCCCCAGGCACGGGCAGCCGGCCGGGAGCTCATCCCAAGGAGACGGGTGTTTGTGTTATGGAGGCAGACAAAAGGGCCGGAGGAGTCTGCTGTCTCCTGCCCACTTGAGGAGGGAAAGCTCAAGGACAGCGTATCCCTGGGGACACAAGAAACACATCACCCCTGTTGCAAACCATCCTTCTCGTCTGGGCAAAGGCTCATCCTCTCTCCAGCCATCATCTCCGCACCATGGAAAAAAGGAGAGCTCGTGGCCAAAAAAGTCTATTTACTTAGAAAGTTCCTCTGTCCACAGCAAAATGGGATTTGCTGCTTTGCGACTCTGTATCTCAAAGACGAACGGAGGAAGAAAGGCGGTGTGGGACGCACCGCTATCTAATCCGCAGAACACAGAGGGAGACACATCCGCAGCACAAGGAACAGCGGCTGCCCGGGGAGACAAACACCCGCTCCCAGACAGACACTGAGACCTGCCGGTGCCCAGTCTGCCGGACATCACGCCTAAACCAAAACCAGCCGGAGTGGCGCAGAAGGCGCTGCAGCCAGCCCTGCATGGCTGCCGGCTCGCCGCCCCGGCGAGGAGGGCGGCCGCTGCCCGGGCTCCTGCTGGGGATGCAGCCAGGCTGGGACGGGGCGGGAGGAACTGGAGATGCTCCAAACCAAGAAGAGTCGCCGCACCCAGAGCTTCTTCCCACGGCCGCCAGCGTCCAACCCTGACCTGGGACGGCTCCGGGCGCCGGCAGCTCCTGAGCCCGGCGTGATGCCCAGTGGTGACTCAGCGGGCAGAGGCACTGTCCCCACCCAAAAATCTCAGCACAACTCATTCCATTACTCACGAGAGTGGCCCAGAAATAGCCCATTACTAATCCGGAGCCGGCGTGCAAAGGCGAGCGGGGTGAGGAGGCTGCGAGCACCGTGCCCCTCGGCGGCCGGCTGGGCTGCCCCCGTGCGTGCCGGCGCCCCGTGAGGAGCCGGCACCACACCAATGCCAGATGCCGGTGACACTCTGCGCGGGGAGAGATTAGCTCCTCTGCCAGGGGAAGCTCTGTCACTCAGCAGGACGGGGACAGTCCCTGGGACAGGGGTCCCCCACGCAAAGCGCTCTGCGCTGCTCCCAGACCGCGAGCGGACGAAAGAGAGTGGAGAACGTGGAGCCAATCTGAGGGTAGCTTTGCTACAACTGCCAGCAGGCCAAATGATTAAAAGGACATGGTTGCCCACATCGGACATGGAAATTCAGATTTTAACCTCTGCCGAGTGTTACCCACCCCGAGCTACAGCGCAGAGCGCCCAGCCACGTTGGCAACCCAACCCGGCCCCGACAGCAACCGCGGTTTTCAGGCGTGAGCGGCACGTTGGGTGCCTCGCTGGAGATGCCTCCTGCTCATTCACAGAGATAACCAAAGGGAGCAGCAGCCTCGTGCCGGCACCTCCCACAGCGCGGCACCGCCAAACCCCGCCGGGCTCCTGCTGCTGCGCGGGCCGGGGCGCACCGGGACGGGCACGGGTTTGGTCTGTGCCGCCGCTGCCGGCAGCGCCCCCGCTGACAGCACCAGCCTAACCCTGAGCTGGCAGCTCCTTCAGCACACCAAGAAAGCGCAAAATGAGACCAAATGGCTCTGCTCTACTTTCCAAGCAGCTGTTCTAAAGCCATCAGCGTTAAACCAGCCGCGGCTCCGGGGCAGCCCTCGCGTTACGGGCCTCTCCCAGCTCCGCGCCTCAGAATGTGAAGTTCCTGCTGAGCAGGAAAAGGGGAATTCCTCTGGCAGCAGGATGCGTCCGTCACCCAGTGTCGGCTACGGGACCTCAGGAAACGGCAGAGAAAACATTAACGCTTTGAAGAAGGAATCGCACGAGGGACAGAAATCTTTCAACAAACCTCCCTGGCGAGGCTCGAGCTCCCCGAGCCAACAGAGGGGTTTTGTTCTCAAGCAGAAATTCCCAAGCGCTGCTGCTGCTGAGGGCCCCACCCCGGCCAGACCCGTCCCACCACCCACCAACCAAACCAGCTCAATTCTCCTCTGCCCACAGCCCCAGAGCCCGCGCCGGGCTGGGCTGGCGGGGACGGAGCCGTGCTGGGAGCAGCCCTTTCGCAGGGACACCCCTCTCCGCAGGGACACCCCCTTTCACAGGGACACCCCTCTCCGCAGGGACGGCAGTGCCAGCTCCCCACAGACGTCCCACTCCAAACAACCCCCCCTGGTCCTGAAGGAGCAGAGAGGAGCGCAGCACGGCCAAGCCTCCAGGCAGCACTCGCGCAGCCGCTAGTGTTGATCTTCTTGGCCCCATCACCCGGCCGGACCCCCCGGCACTGCGACACAACCACAGAAGGAAAACCGCCTCTTTGAACAGACCGAGATCTCCCTGGCGCTGCTGCGTCCTCAGCTCTGCTGAACTTTTCAATGGTCTAACAAACAAAAGCATCCGAGTGCTCAGTCGGGATCCAGCTCTCGCTCGGGACGGAGCTGGGCTAACGCAGCACAGCCCGGGCTCACGGCTCGAGCAGCCGCGAGGCACGTCCCTGGATTCCACAAACCCCGAAACACACACCTTCAGCTCAGGCTGCGCAACCTCTCATACAGACGAGACCTAAGGCAGCGCACGGCGTCCACAGAGCACGGAACACTAGCAGGGAACACAGAAAATGTTTTCTAACCAGCACAGCCAAGGACAAGCTGTCTCCACTTCTAAACATGGCCCTGTGTGTGCACAGGGCTGCTGCCACCGCCCGAGCGCGCCGGGCGAGGGCACCTCGGGACAGGCCCCCGGAGAGGCACCACTGGGCAAACAAGAGCCGCTTTGGGCAGCCCCGGGCCACCACAGGCGCTGCCGCAGCCCTGGGGATGGGGGACATGGGGGTGCCTCCCTCTGGACCCCCCCACAGCAGCTCTCCTCCCGCCCCACCGACGGGTCACAGCTCTCATCAGCACAAGCAGGGAGCCCCGAAAAAGTGTGTGTGCGTGTGTGTGTGTGTGTCAAGGCCACAGCTGTCCCCATGTTAAAGTAACTGGAAAGGGATTGAAGGCATTTGGGGACAGAATGACAGATTGCACGGGTCATCCGCGCGCGTTACCAGCAGAAAGCCCCACTGCTATTTCACAACAGAAACAGTTTTAGCTGGTAAGGCTCGCGGGCACAGCTCGGGCAGTGAAAAACAGAGTAAACTTCCAAATTAAAATCTGACAGCTATGCCCATCGAGGGGAAATTAATTTGCCGAGACATCTAAATCACAGCCAAGGTAGCACAGGACAAGTGTCCTGGCAAGTGTCTCAGGTATCAGAGGGACTCTTACGCAGAAGAGAAGAAAGTTCCGAAAAGGGCTTGAAGCAACGAGCAATGCCGAAGGGAAACACAGCGGCCAAGGCAGAACTCGGGCTCCAAGCTCGCGGGCAGATCGCCGCTTCGGGACGATCCAAGCGGCGCTGCTTTTGGCACCATCTGCAATGTCAGGCTCACACTGCCCCCGGGCAGGCCAAGCCGCGCATTTCTCTGGAGCACAGAGGAGAACGGCCTCCAGCTCACGCCAACAACCGTCGCTGACACCCCGAGCACAACCCACACGCACCAGCAGTGCCGGCTCCCGCGGCTCACAACCTCCCGTCCGCCTGCCACCGCTGCCAAAGCGCCGGCACTGAGCACCGAGCAGAGCGTCGGCATTTACCCCCAGGAAAGCTGCCCGAAACCTTCTTAAGACCTAGACCTGCCATAGCCAAACAAGGAGCGATCACTAAAAATGGAGCTCAAACTCAGTGCTTAGGTTTTAGATCTTACCAATTTTCTCCTAAAATCGTGAGCTCTTCTTCGGGCATGACCGGACAGTCAGGGTTTAGGGCGCACTCCAGCGCAGCAGCAGAGTGCAGCTGCCCAGACGCGGAGCAGAGGGCCAGGCTGGCTTGTTTCCATTGCTAAATCCCACAAAAACATCCACAAGCAAAACACAGAAAGGGACTTGGAACAGAAGAATTTTAAAGCCTAAACACAGCTTGAACCACAAGTGCTTGAGCTTTGTGGGAAAACACTGCCTGCCCTTCCCTCCTTTTCCAAAGGACATCATGCCATGTTCTTATTTTACCTCCCGCGGAAGTGACAGCTTTCCCAGACTCACGGCAGCATGAGTGCCTTGCTGAAAGCTCCAAATAACACGCCACAATCTCAGCAGATGCCTGTACTTGGGCAATGCCTGGCTGCCGCTGCCCCAGGGCCCATCAATATTTGCTAATACATTCCTTACTTTTCATGTCAATACGCCTCTCCAGTGTAAACAGCAAGTTAGGAGGTGAGCCTGGTTAAACGCTCCCGATAACCTGTTGGAAGACAGTGACTTGGCTTATTTTCCACTTAAAAAAAACGTTTTCCTGGAGAAGCTGCAGTTGTCAGGAGCATGGGTTCAATTTGAAGTCCGTAAAAATCTCACACAGTCTCTACCTACGCTACTTGTAGCTGAGAAGGAGGAGCTGAACATAAACTGAAACTGTTTGGACACCAAAAGGCACTCAGCAAAATGAAAATAAAATGCAACTGGTCTCAGTGAAATAGAGACAGCCAGAGCTGCTACTGCCCGGCTCCGGCTGCACGACCCGAGCACGTCGCTGGGGATGTGGCAGTGCCGCGGCTCAGCCGGGTCCCGCTCCCCTGCGCCCTGCGAAGCAGCCCGGGGATCGCGCTCCCGCTGTCCCGGGGGGCGGCGAGAGGCTGGGGCTGATTTGGGGGGTTTGGCGGCCGCCGGGAAGACTTGGCTGCCAGATTGTTACTGCTGGAAAGGGCCGCGCAGTCATGCTTTTGGAATGCTCCCTTGCTCCTAAGACATTACACAATTATTTCTCCTCCCCGCAAGCCCCCCTAGTATAAATGTTTAAAAATGAGCTCAGCAGTAAGCAAAGGGAACTTTTTTCCTTTTTCTGAAGAAAACACAGAGCGGCCGCTCTGCAAGCAAGGCCACGCATGGGGACGCTGCTGGAGCGGGGGCTATGGGAGGGACAGCGGGACGGGGCAGCAGTTCCTGGGCTCCCACCCCTGCCTGGCCCGGGTCGGTCACTGGCTGGGGGGCAGTGGGGAGCCCCGTCCGGGCGGCACCCACGAGTCAGGACCCGCAGCCCAAGGCCGCCCTCAAGGGATGACCTACGGTGGCCGAACTGCCGCTGACCCATCCCTGCCCCACGCCCAGGGACCCCCCACCCTATCCCAGGGACACCCATCCCGCCCTGTCCCGCTGTGCCCCTCCCAGCCCGCCTGGGGCATCCAACCCCCACGCCCTGCTCCCCCAGCAGCACCCCGGACCCCACATCCCCCCAGTAACCCCACTCCCCAGTTCCCCCAGACCCCACCACTAACCCCAGCTCTGACCCCACACCTTACCAGTACCAGTAACTCACATTCCAGTTACCCCAGACCCTACCAGTAACCTCAGACCCCACCAGTAACCCCAGACACCGCTCCCTCCCACCCCAGCACTGACCTCACACTCCACCAGTAACACCACACCCCAGTTGCCCAGACCCCACCAGTAATCCCAAACGCCACCAGTAACACCACACCCCAGTTCGCCCAGACCCTAGCACTGACCCCACACCTTACCAGTACCAGTAACCCCACATCCCAGTTCCCCCAGACCCCACCAGTAACACCACACCCCAGTTCGCCCAGACCCCACCAGTAACCCCACACCCCAGCTCCCCCAGACGCTAGCACTGACCCCACACTTTACCAGTACCAATAAGCCCAGACCCCACCAGCAACCCACACCCCAGTTGCCCAGACCCCACCAGTAAGCCCAGACCCCGAGCCCAGCCCGCACCTCTCTCCGCCGCCGCCGCTCCCGCTCCCGGCTCCGCAGCGCGGCTCGGGCGGTGCCGCCCCGTCGGGGGCCGCCCGCGGAGGGCGGAGCGGGGGCGCCGGGAGCCGCCCCGACCCGGCCCAGCCGGAGGGGGTGCTGCGGCCCCGGCCCTGCCCCACACCGCCTCCGGGGCCCCCCCGGGCCTGCCGCTGGTCCGCCGCGGGCGCCGTCCCCGGGGGGCGGGGTTCCCGAGCCGCCGCCAGCCTGGGCCCCCCCCCGAGGGGCCCGTCCCGCTTTCGGTGAGCGAGGCGGGGCAGGGAGAGGGGCGACCCCGGCGCCGCCAGGAAGGGCTGAGCTGCTGCTCCCCCCCCGCCCCCTCCGAGGTGGGACCCAGAGCAACGCCCCCCCCGCGCTTTGCCCCCTAACNCCGGGAGCGCCGCCGGCGAGAGGCGAGCTCTGCCGGGGGAGGCAGATCCCGGCGGGGGCAGCAGCCGAACCCCATCGCACCCCCCCTGCCCCCCCCCGCTCCGTGGGGAAGGGCCCGTCTCCCACCCCAACAGACGCGGGGGGGTGAGGGACGTGCCCCGTCCCCAGCATCGCGGGTCCCCTCCGCAGGGGCAGTGGCAGAGGGGGGGGCTGTGACACGTCGGGCCCCCCCGTGCCGAGGTGACCCCCGCGCTGCAGCTCTCCTTGCCCACCGCGGGCTTCGGCGAGGGAGGTCGGGGTGGCCGCTGCCCCCCGCTGCAGCGCCGAGTCCCCGTGGCTGAGGGCGGAGAGGCGGCGGGGGGGCGCTGCCCGGGCCCAGCCTCACGGGCTGCGGCTATTTTAAGGGCTCGGAGGCAATTTTTCTTCATTCCTCAAGCCCCAGGCCGGGAGCTGGTTCCAAAGGAAATGGTTCCTTCGTGAAAAAGGGAACCGCAGAGGAAGCTCTAAACGCAGCCGCTGCCCTACCCAGCAGCTCCCAGGCAGTGACCTGCAGAAGCAGAGCCGGTCCCCGGCCACCAGCACACGGAGAGCGTCGCACCAGGGGCGCGGGGCTGCGCAAACAAGTGGGGGGGGGCTGGCGGGGGGGGGAAAGCGTGTGCGAGCATCAGGGGTACCCGGTGGCAGGCAGGGGGACGCGGGACAGCGGGGATGCCACCAGCAGGCAGCCCAGCCTAGGGCCAGGGGGCAGCTGCTGCTGGGGTCCCGCCGCTCGGGCACAGTCACGCAGAGCTGCGCCTCCACCCGCAGCCCACCCCCCTCCCTGAAGCAGGGACCCCAGGGGCAGGAACACCATCAGCCTTTCCTCCCCTCCACTCCCTGTCCGTGTCCGGGCGCTGCCTGCAGCAGGGCGCAGCCGGGGGGGCGCAGGCTGGTCCCTGCTGGTTTTCAGTCCTCATCCCAGCCCAACACGGCGCTCGCCATCAGGTCCTGGTCTGGGTTACCGGCCCACCCTGCAACCCTCCCCCACCAGGCCGGCCATCCCCACTGCCCCCCGCCAGCCCGGGGAGCTGTGCCCCCCAGCCAGCAGCTCCCCGGCAGCGGCGAGGGAGGGACACTGCGTGGGGTCCGGCCAGCGCCAAGGGCAGAGGGACAGCAGCTCACATGGCTCTGCCTGGGCCTGTTTGCTACCAAACCTGCCTACGTAAATTAATCAGAGCTAATTGGCTTCTAGGTAAGTCTTCTTTGCAGGAGCTCTGCCAGAAAGACTTTGAAGTGGGATTGTGAGTGGCAAAACCTTTATTTAAACACACGGCGCTAGGCAAGGACAGGCTCCGGCCCCACTATCGCTCCCTGCTCCCTTCAGCGCAGAAGATGTCAATAGGTTAAAATCTCACTGGATAACTTTCGCTTCCCATTAAGCACACCCAGTTTATTTACATCTCACTGATTACAAGAGACAAACAACATTCACCAGAGGTGACACTTGACAAGAGCTGGCTGCACCCAGAGGCAGCAGGACATCAGCTACCAGTGCCACAGAGCCTTTCCAAAACACGGGACCACAGCCCAGCTCCGCCCCCACCCCCCTCCCCAGGATGGGGCCATCCCTCCTGTTTCGGGAGGATGCAACGCTCTGGGGGGGGTCCAGGAAATGCATCCTCCAGGTCAGAGCGATGCAAAGATGCGGAGATCCACTACAGCTCTGCTCAGCACCAGCTTTGAGACTATTAAGAAAAAGGGGGGAGTTGTCTCCCCCCCCCCCCCCCCCCCCCNCACAACCAAGCTGCTTTTATTGTGGGTTTCCAGCCCTCAGCTAAGCAGATCCGCGCGGCGCGTTTAAGCTGTTAAGCTTGGCTGAATGGGGCTGCTCTGTGTGCGACTGCGGCTCAGCGGCGGCCTACTTAGAACCGCTCAAAAATATAGACATGTATTCCTACAGACTCCCCGCACCAAGAAGGGATTTAGACATTTTCCAGCTCAGCTCTCCAGTTAATAATAAATAATTGGCTCCAGAAACACAGCAGTGATCCCAGGCACGAAGAGGGGCGGGGGCAGAACCGGTGGCACAGCCAGTGCAAGTGCAACAGCTCTTTCCTTCCCAGGGGCTTTCGGTGCACCGCAGTGACCGAGCGCCGCCCCGTCCTCCCAAACTAGAGACTAAGACCAGGTGCGTGGCTGGGACGAAGGCGTGAGGGGCCGGAGAGGGCAAGCACGGAGCTGGGATGTCAGTCGTGGGGCTCGCCCACCGCCACGCCACCCGCAGCTGGACTTCTGCCGGGCTGGGCATTGTCGGCTGCTGGCAGGGCTTCACCCCAGCCCACGGCCAGTCCCAGCACCCGCGCCCAGCCCCAACAGCAGCTTCGGTGTCACCGGGGCAGTGTCACAGGGCAGGGGGAGAGGAGACGGTAGCAGCAGCAGGCACACGCTTCTCCAGGTACGAGTGCCCCACCGGCCCGATGGCCACTGCACACTGCTGGAACCAGCGCCCCCAGCCCCAGGCAAGGTGCAAAGGACGCACGGAGAAGCCGGGGCGCCTGCAGGCTTTTCACAGCAATCAAGAAAGTGGCAGCATGAAAAACATCCCTCGGCCCCAGTCCCCGCGCTGTGTCCAAGGCCCTTCCACCTCCAGCCGGGGCTGGGGGCAGCAGGGGCAGGGGGATGCTCTGGGCAGGGGCACAGACAGAGGCTCCAGGTTTCTTACACTTTTTGCAGTCCTCCCAGGAAATACGTGCTTAGGGGAGAGGTGCCCCGGGGCAGTGCCAGTGTCCCGCTCGTCTCCATCCAAGCAAGGCGAGCCCTACTGCCCCGGCGTCATCGGGCATCACGTGTAGTTGCCCGGGCCGCCCAGAGGGATCACGAAGACGGAGATGTCATCGCCGGAGCCCAGCTTGTCGTTGGCCAGCCGCCAGCCCCGCTCCTTCAGCACTCCCCTGGACCGCACCACCAGCTCCTGGGCCACCATGGTGTACCTGGGGGGCACAGCACCGCACGGCGCGGCTCAGCAGCGACCCCAGACCCCACAGACTCCCTGATGCAGCATCCTGCAGTCCCTGGCAAGAGGGAGCTAGAGGTGCAGGAAAGGGTCCCTTAGAGAGGAGAGCTCTGGGCTCAGACACACACATCCAGGGGAGCATTGCACGCTGCGGAGCAACAGCACCAGCCCTGAGGCCAGAGGGACACACGGCCACGATGCTGCTCCAAGGAGCAAGGCCAAGGGGAGGTGTTAGGGCACAGGACACGCTCATCCTCCTGCCCACTCGCAGCTCACCTGCACGGGTCGTTGGGCTCGTAGCTCGTCAGTACCTCCATCACCACACCAGCCACCTCCTTGTCGTTGGTGACATCCCAGAGCCCGTCAGTGCCCAAGACCAGAACGTCATCAGGGCAGTGCTCGTACTGCGTGAGGTCGTAAACCCTGACCTGGCAAGCAATGGGGCAAGACGCAAGGGTGAGGGGCAGAGGCGGCTCCCGCTGCACTGGGCGCACCATGGATCTGGTCACCCCGACCGGCTCTGGCCACTGAAGAAAGCGTGGGCACGGAGCAGCGGGCAGCCATGCTCACCTCCGGGAAGCAGGACAGGAAAGGCTTGATGTGGATGTTGGAGCTGAACACCTTGAGGTCGTGGTCTCCCAGCCCCCGCGTGACCCCAATGGTGGCCATCACCCGAGCCTGGAGAATGGCGAAATCAAAAGAAAACTTTAAGCCGCTTTATCTCCACCTCCATTCCCAGCTGAGAATCGGTGGCATTGGAGCAGCGACAGCACCAGCAAACCCCCAATTCAGTGAAGGCAGGAGGGACACGACCCCCGCACAGCTCCTGCCACAGCACTTCACCTTTTTGCCTTCCCCGTAGATAAGTGGAAACTTCAGGTCATCCTCTTCTATCTTTTTGTAAGCCCTGGTTAAAGTAAGCCAGAGACAAGATGTCAGCAGGCTTCCAGCTCCTCCCCTGCCCGCCCGGCACACAGCAGCCCCCGGGACGAGGCCCCATCAAGACCCGGGTACCCCACGTGCCACAGCCCCCCGCCCCGTGGGAAGGGATGCTGGAGGGACCAGCGGGACCCCAGCGCGGCCCTCGGCACGCAGCCTGCCAGGAGGGCTGGGGAGTTACCAGCCGTTCATGCTTTGGTCTCTGTACAGCATCTTCTTCCCCAGCTCCTTGGGCTGGATCCTGCGAGGGAACTCGAGGTGGGTGAACTCCTTCCCCAGCAGCTCGGGCCTCAGGAACGCCTGCGGGATGAAGCGGCAGCTCAGCTGCGGGGCCGGGAGAGTGGGATCCGCACAGCATCGCCCGCCCCGCCGGCACGCAGCACCTCACCGGGCACCGGCACCACGGCACGGGACCCGCCAGCCTGCCGGGACCTCGGCTACGGCATTTCGTGGTGGGGATAACATCAGCGGCTCTGCGGCAACTCGAATGGGTGGTGGTAAAGCAGCGTCAAACCACCCGTCTGTGCTGCGCCCCGAGGGGAGACGAGCTGGGACAGCCACGCCAACACCCAGCAAGAAGGGGAAGCTTTTGCATGGAGAGTTTCTGGATCTCCAAAAGGGATCAAACCCCAGGAAATTCCAGGAGAAGCTGGAATTTGCCCAGGAGGAGTCTTGAGCCACAGAGCGCCCAGGACCCCAGGCTCAGTGCAGGGCACGGCACTCGCCTGAGGAAAAGAGCTGATGGGTCTTTTCAGAAACCGTGTGCCCCCGTGACAAGGGACGAGAAGCAGCAGAGCCCCTTCCCGGGGCGGCACCCGCAGCCCCAGGGCCTCCTGGAGCACAGCGTGCAGGGGACCGGGAATAGGGACAGCATTGGAAAATGCAGATGGAGGAAGAAAGAGGTGAAAGGAAGGAGAACCCTCGGGAACACGGGAGGGTTCGGCACAGAAGCGTGGAGAGCCCCGTCCCGCTCCGGGGGGGCCCTGACTTGGCCTGGGCACCGTGCAGCAGAGCAAGCGTGCGCCTGGCCCCCTGCCTGCGCCCTGCCCCGCGCAGCCGGCTGCAGAGGATCCCGCTCGCAGCAGTTTCCTCCTCTCGGTCATTCAAAAATAGACTCAACAAAAAACGCCTCAGTGTTTTTCCAAGTACGCTGCAAGCCAGGAAATCGCATCCAGCAAGACCTCCCCCAACACAAATGCCTCCTCCTCTGTGCTGCCGTCAGAGAGCTCTTTATAACCTTAAAAAGTCTCCCTGTGCAGCGCGGGGGGGTTTGTCCAGGCCAGGCAGGAGAGGGAGCTTTCAGGAAGAAAACTAGAAACCCGTTGGCTCGCGTCAGCTCCCTTCTCCCCAGGGAGCAGCCGGGCAAGAAACTAGGACTCGGTGCGAGCGCTGCGGCTCCTTCAACCGTGCGAGGGAGCACGACGGGTGGAGGGAGCAGAGCCGTACTCCCCCCAGTCACCGCACCAGCCGGCCCGGTGCTCCCGCAGCAGCAGGCGGGTGCGCAGCCCGGGCAGGCGATGCTCCGGGTTCCCCAGGCAGGAGCAGGACAAGGTGGACCGAACTGGCTCCATGCAATCGTACCAAACCGGCCCCACGCCGAGAGCCCAGGGTGCCCAGGCTCGCAATCACGGCCCCTCACGCTGACCCCGCAGCAAACCAGAGCTCCACCAGCCACGAGATGCCCCCGCGCCAGTGAGCCAGGGCAGCTCCCGCGTCCCAGTGCGTCTCCCCAACCCGGCGAGCTGGCTGGTCCCAGCCGTGGGGCTGCCCCGTGGGGCTGGGAGGTGGTTCAGCAGGAATGAGGTTAGAAGAAAGGTCTTTCTTACTAAAAACTGCAGCCTCTGCCTCTCTGTCTCTGGAGTAAACTCCCTGGACATTGGAATGATTTCCCCGTTACGGATGATAATGGCCCTGCAATGAAACATGGAAGGATGAGATTAGAGAAGAGGAGAGGAGAGGTGGCGGGGGAGCTAAGCCCGGCTCTCCGGGGCCGATTCCCTGCATGGCTGCCCAGGCGGAGCAACCCCTTTCCCTCCGCTGCCCAGCCCCGAGCTGGGGGGCTGCTGGCTGGCCCCGCTGCAGCTAACCCCCCCCCGGCCCCGCAGCCCCGGGCGCGCAGGGCAGGCAGGGCACGCATCCCTCCTGCGCAGGATAGGGGCAGGGAGGAAGAGAAAATGGCAGAGAGGCGTGGGGCTGAGGGGAATGAAGCAGAGCAAACCAAAGGACAGGATATGGTTAGAAAAGGAGCAGCACAAAGGTGGCGAACCCTCCTTTACAGGGGAGCTGCACAGGGACCGGCAGAGACCGCCAGCAGCAGGACACGGGTGCAAGTGCCCAGCCCATGCCAGCACTGCGGCTCGCTGCTGCGGCTGGTCTGATTGTTTGATGTGTTAAAAAAAAAAAAAAAGTCTGATTATGAGATGTTTCTGGAAGTCATGGGAGGAATTGAGGATCTCCAACACAGACCCTCGCCCAGAGGCACGGTTACAGCCTCGGGACCCTGCGCACGCTGCCATCCCGCATGGCCACTGCTGCCACGGAGGGGCCCCGCACCCAAAAGCCGAGGCACGAAGGATCTCCTCTTCCTCTGTCCCAGAGAGGGAAGCACATTCTCCAGCCTGAGACAATTTGCAGAATCTGTGTTTGCTGTCCTGATACTGCCGGGGACAAGCTAACCCTGCAGTAAATACAGAGCAATTCAAACCAGCTTGAGCCTCAGCGTAAGGTGGATGTGCCTTCCTGCCGTTCCCCGGGGGTGTGAACACACCCAGGCGCAGTTCCAGCAACGCGCCCAAGGAAATGCGTGTATCGGTCAAAATCCTTGGGCTCCAAGCTCCCACAGGACTCGTCTGTGCATACATTTGCATGTCCTTCTCCTGGAACAGTTCACTGGTATCAACTGTGCCCTAAAATGACTTCTTGCACATTTTTAAAAGCTTTGCTGAGGGCAATTTTCACTCCCGAAGTCGCAGCCCAGGCCAGTGTCGGCAGCAGGGGCTGGGGTGTGATCCAGAGCCATTTGGGAAGCAGACGGGATGCTGCCGGGAAGGAAGAGAGCAAGTCCCAGATTCTGCAGCCCCGTCTGTGCACCGGGCAAACGCAGAGATCACGGCAGGGCACGCTGTCCCCGGGGCGCGCAGGCAGGCAGGGGTGGCTCTGCCCTCCCCGGGACAGCCCAGGGTCAGGGATGGAGCCGGGTGCTCCCCACCGGCCATGCCTCCCGCACCGCCCTGCTCTACCGGGGTGCTCCCCCGTCACTGGGCGAAAGGCCGGGGCTGCCCGGCGGGGCCGTACCTGCTGTCACCGGCGTTGGCCACATAGAACTTGCCCATGAGGTAGACGGCAGCCAGGGCACAGCAGCCCCCGGGCAGGTGCTGGGATGCTCGCTCCCGCTCGATCTGGTCGTCCTGGGGAGACAGAGAGCGGCTCCAGGCAGGGCGGGCGGACGCGCGGCCCCACGCCAGCAAAGCTGCAAGCAGCCCAAGATAGTGCCCGGCTGCTCCAGCAGCACCTCGGGCGCTGGCCGAGCTGAGACCCCGCTCCAGCCGGGGAGCAGTGGCCACTCGGGGCCCCGGCACCTTTCCCCATGTGGCCCAGGGGTGGCTGCAGGGCTGGGGGGGGCAAGGGTCCTGGGTGGCAGCTGGGGACGTGGCTTCACCAGGGCAGGGGAGCGGGCAGGAAAAGGCAAGATGGGAGGGGAGCAGCTGGGACTGCTGGAATGAAGTGCAACGGAGCCCTCTGCACCCACACGTCCACAGCCCGAAGTCTCCCTGTCCTGAACCCCTGAAATATGGCACAGCATCGCAGTGCCCTCTCCGAGCCCATCCTGCTCGGAGCCTGCAGCCCTCCCTTTTGCCAGGGGGGACAAGTCAATGCAGACACAGACAGCAAAGAGATGCTCCCAGGCGGTACCTGGGCGTCCCCGTGGGCAGGGGCTCGCTCACCATGTGCTTAAAAGCGTTCTCGATGGCGCCGATCACCAGGCTCTCGTGAGAGACCGCTTTCTCCAGGTGAAACCGTGGCACGGCATTGCTGGGGACCTCCCCATCGTCCTCTGCAAGGGGCACCCAGCTCGGCTCGGCGGGGCCGGCCCTCGCGTCATGTGGGAGGCAGATGGGAGGTGGAGAGGGGTCCTGCAGGATGTCCACGAGGTCCCGGAGCTGCTCGCAGATGTGCAGGTGGAGCCTCTTGGATGCCATGACAGCAGCACCACTGCCCGCGTGGCCATCAAACAAGGCCCAGTAGTGGAAATAAAAACCCTTCCTGCCCTGCGGGGAGAGACAGGAAGGTTTAGCGAGCCTGTGGGGAAGCAGATGGGATGGGGAATTCAGAGCAGCTGGGGTCACCAGCTGAGGACAGTGACACGGGGCTTTGCCTTCGGCTGGCAGGTCCCAGCCCAGCGCAGGCAGGAGCGATGTGGGCAGCTGATCAAGGGTGTCCGGACACGGCCGGTCCCTGGCTCAAGCCCAGCCCTGCGTCAGACACCTCGTGCTGCCAGCAGCACATCTCCAGGAGCTGGCTCCTCCGAAGGGGAGGCACGATGGGGCCAGCATGGCAGCCACCTCCGCAGCCCGCCAGGGCACACGGGCCAGCAGCCTCCCTGGGCCAGCCAGTGCCGGCACGGGCCAGCAAGGACGGTGGCAGGAGCTGGCAGCAAGCAGGGGCAGCCAGTCTGGGACCCGAGGGAATCCCCGGGCAGGCGGTGGTGCACACACATCGCCACATGCCCCATCTCACGTCCTGCCACTGGGCATCCTCCCTGTCGTGTCCCTGCCTGCACGCGCCACCCCAGCTCTCACCCCGTCCAGCTCCCCGTCGCTTTCCCTGGACGGCAGCCGTCCCCTCGGGCTGGGCCTCCTCTCCACAAACACCACCTCGCAGCACGCCTGGTCCTCGTTGTGCTGGCTCTTCCCCGCATTTATCACCCTGCCGGGAGGAAACTACGTATAAAGGCTCGCTCTTCCACACCACGCTCCAGCAGAGGCCACCCCACAGCACCTCATGCCCCCTGACCTCCATTTGCGCCCCCACATCCCTGGGGATGCTCTCCGCACTGCTCCTGCGCTGTCTGGGGCGGCAGCAGCCAGGCGAGGAGACATCCCAGACCAGTTGCAGGGGTTGATCTGGAGATAGCAGCAGCAGTAGTGGCACCCACCGAGGGAGGCGACCAGAAAAAGCTGGGGGTTTGCTGCAGGTCCCTAGCACTGCCCCAAGCACAGCCATTGCCTGAAAACCTGCACCAGCCTCAACGCACACACAGCCAGCCAGGACTCACGGACACTCAGCAAAGGGGTTATAGCCGTGTCCCATCACACCCAGCGCCCCTCGGAGGGAGCAGGTGCCTCGGAGAAGAGGGAGAGATGGTGACGAAGATGAAATTAGTGGAACTTTTACATGAAGATTCACACTAATTTTTCACAGCCTATGCTGGCAAAGCAGATTTCAGGTCTAGACCGCAAAAGCTGCTCGCGGGAGGAAGCTGTAAACACGCACAACTGGATGAGCTCTTTGGGCACAGACTTCACAAGTGGTTTGCAGAAAGAAGTCTTGGGAGACGGAAGAGAAGTCTTGCTGCTGAGCAGAGGGTGGGTTTTGCTCTGAGGCAAATTAATATCTCAAAAAGCTCCCTAGGATATGAGGAAGCTCAGCATGAGCAAGGGACGCAGGAGCGGACCGACAGCGCTGAGCAGCCAAGGTGGCCTTCAACGCCTGACCTCCCCACCTGCCTTCGGTTAAGCGTGAAACTCGCAGCGAGTAAAAGGAGAAGAGAATCAGGCCCTTGAAGGGGAAGTCGAGATCGGGTCCCGCTCCCAAGAGGGCTTCAATTCCCTCCTCCCCCCGGGTCCTGCGAGAGCCGCCGCAGCTCCTCCACCCCGCGGTGGCAGTTCCCCGGCAGTGACGGCGGGTACCGCGCAGAAAAGCGTGGAAAACAGAAAAGGCAGAAGAGGCCGAGACCCGCGGGGGTGGGGAAGGGCCCGGCCCGGCCCCAAACGCAGCTCCCGCGGATGGGGCGACCCGCTCTCGTTCCCACGGCCCCGCTCCGCTGCCCGCCCCCCCCCCGCCTCCCCGGGCCGCGACCCCCCGGGCAGCCCCGGCCCCGACGGCACCCCCGGCCCCGAGGGCGCCCCCGGCGCGGCCCCGCTCCCGCTCCCCGCTCACTCGGCGTAGCCCGTGCTCCAGGGCAGGCGGCGGCCGCCGCGGGGGCTCTGCACCGCCCGGCCCGTGTGGTCGTCGGCGCGGCGGAGCTCCTCGGGGCTGAGCTGGAGGAAGGCCGGCCGGGAGAAGGAGGGTCCCGCCGGCGACAGCCCCCCCCCGCCGCCGCCGCCGGGCTCCGCGGGGGGCTCCGCGCCCGCCCCCGCCCCCAGCCCCGCCACCAGCTGCGCCAGGGCGGCGCGGACCCGCGGCAGCATCGGGCCGAGCCGAGCCGAGCCGAGCCG
>RSEF01000026.1:5358780-5402404 GCA_003993805.1 Himantopus leucocephalus | reverse complement strand
AAAACAGCAAGTTTGTGTTTCTGTACCATTACATCAATAAAGAGCTTGATTTTTGTCGGCTTCCTTATTGAATCATGTGGCCTAATTTAATTGGAATTTGGCTGGTGTGAAAGGTAGTTTTGATTGCATTTGCTCTTGATCATTTCCATTAAAACTTTGTGATCTGAAAAGTAGTATGTTTGTATTTACTTATCATAGCGATAGAGACCTGAATTGGCAGACTCTCTGTCAAATTACCTGATGAATATAAACAGAGGATTTAATTTAGTTTCATATTGATTTTTGCCATTATTATTAAAACCCTCTGATCTGAAGAATGAGATGCTTCTATTTCCTTAATATCTTATTACTGGGGTTTTGGTTAATCTTGTAGAGCTTTTCCCTTTTCTTTTGAGCAGCCAAGTCTAATTAATTTGAATTTTACATAACGCAATTTTCACTCTAAAAAGGGGAACAAGAACTCAGTTCCCTCAGATAAAATAGCAAAGAAATGTATTCTTATCGTGGGCCTCTTAAAACCGGGAGTACTCTCCCCTGGCTCCCCACGTGCGTTTTAGGGTGACTCTTCCCCCAGGGAAGAGGCTGAGGTCTCGGGTCCCACGGGAGCTGGTGGGTCACCTCGGGCCGGGGCTGGTGGGGCCAGGAGGGACTGTGCTCGGCGGGGGGAGGTTGCGCGGGGCCGGGCACTGCCGCTGCCTCCCTGCTGATGCGGGCCGTGCCCTGCTCTCTGCCTTCACCAGCGCTAATTGGTTTTATTGCTCTGATGTTATAAATCAAGCTAGGATTAAAGAGGGACGAGTCTGGGCTTCTGCTGTGGATGCACAAAGGGGAGAGAAAACTTCCTCGGTGGGGGAACCCGTCTCTGCCCCGCGTTCTTCCCGGGAAAGAAAGGAAACGGCGATGAGAGGTGCTGAGAGGCTGCAGAAACCTGCCCGGAGCAGAGGAAGGAAAACAGGTCAGAAGGTGAGGCGTGTCAGAGGCGCGGAGCAGGAGCCGGGGCTCTGGGGAGCGGGACAGGCTGAGCCCCAGCGTGCACGAAAGCCCCAGGCGAGGGTGCTGGGTGGCAGCGGCTTGGTGGCGGCCTGTGATGTCCCCGGGCGTGCAGGGAGCTCGGGGGGCTATGGGGCTTGTACAACCCTGGGGGCCAGTGTGTGCCCGGCAAGGACAGCCCAAACGTNGGTGCCTGGGTGGGGAGAGGGGATGCACACAGGCTTCGGTGAACTCATGGAAAGGAAATGGCGGGGAGATTTGCAAACTACCCACATGTGGTTTGTCTGAACAGCTGCTATTGATCTGTAACTCAGATTGGTCTTGGAAATCATTCAGTGCTTCCAGCTGAGCAGCGGCTTGAAAGGTCCAGGAGTAAACAGTGAGCCGTCTTCAAAAAACAAAGGCTTTCATGGATGCGCAAACGGTTTTGAGCAAAGCAAAGAAAATGAGTTATATGCAATTCAAGCCTCTCGTTGCAGCTGTCCTGAGGCTGTGGGACCAACCTGGCAGCAATTGTTGTGAAAATCCAACCCTTGCCTTTGCTGTTCGATGGCATTTTGCAGCCTGTTGCAGCAGCGCCTGCGGAGCGCGTCCTGGGGCGTCCCGGGTGGGGGCTGCAGCGCCGGCCTGGAGCTGCTCTGGGGAAACCGCCGTCCCGGGCGCGTTGGGGTCCCCGCGTCAGGCTTGGGACTCTCCTGCAGAGCTGGGCCAGGTCGGTACAGGCACTTCGGCAGTTCTCGGCTCCGGGAAAGCTACGGGTTTTGGTGGGATGGCACAGAAGCCAGGCTCCCGCTTTGAGAAGGAGAGTGCCACAGGAGCGGGGCCAGCAGCCCGTCCGTCTGTCCGTCCCTGCAGTGTACACTACTGCTCGTTGGGGCCATCACACCTTTTTTTTTGGGGGGGGGGGAAATTGGTTTTCGGGTAAATTAGCTGTCTGAGCAGTCCTCCCTACTGGCGACATTAACGAGCACCGGGGCTAATTGGGGCGGGGCGGCGTCCTTCCAGGAGGGACCGGCAGCGGGGGAGGGTCGGTGCGGAGCCGGCTGCGCGCCCGGGATCGCGGTGGCGGTGGCGGGGTGGCGGCAGGCGGCGCTGCGCCCCTTCGCGGCTCCGGGGCCGCTCGGCCCCGCGCCCGCCGCCCCCGCCCAGCCCCGCGCCGCGCCGAGCCCAGCGCCGGCGATGCCAGCGGCCCCCGGCCGCAGCGGCCCGCGGACGCGGCGCTGACCCGGCGGAGCGGACGGACGGACGGACGGCGGCCATGGGCAGCCGCGGCCCGCACGGACGGCACCGGCAGGTACGGAAAGTTTGGGGCGGGCGGGGTGCGACGGGGCCCCCGGTGCCGAGCGCGGCGCAGCGGCAGCGCCGTCGGGGCCCGGTCCCGGTCCCGGTCCCGCTGCGGGCTGAGACCTGCCGGGGGCAGGGCCGTTACCGGCCGCGGCGGGGGGGGGGGGGGCGGGCTCGGCGTGCCCGCGGGGAGCGGCGGCACCGGGGGCGCCGGTCCAGGGCTCCGCAGCGGGGTGCGCTGCCGCCGCCCCGCGTCGCTGCTCGGGTGCGGCGCGTCCCGGTGCCGTATCGCCCCCCGCCCCCCCGGGGCGGTGCGCGGCTCCCCGGACCCCCCCGCGCTCCGCGGGAAGTTTCTCCGCGCCGGCTCCCGCCGTGGGCTCCGTTACGGGTGACCCCGAGGGAAGCGGTCACCTCCGGCCCCTCCGCCCGCCCGCGGGGGGACGGCGCCCGGGGAGGGGTCTGGCGGGGCGCTGCTGCGGGGGTGAGCTCGGGCCGGGCCCCGTCTGCCCCGGGGAAGCGGTTCTGCCCGCCCCGCCAAGGCGGTATGGCTGCGGGAGGCAAAGCGCTGCGGGAGAGCTCCGGGGTTACAGCAGCCAAAAACCGCTTCTTCGCGCTGGAAGGGGGATTCGGGACCAGCCGTTGCCTTTGGTGCAAGCTGTGCCCTGCTGCCAAAGCTTCAGGCGGGGCGGGATGGGATGCGGGCTGCAATCTTCCTCTGCTTAGTTCCTCTCCGCTGTCACTCCTTCGGCTGGGGTGGGTTTGCCTCTGGCCGGTGCCAGGCCGGAGTGGGGCAGGGGTGCGGGTGTCCTGCCGCCTCCTGGGGTGGCTGGAGGGGCGCAGGACGGGGAGCAGCTTGCACAGGCTGCATGTGTCCCCCCGACCTGCGAGGGGAGGCTCAGCGGTCCGGAGGAGAGCATCAGTGGTACCTGTTCCATTCTGGAGAGAGGCAGGAGCGCATCCGTGCCGTGGTGTTGGGCAGGGGGCAGGAGTCCCCTCCTCCTGCCAGTTAGCCATCCCTCGTGATGCGGTGTGAGGCTTGGGGGGCTGTGCGGTGTGCAGGTGCCCCCTTGCCCTGGGAGAGCTCCTGTGTGCCGGGGCACCCATACCCCCGCAAAGAGCCTGCACAGGTGAGATGGTGTATCTCCCGGGAAAACAATTTGAGCTGTCAAGTCCTCTGCTTTGCTCCACTGACAAGACTGACTGACCTTGGGTTTCAACACCCCTGATGAGCGGCCACGTTCTGCCAGAGAGAGGTTCCTGGCGCTGGATGAGTCTGAGGTTCGAGCTGTCAGCAGAGCTGACCTTCAAAATGCCAGCGGCAGCGGGGCGGTGGGATTCACCGAGTGAGGGAGCAGGAACAGGCCCCTGCTTGGGCAGAATTAGACTGAAAAACTCTCCTGCTCACCTTGGCTGGGAAGGAAATGCTGCAGACGCTGGAGGAATGAGCAAGGAGCTGGAAATAAATCAGCGTAGAGGAGAGGAGGAGAAGATCACGCTTGGGGGAAGGAGTCCTCTGCGGTTTTGTGTGCTCCCCTGCCACCTCTTTGCCGGGTTGGAGGGCGCGTGCCTCATGCTGCCCTCAGCAGCACATCTGTGGGGCTGCACCGCTGTGAGTGCACCCAGAGTAAGAGCTAAAATGAAGTGGGCAAAGGACTCAGCGCAACCTGGGGCTGGGGCCGGGCTCCTCTGCGGTGGGGTTTCCCTTTGGGGAGGAGCGGTGCAGTGTTTGGGGCAGTACGGAGTGTGGGAGGGGGCAGGAGTTACTGCATGCAGCTCCCGTCAGGGCGGCTCCGAGTGGGCACGCCAGCGCCCCGGGCACTGCCCCCAGCTCTGTGGCCGTGGTAGCTCCGACTTCCCAGCTTTGCCTGAAATTGAGCATCCTCAGTGCTGCGGAGGGAGCCAGGATGTAGCCAGTGTGCCGGCCTGCGCTGATGAACGCGAAGCTGTGGCTGTGGAGGTCGCTGCTGCTGTTGGCCTGTGCTCAGAGGATGGCAGGCTCTTGCTGACCGGCGTCCCCAGGGACCCCCGGCCACGTTCAGCACTCGCAGCTTGTTCCCAGCACGGGCAGCAGCAGAGCGTCTCGGAGGTCCTGCGCGCAAACCTCACAGCCGGTGCATGTCTGAGCGTTTCCTCGCCTGCCTGGGTTAGGATCCTGCTCTCCGCTGGTTTTCCAGCCCTGGGGGAGAAGGGAGATGCCCTCAGCGGAGCCTGCCCTGCTGCTTTTGCCCTCTCTTTGGCTGCTGGAGGCAGAGCCGTACCGGGGCCTGTGCTGTGCCTTCCCAGGGGACTGTGGGGGTGTCTCTTTGCTTGTCAAGACCTTTCAAGGAGGCGTCAGCTTCTCGGGAGACTCAGCCGCCTCTCGGTGCTGCTGCCGTCGCCTGTTGTGCAGCCCACGGAGCGGTGCTTCGGGGCGAGGGAAGGACACCCTCCCTCCAGGCAGCGCCCGTGGGCACGGAGCCGGCAGGGTGGTCTGGGGGTCCAGCCCTCTTGTACCAGGGTCGTCTCGGCCACTGCCATCACAAGGTTTGCCAGGTAGCCGTGTGGCTCGGCATGGACGTGCAGGATGGTCACGGGGCTGGTGCGCAGCCTGTTCCCCGGTCCTGTACGGTGGCACATTTGCTAAGATGGTCTGACTTTTTGCTTCAGGGAAGTATTAAAACAAAATCGCCCTCTCCAAGAGGCAGTGTAACATCCCCAGCGTCATGGGAAGGTTTCTGTGCCTGCCGGGCTCGGGTTTCCTCCGTGCTCCGTGGCGTGGGGCTGCCCGGCACCGCCGACCCCGGCATCGTGCTCTGTTGGGCCACAGCCTGCAGCTCTTCCTGCACCAAACGAAGGTGCCCAGGTTCCAAGAAGTGCTGAAACAGCAGAAGTACGAAAATAGCTTTCAGAAAACCAGCAGAACTGTGGGGCCAGATGTGCATGAAGGTTGACAGCGTTGGAGCTGCAGCGGGAGGGCTTGTGTCACTCGGCGCAGCAAACCAGCCGATGTGCCAGCCTCCCCCACCTCGCTCTGTTTCTTTTTTGGGTGGAAGTCTGCTAACTGTCATTATCCAGCTCACACAGACCTTTGCAAACAATGCCCCAGACTGGCAAGACTCGGAGCATAATTTGGCACGACAGAGAGTCCCTCATTAGCACCGCGGGGCACCGGGCTGCGTTCCAGCCGAGCTCTGCCGGAGCAGTCCTGGCTGGAGGGTTGCAGTTCTACATGTGGCTTTAATGAAGGAGGAGGAAAAAGTCTGTGGGTCCAGTGGCCGGGGCCTGGGAGGGCAGCGCGGAACTGCTCCCGGTGTGCCTGCATGTCTGCGTGCTGGGGGAACCTCGGGGAGGCTCCGGTGCGGGTGATGGCCGTGCCCGTGGGGAGGGACGTGGGCCCGTGCAGAGGAACAGTCATCTCTTGCCGCGCTGGCTACCACTGGGATCTATCTTCAGAGAGATTTGGGCACTTTGCAGTTACTTCAGGTCCCCGCTCAGACCCAGAAGGCAGAAAGCAGCTAACAAAAAATGTTACTGAGAAATTCCACAAAATTCCAAACAGAACGTAACAGAAGAGAGAATACTGATATTTTCAATCAAAATTAAGTGCTTTGACGTGCCAGAACAACACTCTTCATTTCAAAATGACATTCCAGGCTGAAAAACTTCAAGTCAGACCAAACATTTGTAGTTGGAGTCTCATGACGATGGAGGTTGATAACTGTCAAAATAGCAATTTCTGCGAAGCTGTGTTTTCTGATGGGAGTTTGTGCGTGAGAGGGAGCCCTGAGTGCCTGTGCCGCCGTGGCTCCGGGGAGGAGCAGCGCTCCCATGGCCGCTGCCAGGGATGGTGCCTCTCGGCCTCCTGCTCCTCCGAGCCCCGTCTGCTCTCCCCGGCCGCCCGCTCGGCTCCTGCCGCTCGGCGCAGAGGCTTCCCTCCTGTGTGCGGCGTGGACGGTGTGGGCTGCATTATTGATAACACCGTGATTTATTTATGCTTCCTTGGCTATAGCAAACAGCTCAGCCTTTCTGAGCTAAATATAGTTTGCACTGGGAGCGTGTCCCTGTCCTGTGTGGGATGGAGGTGGCCAGCGGTGCGCCCGCTTTTTGGTCCAGCTGAGAGATTCCGGGATGTCTCCTGGAGACCTCGTGTGGCCCGGAGGGTCCCACGGGCAGGAGCTGGGGCTGGGCACCTATGGAGGGGCTCTGGTGCGTGCTGTGGGGCTCGGCGCTTGTGCCTGGAAGCCCGGCGTGCTTCCTGCGTGGCGACGGAGCCGGAGCAGCAGCTGGGACACCGGGGATGCTCGGTGCGGGCTGACCTGCCGCGGGGGTCTGGCTGCTCTGCTGGGAGCCACGCGAGATGTGCGTTGGCATCGGGGGCTCGTTGCCGCAAGCAGTGCGGAGGCTGGTGACAGCCTCGTGTCTGCTGCCCTCACATCTGGGCTGCCAGATGTGCCCCTTCGTGCGGCAAGACAGATGTGTGCTGGGGCACAGCTCCCCCCTGGCCCAGCGTGGCCGTGGGGGGGTGTGTACCCGTGTGCAGTGTGGGAGGGCATCGTGCCCCACTCCCGCCTGGCCGCTCTGCTGATGCACACACTGCCCCTGGATTTACACGGAGCGCTGAGCAGCTCTGAGAGCGCTGTTTACTTTTTCATTGAGGAAATAGTACGTGTTTTAAGCTGCCATCGATATTCACGTGGTGGGCTGGGACATCTCTGAAGGGACGCTGACAGCGCGGGCTGGCGTGTGAAAATCCCCCCATCCGAGGAAGCCTCTTGCAGAGCAAATTCTGCCGACAGCCCCGCCGGAGCACCGGAGATTGCCTAAATACGGCTTTACACGAGGGAGCCGGCGCAGTCTTGTCACATCAGCTCATGCCCACTTGACGGAGCGATGGTTTTCTTGCACATTGAGCCGTCTCGGGTTGGTTCTGGCGATGGGGGGGCTCAGAGCTGCCTCGGCCCGCGGCAGCGGTGCGGGTCTGCACAGCTCCTCCGGTCCCCACCGCACGGGCTGTAGCCTGAATCCAGTTGTGCTGGAGTGGGGTCAGTCCCTTGTCACCAGCTGGGCAGGGATGGAGTGGGATGCCTGCGTGTCCGTGCCCTCCCTGACCACGCTTCAGTCTGCTCCTGGCCAAACTGACTATCCCTCAGCATTAATTAGGAGTATTTTCTTACCTCTAGATGCTTTTCTAGCATAAAATATGTGGTTTTGTCAAGATACCTTTCCTTTTTTTTTTCTGGGAAAATGTCAACGTTTTTGGTGACATTTTCTGATTTTTTTTTTGCAGATGGGAGAATCAAAATGGAAAATATCATTTTAAATCAGCATTTTGGAATGAAACATTTTTTCATTTTGAAATGTCAGTTTAAAACAGAACAATTCATTTTGAAATGCTTCAAAACAATAAATGCCCTTTTACCACCTCAAGTCACTTTGTTTTGATTAAAAATGTCAGTGTTTTCTGTTCTGGTGCTTCATTGTATATGTTTCACTGTCTCAGCCTGGGCCGGAGCAGATAGAAATTTAGGAGATGATTGAAAAGTAAAGATTTCTTCTCCCGGAGGCCCGGGTGTGTCCGGTGCCCGGCTGCAGTCCTGCGCTGCGCTCGCTGCCTGCGTTGGCCCTGGTGGGTGCAGGCGGTGGGGGCCGGTGCAGCGCAGCCCACCGGGGAGGGGACCGCGGGTGCAGCCTCGCACGGGGCAGGGGCAGCCCTGGCACCCGTTGCCCGGTCCCGGCAGCGCTCCCGAGCCTCGACGTCACCGCCGCTTGTCCTCATGGCCTCCTGTTAATAAATTATGATCCNACAGCCTCGCACGGGGCAGGGGCAGCCCTGGCACCCGTTGCCCAGTCCCGGCAGCGCTCCCGAGCCTCGGCGTCACCGCCGCTTGTCCTCATGGCCTCCTGTTAATAAATTATGATCCTAAACTGAAGTTTTATGGGGGCTGTGGTTATTTGCCCTGGACCCAGTTACATCCCAGCGGGCGATGAGTGCGGCAGGGAGGTTGTCACTTCACCTGGCAGATGCCGAGCGGAGACGTTGCTGTCAAAGCTGTTATCGCTCGCGCTGCTGCCTGCGGAGCCCCAGAGCCATTTCCACCCGCAGGGCTGCAGCTGATCAATAGTACAGAGAATGTGTTTAAAGCAGTCGACAGTAAAACACCGAGTCTTTGGGGATTTAAATTTTTCCTTAAGGGCTCCAGATGATGTGAAACTCTGCTCCTTCCCAGCACGTCCTGCGCAGCGTGGGAGGGGGTGCCAGCGCAGCGCTGGTGGGCAGCGGAGGTGGTACGTGTCCCCGGTGTGCACGGAGGTGCCAAGAGAGGTTACGGGGGAGCGGGTGTGTTCAAAGGTAGCGGATGCAGTTTTGTGTCTGTGTGGTTTTATGAACTTCGCAGCTGTACTGAGAGGAGGAGCAGCCCCAGAAGAGGGCATTGCTCTGGGACAGCGGGATGCAGGTCCTGGCGCTGCCGCGGGCTGTGCGTGTCCAGCCGGGCATCGGCTGCCCCGTTCCTCAGCTCCCCGTGCAGCGCCGGCGCTGCTGAGCAGGAGGGTGGCTGGGCCCTGGGGCAGCCAGAGTGGTCTGTCCGTCTGTCAGCGAGTGGTTTGAAGAGTGCCCAGCCCGCGAGAGCCAAACCTTGGGTGTCACTGCAAGGGACTTCGGTGACGCGAGGGCGATGACAGCACGTAACCGCACGTGGAAAAGGCGATACCTGGAATGACTCACTACTGATTTACTCTGGCTCTTCCCACACACCCTGGGTCTGTATTTAGTGTTTGTGATGTGCGTTAATACCGTACTATGACGGGCGGGATTTTGTGCTCTCAGCAGTAAGAATCGGGAGCAATGCCTGTGAAGCGGATGGCGTCCCGCTGCTGTTTCAGGGGCTGAGCAGGGTTATGGGCTGAGCTCCCGAGCGGTCCTGGTCGTGTGATGGGCGGGAGTGCGCTCGTGCGCACGAGGGCGCGTGGGCGGACGTGGGGTCAGCCCGGCCCCGGACTGTCCCCAGCCGCTCCCCGGGGACTCGGCGGTTGGCACCCCCGGGCCCGTACTGCAGCTATCGCTACCCATGTTTCTCTTTCTCCTTTCAGATGCTCTGATGTCTGCCCCTCGCAAAGACCTGGCCTACCCGAGGTTGGCAGATGCGCAGGCGTTAGTGTGAAACCCCAGTAAGAGGTAACCGTCGGTCGTCTGTGCCACCGCTGTGTGATTTCTCTCTGTGCCGCTGCGATGGCCGGTGCTGCTGAGGCTGTCCGGGGCGGTGGGTGAATCCCGGGCGCGTGTCCTGCTTCCCAGGGCCGTGTCCCCGCAGCCGGGTCACCCCAGTCCCTGTGGCCGCGTGTATTCGGGGGCCGCAGCGCTGCGTGCAGCAGCATCGGTGCGCGGGGGCTGCACCTCCCAACCCTCCTCAGCCCCTCTTCCTTCACGCGTCTCTTCTTGTTTTTGGTAGAATGAGTGAGAGAGACATACAAAGCCTGAGCAAATGGGTTTTCGTGCTCACTCTCTGCCTTACCACGCTGTGGGGAAGACTGACGCTGGCCTCCACCCATCACAGAAGCCATTCAGGTAGGGGAAGCGACGTCCTCGCTACGCGCGTCACACGCCTGTGCGATCGCCCAGGGCCCCCGTGACACTGGTGGTACCTTGGGGTCTCCATGGGGTGCCCAGGGTGGGGGTTACGGGGGCTGAGATGTCGGTGAGGGTCTGTCCCTCGTTCCTGGGAGGGAGGANCTGAGATGTCGGTGAGGGTCCGTCCCTCGTTCCCGGGAGGGAGGACGAGCGCAGGAGGTCTCGGGTCATGGTGTGCACCGGCTGTGGGGGCGGGCGGGCGTCTCTCTGGGGACCGGAGGCCAATGGCCCAGGGGACATCGGTGTCCGGCCCCATGGCTGGGGTGTGGGCGGTGAGGATGAGCGTGCCGAAGGCGCAGGGCAGCATCCAGCAAACAGACACCGAGAGGCACCACTGTTTTGTCTGCAGCGCCGCTGTGACGGCCGTGGGATTTGCTCTTCGAGGGTCAGTGTGTGCAGGGAACTCCCGGGGCTGCTCCTCGGAGACGGGAGGGAAGCTGGAGCCATATAGCAGTAAAGCTGTTCCTTGGAGTTATGACCTGTAAATACCTAATATGGGGCATTTAAAAGCCGTTGCTTGGTGAGCCTAACTGGTCTGAGGGGCTGAAAAGTGGTTTTCTTCATGTCTGTAGCAAAATCTGAGACACATCTATGTTTTTGGGCTATTACTGAGGTAATCCTCGATCTGTGAGCAGCCGAGCCGTGACTCTTTCCATCGAAGTCATAATGAGTGTCACAAACCACACTCGTTATGCGATGGATACTCTCCATTTTAGCCTTTCATTAGAAATACAGATTTTCAGCCCGCTGGTTGTAAAGATCATCTTGAAACACGGAACAAGTACAAACGGCGGCAGAGCTGGAGGTCTGGCTGGAGAGCACAGCCCTGGCGCTGGGCGGTTAATTTGTTATTCCCAGCGGTGGCTTCGAGATCCCGCTCTGTGCGTGTACGTTGGAGCGCTGCTCTGTGCGATCGGTCTCACTGGTGGAGGGGTTACGTGAAATCTGTCTTTTGTGATGAGCAGGAGCCGGGAAGTCGCACTCGGCCCTTCGTGCCCGTCCCTGCCTGGCGCAGGAGCCCGATGGGCCACGCCGGAGGGGGATACGGTCCTTCTCTTGTGCAGGGTGGGAGGGTCGGGGGGTGGGAGGACGGCGTGGTGGGCGCTGGGGTTGCTGGTGTGCCAGCAGTCGTGCAGCGGGACGGCAGAGGCGAGTGCTCGGAGTACGGAGCGAGCCTGGGGCGCGTGCTGCCTGTGCCTCCTGACTGTTTGCAAAATAAGGTATTTAGGGGTTAATTTGAAATTGTTCATGCTCTTGCC
Organism: Himantopus leucocephalus; assembly: GCA_003993805.1. Taxonomy (NCBI): domain Eukaryota; kingdom Metazoa; phylum Chordata; class Aves; order Charadriiformes; family Recurvirostridae; genus Himantopus; species Himantopus leucocephalus. The sequence goes on along the minus strand of RSEF01000026.1, from coordinate 5,391,265 downwards.
TGACCCCACACCTAACCCTGTCCTCTTTCTGTCATTTTTGCCTGACAGTTAAAGCAGTTCTAATCCTGTAATCCCCATCCTCATTGCTTAAAACCAAAACGTATCTTCCAGAGCGACTCCCTCCACCAGCCGGTCAGCCGTCACCTGCCGTACCCTCTCTCTAACCTGTAGCGGGTGCACGAGAAGATAAAACTCCTCAGTCGTTCCTGGAGTGACTTCTCGGCGCCAGCTGGGGACTCCCCGCGGTAGGGGCGCGGGCGCTCGCCCGCACTGCCCGGTCCCGGGGACGGAGAGCCCCGCGGCTCCCGGCCGGAGCCGTTTGCAGGGGAGCTGCTGCTTCGGGGAAGAGTCGGACCGGGCGCTAATAAAGCAGTGACACACCTGAGTTTAAAGTGCAAATGCCCAAGTGTACTCGTGGGGTGTGAATTCCGGACGAAGCTCGCTCCGTACGTGAGGAGACAGACTCCGGTACTCGCGTGCTCACAGGCAGAGGTTTTCACTCGCACAGACTTATCCGCGGCAGACCAAATCTTGTACTTTTTATTCAAGCAAATTCTAACCCACAGCAAAGAGGGCATACCGGGAGCAAAAACTTAAAAGGTTCACCCCGCTCTGTGTCTGCATTAACACGGTTTCTCTCTGCTCGTCCTGGTTCCTGGCACTGTAGGAGTCCTGCGTGGCCGTGCTGGCGGCTGCCGCCTCTCCTGCGCTGGGTTTCCGTGGGATCACACCAGGAATTCTCAGCCTGCTTGCGGAGTTTGTGGGCTTTATTTTCCTGGCATCTGCCCTGTGCTTTTGCTTCATTTGGGACAGTTTTCAGTAAAGGTTGTGTTTGAAACGCACTTTCATAAGGTTGCACTCTCAGCGGCAATGGCGCTTTTGTCCTAGGAAGCCCGCCGTTACATTTCTGCCTGTGGAGTTGATCTGGAGGTGGGAACGGGGATAGCTGTACCGTGGGTGCCTGCCCGCGACCCCCGGGGTCAGAGATGCTGATGGATTGTGCATAAAAGGACAGACACATCCAGAGCTTTCAGCTGTTTAGAGCATTGCGTTTATTCGCAGCTGAAACCAGGTGTGGCACCGAGAAATGAGCAATAGCAGAGGAAGACCGTTAATGGTGTCAGTGTGGCCACAAGGTTTCAGAGCCCCCAGACTGATGAATTTCTGGAACAGGGAGCCCGCGTGCAGACCCTCTGTTAGCCCTCCAGGGAAACGCTGCACTGGAAACATCTGGCTGTGGAAATTGGATCTCACCACTCATGCCCACCCAGCACGTGGGGGATGCTGGTGCGTCCGGGCAGAGCGGCGCTTCCAGGGGTGTGTGGTAGGATCTGAATAGCCACGTCAATCAAGTGTGGAGGTTAAGTCATTTGGAAATGGAATAGGAGACTCCTCGGTGAAGAATGATTCACCAGCAACTTAATCCCCTGTGTGAGGTGGTGGGCTCTGCGTGACGAACAAGGCTTGCTTGTCTGCAGACAGCTCCGGCGAGGGTGGCCCCCCATCTTCAGACGAACCCCTCTGATGCTGATAAAGTGCCATCTTCGTCTTCCTTCACGTTCGTCACTCAACCCGGAGCAGAACTAAAGACAGTTAGTCAGCTGGGATTTGCTTTCGGGAAATGAGGTTCTCCAAGTGAATGAAGAGCACCAATTTCTGATTATCTTGTAAGAGAGATTTACTGGTCCACACGTCACTGCTCAGAGCGAAGACGGCAGCGCTGTGGTGTTTGTTTGTGAGATGCTTCTGCGAGATTCCCTCTCGCCTGGGGGAGCGTTGTTTTCTCCATCATGTGCAGCCTTTACAACAAGGTGGAATATTTTCCTAAGCCACCTTCTCTCGACGAGGCAGAGGCCGCTCGGGTGTGTGGGAAGCACCGCTGGGCGCCGCGGGGAGGGCAGGTTGTGTGTCGGTGCCGTATCCTCATCCTGTAGCCACAGGGTGCCTGTGCAGGTTCATCCGTCGCACAACGGCAGAACACTTTCAGCTCTCCTCGACTCACTCCAGGCATTTGGTTTTCCACTTGCAAGTGTGAAGTGATGGGATTTGCACGAGCAGTTCATGGGTGCGCAGACACTCGCGCATCCAGCGAAGGGGACAGAGCATGATGCAGAGCCTTGAGGTGACAAGGCAGTAAAAAATCCCAACTGACACGTGGTGATAATGAGCAATAAAAACAAGCCCGCTTCTCTCCAAAACCCTCTTAAATAATACACGCGTCTAAGGCAGTAGTGATTTTAAGACTTTAATTATTTAGTGACTATTAGCAGTAGGGTTGTTGCGGGGCACGGAGTGCAGATCGCTCACGCCACCGGCTGCCCGGGGCTGTGCTGCCCTCCGAGCCCGCGGCCCCGCTCCCCCCCGGGACCGGACCTCTGCCCCCTCCCGGGTTCTGCCTGTCCCCGCTGTGCTGCTCAGCCGCCCGCCGGGCACCTGGACCCCTGAAACAGCACTGTAGTGCGCAGGAGGACGGGGTGTGGGCATTGCCTGGCAGTCACGTGCAGTCACCTTCTCTTCGGTTTGCACCTCGCCGCCAGCAAGCAGAGCGGTATTTCACACTGAACACGTGGAGCTGTGCCCACGCCTCCCGGAGACACACAAAATGTGTCATTTCAGGTTATGCCATAAAAACCCATGTTCTGCCGCTCACTTAAAGGTCAGCCAGAGTAGGACAACGCTTTTATTTTATTTTTGCATGCAGGATTCAAAAGCCTTGTGCTCTTACAATGCTTTTATGGCTCCATGAGATAAGATTTTTTTAAAAAAGGGTTCCAGTGAGGAAATACCAGTTAAATGGGAGGGAGAAGTGTGCCAGAATCTCTGGAACTTATCCCAGGCTCTCTGGGGCTTTCCTGTTCTCGGTGTTAAACACACCATCCGTCTGATTTGCGTTTTCAGTTCTGTCTGGTTTGAAGTTTCCTGCTGCTCAGCAAAAGGAGAAGTGCCCGCAGGGAGCTCCGGAGGAGCCCATCGCTCTTCCCGTGCTCCAGCTCCCTCCTGGCTCTTCCCAGGCGTGTGACAAATGCCCGACGTGGCAGGAGCCCTCTGCACCGCTCTCCTGCCGGCACCCCTCGGCATGGGGCTGCTTGTCTCTCCTGCGGCCAGGAAACAGCAAAGTCTCCTGGTGAATCGCTCCCTGGCGATCACTGTGTCTGATGCAGGGGGATTCATTTGCGTCCAGCTATGACCCCCCAAACTCCTGGGCTCGCTCGGATGTCGGGGTCCGTGGCGCTCGCGTCTGGCGTGGTCCGCGGTGGAGGGGCAGGGCGCGGGTGAATCAGTTTGGTGTGTCGGGAGCGGAGATGCCGTACAGCAGGCGTGGTGGCTCTGGCCGCACACCCCGTGGGGCAGCTCTCCCGCTCGGCCGCAGCCTGCGGCTCTGCTGGGAGCAGTCCCTCGGGGAGGGACGCAGGGTGCCCCGCTGCCCTGCCTCGCGCTGGGGCTGGCGCCTGGAGGGGTCTGTGCAGGAGAGGAGTGCCCGCGGCAAGTTTCCAGTGTCGCTGTGTCCCGGGGCAGCATATTGGATGCTCGCAAGACCTTTAGGCAGATGAAAGTATTTCACGGCCCGAGAGAGGGCCGAGTCCCGGGGTTCCCTGCTGCTCCCCCAGCTCTGCCATCAGCAGAGCCCTTGCTGCGGGGCTGGCGTGCTGCCAGGAGGCTGCCGACCTCCGTGGTGCGTTGGTTTGTCTTTGAGCTGTTCACGGTTTGAATCCCGGAGCAGAGGCAGGCGGGTGAGCTGGGAGCAGCCCGGCTGGGGGCGATGGGGTGTCCGCCCCATGCACGGCGCTGCTGGTGGGCAGCTCTGCCCGGGGCGGACGCAGCCGCTCCCGGCACTGCCGTTTGCTGCCTGACCCCGCGAGCGGCGGCTGCCCGGGCTCTGGCTGGCTCAAAGGAGAGCTGTACGCTTTTGAAGGAAAACAAAGGCATTGTGAACCTCTCTCTTCTGAGGCTCACAGCTGCCCTCCGCGCTCCCTGCACAATGGCAGCCCTGCACCCCTGGTGCAGCTCGGCTAATTGCAGCCCCGGGCTGGGTCCCGCAGGGCTGGAGCACAAAGCAGCATCTTATCAGCAAGAGCATCTCTCCTCTGCCACGGGGTTGAGAGCATCTCTCCTCTGCCACAGGTTTTGCCTTCCCCGGGTGGCCTGCGCGGAGGGCTGGGGACAAGGTGCGAGCTGGAGGTGCATCATGTCCATCTGTCCTGCTGGGAGCGCCTTCCTAGTGTCTGCACCCCCGCAGTCTGCCGGGACGGCCGGGGTTCCTTGATGTGACTGGCAGGGACACGGCGGGTGCCCGCAGGCTCCTGCCGGGGCAGGACGGGCTCCGAAGCTGCGGGTCCGGCACCGCGCTGCCGCCGTGCTCGGCCAGCTGCAGTAAGGCAGCGGAGAGGCAGATTTTTCTTTATCTCCGTGCTGCACCTTTTTGAGCAAATTAAAAGGGCTTTGGCGTGTTAGCGAACTCTTATTGCATGGCTGTAATGAGTGATTTCTCAGTTCTGCCTGGCTCTCCCTCCACTGAACCTTTTTAAATTAGCTGAAAATGAGAAGCCAGAGAGCAGAAGTGCGAGGGAGCAGAGGGGTCGTCTGGCCCTTCCTCCTGGGAAGAGCTCTGCTAATGAAGCTTTGCGGGGAGGCTTTCAAGAAAACGAGTCAAAACCACAAATACGTGTGAGCGCTGAACTTGGAGGGTACAAAATCCCCTGTTGGGGGGTGGGGCTGCGTTGGGATGCACGGGGTGGGTGAGTGGCTCCTCGTGGTCCTGGACCAGAGCGCGGTGGCAGTGTGGGTTCGTAGTCAGCCAAAGCCACAGACCTCTGCTTGTTCCTCAGATTATTTAAAAAATCCCATTAACCCTGAACACAGGGCAAAACAGTCACGTTTGTTCTGTAATGAGTTGCTTTCCTTCTCACTTTCACCAAATTCTACCATTTCTGCATACAAAAGGAATGGAAATTATCATTAAAGCTGAATTATGATGGCATTTAAAAGGGAGGATAAAATTTATGGCCAGAGATGCTATTAGAAAATACTTCCAGGATAGGTAATTATTATGGGTGGAAATGAAAGTGATGGTTCATTAAAAGAAAATGACCATGAAATAACAATAAATAAAGCCAAATTAAAGCCGTGGTAATTGCACGGCCCGTCCTGCCCGTGTACCAGCAGACGCAGGGCACAGGGGTGTGCGGCTCCCCGACGGAGCAGGCTGCGAGGAACCAGCAGTGTTGTCACTGCCCATGTTCACGTCAGGCCGTGGCCTTTCTGCACAGCAGCGAGTGTCTCTCTGCCCTGGCCCCAGGCCGGTGGCGTCACTGGAGAGCGGGTCCTGGGGCGACTCCTCGTGTCCTGCCCTTTTGTCTCCTGGCTGGTGCTCGCACGTGGTGGGAGCAGGAGAGGGGCAAGGACTGCGTTGGCTGGAGGCTGGCACGGCCGTGCCCGGCTGGCACAAGCTGGGAGGTTGCACTTGGATCAGCATTTCCCAGCAGGGATGTGAAAATGCTGCTGCAAGGCAGAGGGATTCCCCCCGGCGCCTGGGGACAGATCCCGTGTCTCTGAGCTTTCATTTGGGAAGGTGAAGTGGCTGCTTTCCAAAAGCTCCTGGAAGGCAGGCGGTGTTTGCTGGTGAGCGCGGGTACGTGCTGCCTCTCCCCGGGCACCCGCGGGAGCGCTTGCCGGGATGCAGGCGGGGAGTGTCACCATCCCCGGTCCCCTTCGTGTGGCCACTCCTGCAGAGCTGGGCAGGGGACACCGGCACAAACCTGCGGCACGATGTCCCTGGGCCGGCCGCCTCGCTTCGCCGGGCTGGGGGTGAGTGGGGCCCTGGGACCCTCAGCGGGACCCTCCTGGCAGCTGGAGCAGAGCTGGGAGCTGGGGCTGGGTGGCAGGATGGCAGGGACAGATCCGTACCTGTGGGTCGGAGTGACAGCCACAGCCACGCGCTGGGAAGGGCTGAGCGCAGGCTTGTGCTCGCACCACGCTGCTCCCCGCAGCCCTGCACGTCCTGCTTGCGCCCTTCACCGAGCCTTCCCTCGGTGGCTGCCAATGCGTCCCATGGGGCTCCTGCCCGCGTCCCGGGCTGTGGGAGGGGCCGAGTGGGCGCTCCAAGCTGAGGACAGGTCTGACAGCGTGATGCGTGCTGGCCTGCACGCGTTTTGGGATGGCACACTGCAGAAACGCAGCTTCCCCATCCTCCCCGCAGCCTGACTGCTGCTCACTGCACAAATAAAAGCCTGTTCCCGGTGGCCCAGGGGATGTCTCGGTGCGCGGCTCTGCGCTCGCTCCTCCAGTGCTCATTAAACAGGACCTGCAGGGATCACCCGCTCTCAGGTCATGGGAATGAAGTCTATCCAGCCCCATTTGGCTAATTTGTATTGTGCTTGTGTGGGCCATTACCCAGTGAAAGTCATTGATTTGCGATGCTAACTAGCTTCTAAACTCGGATCCCAGAGGTGATAAGCCAGCACATTAGTTTTCTTTCTTCCTTAATATTTTAATGGCACTGGGAGGGGGAGCAGCAGAGCAGCCCGGATTTCTGATGAACACCGTGACATTTCTATGTCACTGCAGGGCGCAGACGCTGTCCTGGTCCTCCCTCCTCCAGCCAGAGGATGGTGCGTGATGGCAGGACGGGAGCGTTGGTTTTAGCTGGGGCTGGAGGTGGTGGTACTCTGTTTGAAGCCAAAGGCAGCACCATGCACCATCCCCTCTTGTAGCAAAGTGTGCGTCTCATTATCAGCTGCAATTAACTAATGTGCTTATTCGTTTCAATAAAGCTCTTGTCTTGGCTGTGGCAAGAGGCTATTAATTTTGCTGGGTAGGATGGGTGTGCGGGCTGTTAGGAGTAAGAGCTCAGACGCAGGAGGTCTGGAGCAGGACTGGTGCTTCTCTTTGCGGGTGGGTTGGGGCGATGCCGGGTCGAGCCGCGTGTGTATCATCACCAGCCCTGGGGCGATTGCCGGAGGCCGGGACAGCGCTGCCCGGGCTCTCCCGGTGCCTCGGTCGCGGCACACGCCGGCAGCGCTGCCCGGGGGCGGTGAGCGGGAGGTGGCCTGGGGGCTCCGGGGCACAGCCCTGCGTGACGGTGGCTGTTTCTCCTCCCGCAGTGCACGTCGAGCCCGGCACGTGCGAAGTCATTGCAGCTCACAGGTGCTGCAATAAGAACAAGATCGAGGAGCGCTCCCAGACGGTGAAATGCTCCTGCTTCCCGGGGCAGGTGGCAGGGACGACGCGGGCGGCTCCCTCCTGCGTGGATGGTGAGTAGCCTGCGGCCACAAGCCGGGTCCCGTGCAACCCCAGACTGCATCTTCCCCATCGGTCCGGCTGGTGTGGGGTTTCTGTGCCCCCGGGGTTAAGAGAGGAGACCTGCCCAGGGGCTCCTGCAGAGCAGAGGGGGAGAGGGACCCTTTTGGGGCACTCTCCGTTGGTGTGGCTGTGTCACCGCACCCCGTGCAGCCCCAGGCTGTGTGCCGTGGGTGGTTTATGGTGCTCCAGTGGTTCAAGCTCCTCCAGCGCATCATTGCACCGGGGCCAGGGGCCACAGCATCAATCCCTGCATGTCTGCTTACTGCGCTGCTGCAGCCGGAGGCAGGAATGTGACTCCAGCCATGCAGCGCCATCACCTGTAAGGAGCACTAAGGAAAGCTCCAGCCATGTATGTTTTATTGAGTGACATCACGTNATCACCTGTAAGGAGCACTAAGCAAAGCTCCGGCCATGTATGTTTTATTGAGTGACATCACGTGGCATAGCTCAAGAGCCGCTGGCAGCAGCTGCAGCTTCTGCCAGCGTGGTATCGATTTGCTTGAGAGCCGCTGTCCTGTGAGCGCGGTTGTGTGCACCACCAAGAAATCCAGGGTGAATTGTCAGGGAAGGTTTTTGTCGTCCCAAACAACTTGTGTGCGTCATCTTTCCCAAAGATAGGGGACCCCGCTCTGGTTGCCCAGGTTGGAGGCATCACTTACAAGAACCTAACGGGGTCGAGTGGTGGTAGACGGTCCCTTTGCCTCTGTCGGAGGAGCCTGCAGTAGGTTCGTGGACAGGGCTGGTCTCCCTGCTCTTGTTGGGAGTGAGGACAGGGCTGTCGTTAGGCTTTTTACCTGGGGCGGGGAGGGAAAGCGGGTGCTTCGGGCACAGGCGGAGCCGTTGGGTGCGATGAGGCTGGGCAGGCGATGAGGGTCGATTGCACGGGTGGGCTGTGCTGGAGAGAGGGGCTGACCTCCCGCCCTCCCCTCTGGCACCTCCCGAAGGCGGGCAGGGCTGCCACCCTGTCCCCCGCGCGCTGCTGGCGGGTCCTCGTGCCACCGTGCCGCAGCGCGGCCGCTGACGCCCGCCTCTCCCCCAGCCTCCATCGTGCTGCAGAAGTGGTGGTGCCAGATGGAGCCCTGCCTCGACGGGGAGGAGTGCAAGGTACTGCCCGACCTCTCGGGCTGGAGCTGCAGCAGCGGCAACAAAGTGAAGACAACCAAGGTACGTCCCCTGGCAGGGTGCGGGGGGGAAGCCTGGCTGGCCTGTCCCCAGCCTGGGGCAAGCCAAGCCCGGGAAAGTGTCCCCAGAGAGTTCCCTGGGGAAGGGGAGAGCCTAGGCTGCCCCAGGGCACGTGCCGTTTGTTACGGATGCGCCGAAGCAGAGCAGAGGTTCCAGGCTGGGCTGTTGTCACCACTGCTGGGGTACCACAAGCCCCGAGTGGGTCCCACGGCTTTGCTGGTCGATAAGTCCCACGGGGAGGCTCGGTGAGGAGGGCGTTGCGTGGCTCTGCCCATGAGCAGACGTGCCGGGGATGTTTCTGTACCAGCCCAGGGCCGCTGGGCCGTCTGGGCTGCTCCCCAGCATCTCCCCGCTGCGCCGGGGCTGTACGTTGCTCGTCCCAGCCGAGTGGCACAGCCCTGAATCCGTCACCGCTCCCCCGTCTGAGGCAATCATCTGTGACAGAGTGCTACATGATTATTATTTTCATGGCTTGCTGAATGCCCCAAAGAACAAGGTATAATTAAAATTTTATCAAACTCATTAGTAATTACATATATGCCATGGTTAATCAGTTGCATAATTTTGTAATCATTGTTCATACTGTTGAGTGTAATTATTCCTTATGCTTTGGTTTTTCTCACCCCACATCCCCTGCCATAAAATTATTGTATTAAGTGATGTTGGGATTTTTTTCATTGTTGCTATTATTTTTGTGTACAGAAAGCACTTTCACGCTCGAGTATTTTTATGGATGTCCAAGAAGGTTCCTGTGGCCCTGGGCATCCATCACTGATCAGTAACTGCAGCACTACATTTAGCTTGTTGTCTTTTTCCCATCTTAATATTGTTTGCTTGTTTTTCCCCCAGCTGCTAACTTAGCCCAACGCCTCTGCTCTGGCTTTGCCGTCCTGGGCTCTCGCTGGGGACCGTTCCCGTCTGCAGGACCCCAGAGCTTCTGCTCTCCTCCCTCGCCCAGCAGCCCCTTCCTCCATGGCCATCCTCCTAGCACCTCTTTTGGGTCCTTGCCCTCCCCGAGGAAGGCTGTATTTTGGAAACACAGTCCTGTTTTCCAAAGGATTTTGGGTGCCCCGTTAGGATTTGCCCCTCTGCAGACAGACCCCCCGTGGCAGCTGTAGCCAGAGCATGAGGTTCACGAACAATCATAAGCTGAAATTTGGAACGACCACCCCATTAAATGAATGCGAAGAGCAAATCATACTTGCATCTCCTGGGGCCGTTCGGTGGCAATTCACGGACAGGGGAATGGGCTGGACGTGTTGGGTAACTCGCCCGCGGTGAGCAGGTTGACCGTTTCCATTAGCAGGCGCCTCCCCACTCTTCTCCTCTGCCCGCAGGTCACGCGATAGCCTCCGTGCGGCTCGGCGGCGGCTGACCGGCCTCGGCGCGGGTCCCGGTGCACTGCAGAGCTGTGAGCAGCGGGACGTGGCCCGGCAGTGCTGTGCCTGCGCAGGCGGGATGCGCCGGGGCTGCCGTCCTGCGTCCTGCGCCTGCTGGTGGGACCCTGCCGGGTACCGGATCAGAGCATCTGCTGAGCCCCGGCTTCCCCGAGGCTGCAACTATGGGACCGCAGCACGGCTGCCAGACTCCTGTCACGCCACGGTCCCCTCCTCCCCCGTGGACGCGCTCACTGAGCAAGAAATGGGCTCATTTTCCCATCCTCTTAAATAAAATACTCCAGTCATGTAAGAGCTGTTGACAGTACAGAGACAGACAGACAGCCGTCCTCCAAAATGGGCTTTATTATGAAATAGCTGAAATCATTGCTGTGAGTTGCCTTTCCCCATCTCCCGAGATGTTGGATCAGGGTCGCCGTCAGGAATCGGGAGGTCGGTGGCTGTGTGAAGCCCTCCCCGGTTTGGCTCACGGTCCCTGGCCCGGTGGGTTCCCGGGAGCCAGCGCTGAGCTCCGGGCCTGACCCCGTGTCACCCGGGGGCCGGGGGGCTGCTCCGACCCCGGCAGCGATGTGCTTTCCCTGCCCCGTGACCTGGCTTCTGCGACCACGCGTGGCGGACGCGGCGGCGTGGCCGGGGGTGTCTGACACCCCGTCAGCCCCCGGAGATGCTGAAATGTCTCCATGGAGCATGCTGCTGGTTTCTCCTTCCTCAGCAATTGCATTAATCAGGCTGCGAGTTTAATATCTGTTGTCTGCCGTGCAAGTCCCAGGCACCAAGTTAGTGTTTGTGTTTGCAGTGGGATTTCGGGAAGTCCTCTTCTGCCTCTGGTGTGGTGTGCCCGACACCGTGCAGACGCCCAGCCACAGACCCTGACCCAGCCGGGCTTCGTTGCATCAATTAAAAATAAGGAAAAGCGTACCTTCTCCTGGCCCTGAGCTCGTGACCTTCCCCAGGACGCAGCGTTTCCCCGGCGCGGCAGCTCCAGGGGGAGAGGACGGGAGCCCCGTGCGTCCCACGTCAGTGGGGCTGGGGACCCCGGGGCGGCAGCACTGGCGCGGCCGGCAGCGCTCGGCCCGAGCGAGGGCATTGCTGCGGGGAGCGGGNTGGCCTGAGCGAGGGCATTGCTGCGGGGAGCGGGGCCAACACCACCCCGGCCCCGCGCCAGGGGACGTGCTGGCTCAGGAGGGGCCGGGGGCTGGAGCCGGCACGGGGGCCGGCGGCACACGCTGCTCGGGGCTGCCGCCGGCGGGACTCACTATTCAGAGGTTTTTGTAACGGGGTACGTAATACCTGCTCCAGATGTGATGTAAATAGCAGACTGAAATAATAAATTCATTTTAATCTCTGCAAAGGATCTTTTCACTCAGCAGCGAAGGGAGGCGTTGGGAGCGGGGGGCGGAGGGGCTGGGGGCGCTGCCCTGGCCGTGCCGATCCCAACCGGCTCCCGCAACAGCGGCCGCTCTCATGACTCATGCAACTGTCTAATTCTCTGGCTCAATAAAATCCTTTGGCTGTGACTTACACTGTCTAATCACACGTTGCATTAAAAGGCATACTCTTTCAGTAACCCGAACTGCAGAGGAACAGTTTGGGCGATGCTCAGCGGGCTGATTTTCGTCTCAATTTCACTGACGTTGCCGCAGGGATGAGTCTGCCCGTGTCTCTCCGTTTCCACACACTGAGATCTGACCGACGACAACCTCCTCCGGCTGCGGTGGGCAGGTCACCATGCCTCGGGGCCACGGCCGCTGGTGTGCTGCCAGCGCTGCCGCAGCGTTTGTCCTGTCACGGGCCCTGGGCGGCTCGGCTGCTGGCTCACCCAGCGAAGGGTTTTCGTGTTTTATCAAGTGTTTGGATACAGTTTTTTTTTTATCATCCGTTGCACTGCCTGGACTGGTTTGAGGAGCAGCAGAGGAGGAGGCGGCAGCTGCCTGTGCCTGCCCGTGCGCCCGGGACCGTTGCGCTGTCCCGACATCGGGACGTCACTGAGCTCCTGGTGGGACAGCCCTGGGTGCGCAGTGGCATTCTGTCCTGGACCTGGGGTAGCTGAATGACCAAAAATACCCCTGGGATGGCTTTCCTCCATCAAAGGAGTGAGATGAGCTGGGGCCGCATGTTATCAGGAGAAGGTATGCACAGTGGGAGCCTCCTTCCCCGGGGAGGAAAGACTAAGATGGACAAAAGATACAGAAAAAACCCACCATCAGCTTTCTGTATGTTTCCCAGTGCAGAGCCGTATCTGGCGGGACATCTTATCCTTAAAAACAGCAAATGGAGGGAGAAAAAAAGAAACAAATTCAGAATAATCAGCAAGAGAATCCTCAGCATTGGAAAAAAAAGATCTGTCCTCGCAGAGGAACGGCAGGACTCGTGCCCGAGCGTGTGGCAGCGCTTGTGAGGAGGGAGGCGGAGGGCAGCGGAGAGGACAGGACAACTTCTGCCCCGCTGCGGGCCAGGGTGTGGGGCGAGGGACAGGGGTGCCAGGCGGGAGCAAACAGCCAGTCAAGCTCCTTTATCGGGTGCTGCTCACAGCAGGAATCATTTACCCGCTGCTCTCAGGTGATGCTGGAGCGCGCAGGGGCTGGTGCGGGAGGCTGGGCTGGGCTACAAAACCCAGCGCTTCCTCCTGCCCCTTTGCTCAGCCAACACTGTCCCGGAGAAGCCCCAGAGCTTGTCCCTCCGGCCCCCGCGCCGGGTCCGGCGGCAGGAGCTGCTGCTGCTTCCCCCGGGGTGAGGAAGGAGCCGCGGCCAGAGGGGCCGTGCACCCCGAGAGCTGGGGTGGGAAGCAGTGACAGGCTGCAGCGCGACGGGCTGGGGGCAAGAGGCAATCCGGCCCCAGGTGGCTTAAATAGAGGAGTCAGGGGTGGTGGGTGCTGCTGCAGGAGGGACTGCTTCTAATTTTCCTTGCTGTTGTTCCATGCGGAAGCTGGGCTGTCCCCGGCATCTCTCTGTGGCCGGGCTGAGGTTTCCCTCCCTGCCAGGGCAGTCAGGCTGGGGAGCAGTGCTTCAGCTCTGCAATACAGCTCTGAGAAGATGCTCTTGTGTTGTGCTTCCTTAGCAACCTCCCTGCGTCCCTCTTCTCCCAGTTCTGGCTTGTACTGGGGGCTGAGAGCTTCTCCTGTCCTGTCCCTTCTTTTTTGCACAGTGGCTCCCACTGCTGCCGTGCGATGTCCCCCCAGCTGCCACCCCTCCCCAGGGCCAGCCTGTGTCTGCGCCGTCCCCACCTGGGAGGCCCGTCCCGCGCCAAGAGCCCCCGCTGTCGAATGCAGAGTGGAAGTCTGCTATTTCTAATACCAAACACCGGGCTGCTGCCGGGAGCATCCCTGCTTGGCTAAGCATATTTGTAGTCAGCTCATCATGTGAAGGATCCGCTCTGCAGAAGTGTTGAGCTTGACACCTACAGTGATATAAAAACATTTTATTGTCTGCATAATAGCCACCCTTAACGCTTATTTTTCACTTACTGCAATACACGGTTTAGTGAGGAAAGAGCCCCTTGGTGTCTCTGCTGAGTGCTGACCTCGCCTGTTGTGTACCGCTATCACAGTAAAGTATACAAATACGGAAAATTGCTGCTCCCCTCCTGGCAGGTAAATGCTTTTCAGAGGGAAGTGCTGCAGCCTGCAGTAGTGCTGGTTTTATCTCCCGCCTCTCGGGGGGAGCCGGGGAAGGATGCTCCCGCTATGGCTCCTGGCACTCCTCCCTTGCGCTCCCTTTCTCTATTTTCAAGGCTTTCCTTGGCTGCGCAGGCAGAACGTCTCTAGCAGGAGCGTTCAGCCAAGGAAGAGGGTGATGGAGATGGGAACGTCCCTGTGCTGTAGCTGCCACACGCCTGCTCCCGTGGCAAGGACTTTGTGCGATGCCCCGTGTCTTCGCTCCATCAGTGGGACAGTGCCAGCCCCGTGGCTGCCTCAGACACCCCGTCCCCTTCTCCCCACATGGGACCACGCTGCTGGTCCCCAGAGAGCAGAGGAGCCCCTGCGGCCACATCGGCGGCTTAGAGACCTCCAGATCCCGGCCCAGGAGCAGCACCGTGCCCAGGTCCCCCTAAGCTTGGTCCTGGCACATTAGTGCAGTAACTGATGGGGAGCTTGCGCAGCCAAGACTTGCAAGTTGACGAAGGGGCAATTAGTCAGAGGAAACTGTCACAGTTAAGGTACTTTCAATATCATTTCCCTGGGTATTATAATTACATCCCATTCAATTAGTCTTAAGAAAAAAAGCCTTTTGTATTAAGGCTTGGTGGAGAATTATTAGAGAGTGAATTAAAAGACAAGGATTCCATTTTACTTCACAATAATAAAGGCATAATGTATAAAATACCCCAAAATTACAAGCTGACTAAATTTAGAGCTATGCTAGGAGGCGAAATGAAAGGTAAAATGAAACCCTTTGAACAGCTACGATGTGCGGTACAAGGGGGGGTATTATCTGAGAAATAAGATGGAAACATAATTAACCACCCAGCATTATGCTGAAAGATGGCAAATTGAAATGGGAGACAAAATTAGGTGAAATTGCAGAGCAGACTCATTTATTTTTGCTTTATAAATCAGTGCTATCTGTCAGCAGTGATGCAAACCCGTTCTGGAGCAGGAGCCTTCAGGGGGATGCTGCTGGCGGGGATGTCCCCTTGTCCGAGTGGGGACTGCCGTGCACACGCCTGTACCGTGAGCCCTGCGTCACCGTGGAAGAAGCCGGTGTCCCCGAGAGCTGGGTCCTTGGTGCTCTTTTCCCCTGCCCGGCCGGTGACGCGTATTGGCCGGGGCTGCTCTGGGCCCTTCCCCAAACCCGGTTTGCGTTCCCTGATGTTCTGCTGCTGTAGCTACTGACAGCCCTGTCACTCCTGCCAGCGTCGCTCCTACGTCACCTTGCCGAGGACTTGCATCCTGTGGCCACTTCAGGGCTGGAGGAGCATTTTCTTTCACTGGCTTTAAATGTCCTCCTCTCAGACTTAATTGGCTCCCTTTCCCTGTGGCAGGAAGAGGCAGAAGTGACCTCTGCCACCGCCTTCCTACTGCTGTCGCTCGGTCTGCTCCTCTCTGGCCATGTGGTTTATTGCTGCTTTTACAATGAATTCAAACAAGGACAAGAAAAAGTTTTGTCTTTTCCAGGAGCAGCAAGAGTTTTGCTAGAATCACCTCAGATGTGGAAAAAAATAACGGTACAACTCCCATGCCATATTTTGGAATGTTGAAAAGCAAAACTGGCTTATCAGATGAGAAGCAGAGTCCATTTCGTGCAGCTTATGTGATCCAAACAGGTGGAAGGGGCACGCAGCAGGTCTGGCAACAGTGTGTGTGTTTGCACATGAGCATGTGGTTTGGTACTTTTCTACTTTACTAACATTTTTCACTAAGAAACTCTATACGTTTTTTCTCCCTCTGTCATGCTATACCCCTGTTTGATGGAGGGGGCTGCCGGGGGGTGAAGCGAATGGCTGCGGCGTTCACACGCGCTGCCCCGTCCCGCCGGCGCTGGGGGCCAGGAGCAGAGGGCAGCTACAGCCCCCGCTGCCATCGGGCCCCGCTGCCAGGACATGGGGACACGGGGCTGTGGGCACCTTCCCCGTCACCTTGCACGCAGTGGGACTCCATTAGAGTCACCGAGATAAAAATATAACTGCCCAGTGTTTGCTCCGGTTAATAAACTATGATGGGGCTGCTTGAACCATTAGATGGCTCTGCCAAAAATGCGTCCTCATGTTTTATTAAAATGTGCATTTGTGGAGATGTTCTTAGGGGAGAGAATAAAATATTCATTCAGATGTTATTGTGCAATAAAAGCGGAGTCAGGGCTTAAACCATGCTGCTGGGGGTCACCTGCAGACCTGTCCCTGCTGCAGGCAGCCTGGCTCCTGCCGTGCCCCAGGAGGGTCCCTGGGGACGGTGGCCCTCACTGCCATCTGCTCGGGAGAGCCCAGCCACGGCCGGCGGCTCTGGCACGGCCCCCACTGCAGAAACCCCTCTCTCCATCCAGCCCCGGAGTGATCGGTGCTGCTGGCAGCACTTGTCCCTCGTCTCTTCTCCCAGGCACGGCTCTCGCCAGGTTTGGGTCCCTGCAGGTTTGGAAAAGCCGGACACTGCCCTCCCCGGGCGAAAGGCGTACGGAGATGGGGGGGTCACGGGCATCGGCTCCTTCTGGGCAGGCTCTGCTTACGGACTGCATCAGGGATTAAAGTGCAGTCTCATTTTTATAAAGTGATTTCTAACCTTGTTTTCCTGCTGGGGAGGCTGCAGTGGCCGGCGCAGGCTGGGGCGAAGCAGAGAGGGAGATTGCAATTTAATTTGTGCATTTCCCAGCTTCTTGTTAATCTCCTGACTTACCGCTGATATTTGATTTCTGTAACATTGCTTCATAATAAAGGGATTAGCTGGGACCACAGGTCTTCTCTTTGATGCTCATCTGCTGGGGATTACTGAGAAATTTTGTAGTTAGTTAATGGGTCAAATAGGTAAAAATGAAAATATGTGTATGATTTTGTTGACATTTGCAGGAACATTCAATCTATGATCTAGCACTTGGTGTCCTGGCCTGTTCAGCATCCCCTGCCACCTCTCTCGTGGGGCTTCCGATCCTCTGCCATCAGGTCCAGAGCCCCAGAGCCATAAAGCTGCTCTCCCGGGAGGGTCTGCTGTGCCGCCGCTGCTCCGGCAGCCCTTTCGCCCGTGGGGACCAAAGCCACCGAAAGATGCTCTTGGGAGATGAAACCTGCGCTGGGCACGGGAGGACTCAGCCACCTGGGCAGCTCCCGCGGGTGTGGGACGGGGTCATTTACAGCGGTGCAAAGCCCATGTCACAGCACGGAGGTTGGTGCCGCTGCATCGCAGGGATGCTGATGGCACTGACGCAGAATCAGGCCCAGTCTCCGTGACTGGTTCCCCCCAGGCAGGACAACCTCTCCTGTCCCCTCTGCCCACTGAGCTGATGCGCTCCCCGGAGACGTGCTGCCTGGAAGGGCATCTGCTCTGCCCACTCCTGCCCCCAGTTTCCCGTCCCTCTGGAGAGGTCGTGTCTTTTCCGGCAGAAGAGATATTTTCCAGTGTTCATCCAAGTCAGCAGGACAAGGCTGATGCCAGCTCCTGCCCTCTCCTCGCCGGCTGCGGGGCGGGTGCCCGTGGGCTGTGCTGCTTGGCCACGGCAGCCCTTGGCCCAGCCGCTTTGCTCCCCCCGTCTTCTTAGAGGGTCCCTCTCTCCAGGGACCTGCCCAGCTCACGCCGCTGGCTTGCTGCAGCCGCAGTGCTCGGGAAAGGCGGTTTCCCCTGCGTGTACCAGCCCGGGCAGGGCACCCAGGGCGCTCCGGCCATGCGCTCTCGTGCCGGGGCTGCGGGCACTGGGAGAAGCGTCGGCATCGCTCAGTGGCCGGGTGACGGGCACGGCGGTGGGCGGCCAGCGGTGCCTCCAGCCGGCAGCGTGCTGAGCGTGGTCAGGAGATGTCTTGGGCGGCATGTAAAATCCCTGCGACACGTGGTTTGAATTGTTCCTGTGCACATCAGTGGCAACAGAGGTTAATATAATATTAGCAGGTTGACCTGAATATGAATAAGTCAGACATCCCTAATAAATGCCTGCTAACTGAAAACATGGACACATCAGCACACGCTCCATTGCCTTCTAATGAAGTGCTTTCCTCTGGTCTCCGCTGCCCCAGCTGTGCTGGGAGCTGCCTCGAGTCCCACAGAGTGGGACCGGCCACCTCCCTCGCTGTCACCTTCTCCTTCAGAGACCCCCGAGCCGGGCCAGTGCACCCCCCCCGCAGCGCTCCCGGCCCAGCCCGGTCCTCGGGGCCACCGGGAGAGAGGTTCTGTGAGCAGAGAGATGCATAATTGATTTATTGGTGACGTGATACACTGCACAGAGCCAGGATCAAGTAACGATCCAATTAAATACTTGTGAATGCATTCATATTAGTGAGCTCTAAGTCAATCAATTATTTAAACACACTGGGAATAGTGTCCTGTGATTATTAAGGGGGCTGAAATCATGTTGCATTAATAACAATAATAAATATTGTGGGTACTCAGTTCTTTAAGAAAATGATTCCATGAGTTGTGAAATCTTTGCGGGAGCTGCGAGGCTGGGAGGTATGAATATGGATCAGCGGGATTATTACATGTACCGGCACCAAGGGACAAAATTAAAGAGTGTTTAAAATTCTCTGCAAAGACAAAATGTAGAATATGAAAACTTTTGCAATCATTTATAATAATGAAATTTTGATTAGAAAGCCGGCATCATGCATAAGTTATTGCATCAGCCCTCCGGGCCAAACAGTGTGTGGAGTTGGTGAATTCAACGGAAACATCCCGGCTTTGCAGCAGCGGACGCGGGGGGGGCCCAAGCCGGCTGGGAAGCGGGATGGGGGGTTGGATGCGCCAGATGAACTGACCTGGCACAGGAGGAGGAGGGGGAGGAGGAGGAGGACAAGGAGGAGGACGAGGACAAGGAGGCACCCCCCGGGTAGGGGTGTCTCTCTGAAACATCCTCCAGCCGGCACTTACGGCACTGGTGGCAAGGTGCAGAGGAAGGGAATCTGTCTTCTGTGTTTTCTGCTCTTACATAGTGGGGAAAACGGTATATAAATTATTTAAGCAGGCAGAAGATAATTAACTCTAATCAATCTGGATTCTGCCCAGGTTATAGCTCTGCAACAGCATTAATCTTACTAATTACTTAATATTACTAACACAGTTTTCAATGAGTTCAACAATGCATTCAGTGAATCTGGCATTGAGTAATAGACGTGAAGTGATTGATTCTGAGTTGAAAAGCCCTTCGGTACTGCAAATCTGAACATTTTATTAATCAAATTATTACTCTTAGGGCATTCAAGAAGTAGCAGCTCAGTCTCGCAAGGAAATTTTTTCATTACACTGGTGGGTTATTCCTGGATTCCGTTAGGACGCTATTTCAAGAACATTAAGAAAGAAGAATTTAGACTAAATTAACAATATCTCTGATAAACAGTCATTTAGATTGCAGGCTGAGGTTAAAAGCCTGGTGGAACTGGAATTAGAGCTTGCGTCCAGCTCCGTGGTGAGCCACCCTGCTGGAGGGTTTGGGCAGGATCCGTCCCGAAGTCTGGTCAGAAACGCAAGCCCCCAGCAACTCTCTCCGTCCCCCGGACGGTGCCTCTGCCTGTGCCCGGCTCTGCCTGTGCCGCCCGCCCCGAAACGGGCTCCGAGCAGGGCTGGGTTGGCTGCGAGGGGCCGCAGCCCCGCGGGTCTGGCCAGGCGGCACCAGCGCTGCAAACATGCTGCGGTGTCCCGGAGAGGAGGGAAGGTGCCTGCCCGCGCTGAATTACCTCCCTGGTAAATGCCAGCCGCCGTCGCTAAAGCCACCGGGCAACTCCGTCTGTTATCTTCCAGTCATTCCACTGTGCAAGTCACAGAAACCTAGGGAAATGAAAAGGTGAGAATGCATTATTGATTAATTACTTAGTCATCTCCAAACGGTTATTGAGCACGGCTGGGATTTTGACAAATTACCCCTCAATTTTTGTGACTGATATGCAATTTGATTAATGCAGTTTTACGACGCTCCTGTCGGAGGGTGACTCGGAGTGTGATTCCAGTGCTTTGCAAAAGGCAACGGTGTCGTGTTTTCAGTAATTGATGGCATTTGCAAACAGTTAGCCAAAAAATAATTAAGCCGTGTGATATTTTGTTTGAAAGGAACATTGGGTTAATAAGTTGAGCTGAAGGTGGAATATCAACTTTGTGCCGACACAGTGACAAGTGAGCTGGTGCGGTGGCCACACAGGGTGTCTGCACCCGGAGCCCGACCAACGTCCACGTAGTCCCCGCGTGGGAGATGACGCTGGACGGGGCCG
The DNA here is from genome assembly GCA_003993805.1 of Himantopus leucocephalus. Lineage (NCBI taxonomy): Eukaryota > Metazoa > Chordata > Aves > Charadriiformes > Recurvirostridae > Himantopus > Himantopus leucocephalus. Next base: position 5,371,555 of record RSEF01000026.1, on the reverse strand, counting down.
CGGAGGTGCTCGGGGCTTTCCCCACCCAACCGCTCACCCCGCGGTGCCGTGGCACAGGGGGGCCCGGGCAGACCCCCGTCACGCTTCAGCCCCATCTCTGCCTCTCTCCGGAGTGATGCTGCTCCTGGGAAAAGGGACGTGGCGGGGCTCTGTGGTGTCTGATTAATATTTGGTTTGGCTCCCCCACCTTCCCTTTGACTTGCACGCCTTGCGCGGCGTAAGGAGGCTTACACAGAGCAAACCCCTCATCTCCACAAGGAAATGCTGTGGAAATCCTTTGCAAGAAACTGGAAGATTAACCACCTGTGGATGCGGTGCCTGGCAGTCCTCACCTGCGGCATCGGTCATTTCATCTTTAAATCCTCAACGGTCAGTGGCTGAAGAGCAGGACGGCGCGGCCCGGAGTGGGCAGGCTGTCTCTCTAATAAATAGCATCGGGGATAACAGGGAACATTAGATGCTGCAAAAGGCCATTNAGCATCAGTCATTTCATCTTTAAATCCTCAACGGTCAGCGGCTGAAGAGCAGGACGGCACGGCCCGGAGTGGGCAGGCTGTCTCTCTAATAAATAGCATCGGGGATAACAGGGAACGTTAGATGCTGCAAAAGGCCATTCTTGTAGACCAGAAGGCAAGTGGCCTCATAAAGAAGGATTTCACACTATTTAAACAATAAAATCCCTGCTGGCTGCCTGCAGAAAATAGCCTTTTACCGTGAAAAAACTGTGATTTGGAAATAGCGACNGGATAACAGGGAACATTAGATGCTGCAAAAGGCCATTCTTGTAGACCAGAAGGCTAGTGGCCTCATAAAGAAGGATTTCACACTATTTAAACAATAAAATCCCTGCTGGCTGCCTGCAGAAAATAGCCTTTTACCGTGAAAAAACTGTGATTTGGAAATAGCGACTGCCAGACACCATCTCAGTAAAGGGTCGTTGCAAAGGGAAAAGCCAGACGAGGTGGTGTAATAACAGCCACTTCATGGACATTAATTACTTGCCTGCAGCCCGTCCCAGCCGCGTGTCCTCTGGTGCTGGCAGCGACCTGGGTGCAGTAAGAAGCCACAGCGGAGAAATGGGCTGTGGGCACAGACTGAGCTGAGGGTCTGCGGTGGCAGCCTGGGATGGGGACGGGAGCGCCGAGCACCATCCCCGCGCCCCCTCCCCGCTGTGCTCACCCTCCCGGCCCCTCCTGCCCTGGGTGCGCTGCTCTGGGTCCCCATCGTTAGGTGGGAGGGGGGGGCTGGCGCAGGCCCCCGTCGCCGGTGCCCGGGCGCTGGCACAGGCAGGAGGATGCTGCGGTGGGTGGGTGCGTTTCTTCCAGGACAGAGCTGATGGTTGATGCCGCAGTTACTGCTTTCAAAAATTGCCATCTGTATTCCCAGAAGCGTCCATCACTCATACCCCGTCCAGTGGTTCTGCTTTTCTCTCCACAGTAATCAATAATCTGCTTTTTAAACAAACTGGCTTTCTGCTCCACTTAGAACCATCTCCCTCTGGTTCTGCTCAGTGCTCCATTTACAACGTTACGTGTTTAGCAAGCTGTGTCCTTAGAGTTTTTCTCACCGCATTCATGTGCAAAGGGTTTTTCTTGCTGCTTGTGCTCATCGCTGGGTTGCTGACAACGTGCTCGTGCGGCAGCTCGCTCTGGGGTGAGCTATTTCTGCACCTCTGACTCACTTCTGTTAGCGCCTTTTCTGTCTGAGACCTCGTCGGGAGAGCTGCCATCCCGTGCTGTGCCTGGAGCGAGCGATTAGGGACGGTGCGCGGGGAACGGGGAGTCTTAAAGGTGGCAGGAGTAGTAATGACTATTTTAACTGCTTTGCTGGAATAAATTCCGCTTTAACGAAGTAAACTGAAGCCAGTGGCCTAGTGCAAAGTGTGAACAGGGATGGAGCTTATCTCAGACCACAACGTCCCAGCGCGGAGTTCCTAAAGAAGAGCTGCGTTTCAGGCAGAACGAGCCCCGGCCGTCAGACGGTCTCCCCTGCATCGCTCCCCAACGCAGCGTGGCTGCCAGGCTGCCTCGGAGCCGGGACCTGGTGATGTGCCACCAGATGTTGGGAATGAAAGAGAACAAGCAAATCTGCCTCTTAAAAAATAAGCCACTGTTATTTGGGGTGGGGCCATGGGACTTGGCATCAGGTTCCCTCTTCTATTAATCAGTATTTGTGCTGGTTGTAATTAGTTTTGATTGCAGTTTACAAATGTAAATGTGTCTCCCATGACATCTCCCGCACCTCCTGGGAATATGAAATGAGTGTTTAGTGGAATGGAATCTGAGTTATGCACAGGAAGGAAAACAAACAGAAAAGCTCTGTGTACAGCCGCAGCGCCGGCGCAGGCGCTGGTGATCTCTGTCTCAGCCTGTGGTAAGCGCCAGCTGAACAGAAAGGGGAGAAGGTCCTCGAAAGCAGAAGGGAAACCCGTCTTGGTGGTCCTTCAAAGGAGTGTCTGAAGCTCTGAGGATAGGTCCAAGGACCGTCCCTTTGCCAAGGTGAAGTTTGCAGGAGTTATCTGTCCTGTCGTGCTTGGGAGGAGGAATCGTGGCTGCGCCACGCTGCGGGTGCAGGAGGAAGGTGTCTGGCGGCAGGGGAGCATCCCACCGCTGCCACCACTGGTGGCACCAGGGCCACCAGGCTTAGCCCTTGCAGCAAGCTGGGAGATCTCTCATCTCCGTCAGATGAAGGAAAGCTTCCTCGCTAGGAGGTTAATGTACTTGATTCACCAACCACAGGGATATCATCTTTCTTATTAGTGTTTGCCATTTTATAGTTTAATTAAGGTCACCCGGTGGGCCTGTATATGACATCTTAATTAATAGCCTGCGATATCTGCCAGTGCCAGCCAGGCTTGCTGTAGTCAGTACCCCAGGAAGAGAGAGCGAGAGCGGAGACGTGAGGCACACCTGCAGTTATTAATCTGCAAGGAAAAGGATGTCTGTGCTCACTCTGTGCGCCCATGTGCGCGGTCACGAGCGGCCCGATGGCAAACGCCTCGGTATGGACGCACGGCACGGCGAGGGGCCGAGCTGCTGCCTGTGGGCGCTGCCTGTCTGCCGGCGAGGTGCGGGGGGGCGGCTGGTGGGAGAGGGCACCCCCGTCGTGTCCCCTCTTGCTAACAGCTGTCATTAAGCCCAGTGACAGGGCCAGCGCGGCTGCGCTGCTGCTGCTCTCCCTGAGCCCGTGCACGCTGCTGCGGGAGTGCTGAGCGCAGGGCAGAGTGCTGACGGCGGCGGTGGCACCTACGCTGGTGGCAAACGTGGATGTCACCCACTGGTGACAGCCGAGGACACAGCCGCCACCCTCTCTCGTTTAGGCAAACACTAAGTCCCAGTGAAAGTCTAAGCTGGGTGCATTTGTGTGCCCAGGCTGCTTTCCTGCGAACGGCCGCGCTGCCGCAGCGGCGGGTTTTGCTGTAGGGGCCCGGTGCCGCCTGGGACCAGTTCCCGCGAGTAACAGGCAAACTGAAAGAGCAAAGCAGACCCCTTTCCACTCCACCAGGGCAAGCGGGTGGGATGGGGGGCGAGGGTGCAGCAGCCACCCCTGCTAATGGGTAGAAGAGCGAGCCCGTGCCTGTCCTCGCTGTCACCTTCCATTGGCATCCCTCCCGCCCAGACCTGCTGGCGGTGTCCCCATCCCACCCCAGCTCTGTCCCCCCAGCNTCGGTGTCCCCGTCCCACCCCAGCTCTGTCCCCCTGGCAGCGCTGTATCCCTCACGGCACTCATGCCCTCCCTGCCCGCTCCGGCGGGGATGATGGAGCCGTTTTGGTGGCGGCAGATGAATGCAGCGCGCCGGCGCAGGGAGGTTGGGGAGCTCCGGGTGCCTCAGAGGCGCTCGCAGCGTCTGGCTGCCGGGTCGGGCAGCTTTGTGCCCTGCTTGGTCCCTGCCGGAGCTGCGACGGAGGAGCCTGCCTTCGGGCTGACTGACAGAGCAGCGGCATTTTGCGCCCTCAAGTATCACCTCTTTCCTGGTGGTTATTTCCCCGTTTGCCCTTCCCTGGGCAGCGCGGGCGGGTGCGAAGGGCTCCCAGCGCCCGCTGGCTCCTCGCTCCCGACGGCAGCACCGTCCCAGATTTACAGCCCAGCCTTTACTCAAAGCATGAGATAATGCAGACAGCACCTCGCCTGCCCGTAAATCGGGGTGTGTGATCCGACGATGCGCTTGCGACTCAGCAGTGTACCCAGATCCATCTCTCGTGATTTATGACTCAGCTTTGTGACTTATTTCAGAGTCAGTCATAGTTCAGAGCCAACCTATAACTCAGACCCATCACGTATTCATCAGTGACACAGGACTTAGATAACTCGGGGATAACTTCAGAATTAATTGTGTTACTTATGAAGTTGCTGACATGACTTATAAATTGCCACATGGTCAATAAATCAGTGAGACACCTGAGAAATTCATCATATTTTTTTTTAGTCAGAAACTTCATGTGTCTTATAAATCAGACATCGGAACAGCTTATTGTGCATCAAACACACACTCGGAAAACAGCTTTTGGGGGAGAATATATATTTATGGAAAATTTGTCCCAAACTGCTTAACAGGGTTAAAGAAAACGTAAGGGCAAATGAAAGTGAAATGTGTGAAGGAAACACAGGCGTCACCATACCATCCTGCAGCACTTGTGCTGATGGAGCCGGCTGGGATCGGTCCCAGCACACCGAGCTGGCTGGGATCGGCCCTCCGAGGCATGATCCCACGCGCCGATGCTGGATGCTCGCCATGCAGGGAGCACCTCTGCGCTTTCACGCCGCCCCCGATGCTGTGACCGGGGCAGGGGCGGTGGACCCGTGCTGCTGGGACGTGCTGCTGCTGCTGGGCACCGTCGGGTAGGACCCAGCAGCGCTACGCTCCGGTCGGGGCTGGTGCACGACACACGGGGTTAACCCCCCCAGTGCCGCTCCGCACTGCCAGCAGCACGTGCGCTCCCCGGCGAAGCTGACTGAAGAACATTTACCGAGAGCCACCATGGAAATCCAGTGCGGTGTTCAACCTGCTGAGCTTTCACAAGCGTTACCTGTGTGCAAGCGATGAACTAAAGGCTCCCCGCGGCCACGGCTGAGCCGTTCGGGTCAGCACAGGGCACGGCGCTGTGTCCCCCGCCGAGGCGTGAGCCGTTCCCCCCCGGGGACGAGCTCTCAGCCTCGCTGCCCGCTCTCCTCCAGGGCTGGGGAGGTGCACGTGGAGATGACCTTTATACTGCTCAGGGTTGCACACAAAATATATCCCTTCTCTGTTTCACGCTCGTTTATCGCCTGTAGGACAGAGACACGTAAGGGCTGAGGTTCCTCCGGCGCAGGACAAAGGCTTTAAGGAATTGCCGGGGCTCATGGGGACACGGGGTCGACCCTGCTGCAGCCGCGAGCTCAGCGGTGCTGTCTGCTGCTGCTATTTCTGTCAGCCCCCTGCTCCGAAAGTGTAACAAATATGCTCTTAATGATAACAATCAATACGTTCGATGAAGAATCGGATTTTATTTAATGTGCAATTCACTTAGAGCCTGACACATCCATTCAGATTTATTAAAGCAATTCTCATACACTGACTCAGTACTGATTGATTCCTTGAAATACATTTTAGTGGGGCTTTAAAATCCCAGCAAGATAGACATTTTCTATATCCTGCATTTAAACTACTACAAATGCAACATGTTCTTATCAGTAGGTGTCCCTTTAGAATACAGAATCACCCGATTTTTGTTCTATATAGAATGCATGGAATAGATTATTCAGGACATATTTAAAGGATGGGGGGTTTTAATGAATCTGTGGGCAATTTACCATAAATTACACATGGAAATGTAAAATCTAATCAACTAGTTGCATAAGCATAGCCATATGTGCAGGAGTTTCACTCCTGCAAAAAAAGGCAAATTAAATGAATACATTGGAGATGATTTGAATACATCAAGCAGATTTTTAAATTATTTCCGTAAGAAACACAGCCTGCACAAAGCCTTGTCACTAATAGAATGGGAATAGTTGCCAGTAAATATTTACATTAGCGGCTTTTGATGGAAAAACAAAACTCCAGGCAAAACATCTAAGGTTTCCCATCAGATGCAGCCCTGAGACTCGCTTTTTCCTCACCGCTCTCCCCAGTGGAGCGGGATCCTCAGGCAGCTCTGCCCAGCTCCTTGCAGAGGGACCCCCCGGGACCGCGGGTCTCTGCGCCCCAGCCCGAGGCACCCGAGGAGAGCGCTTTGCCAGAAGCACCTTCAACTACGTTCTCTCCTAAGCGCTCCTCCCCTGCGATGTGCACCCAAACTGGAGACCTTAAACTCCATTTCCCCCACATAAAGGGCCCGGCGAGGGGTAACTGCCTCCTTTCGCCAAAGCCCTTTGAAACCGCAGTGCTGGGGAGCGGCTGGCCACCAACCTGGCCCAAGCCCGGTCCAAGCCCGGTCCAAGCCCCCCTCCCGGGACACCCGCGGCAGCGGTGGGCTTTGGAGAGGGGTCACCCAGGCGGGCAGCAGTGAAGCTGAAATGCCCCAATCTCTCTGCTGCTCCGGGAGCCCGTGCCGTGCTGGCGTGCTGCTGGCCCGCGTAGTGAGGGGACACGGCCGTGCAGTGGTGGGACGTGGTCGTGCAGCGATGGGACACGGCCATGCAGTGATGGGACACGGCCATGCAGTGGTGGGACACGGCCATGCAGTGGTGGGACATGGTTGCACAGCGATGGGACACGGCCGTGCAGCCCCCCCGCCATGCAGAGGTGCAGCGCTTGTGCAAGTGCCCACAGCCAGAGTTGGGTCTGGGGTTGCTCCGTGTTTTTCATCAGATCTGGCCCAGCAAAATGCACAACACCGCTCCTTCTCCTTCCCCGGAGAAAGGTGAGGGCTCACTGCCGCAGTGAGTTTCAGAGCCAGGAAAACTTCCCATTTGGAAGCACACATCAACCAGAGAAGGCGGGAATGCCTGCCGGCAGCAGATGCAAAAGACAAAGCCACAGCTGGAATAGATTCATGAGATGCAAATATTGACAGCAAACTTTTTGCAGCGCACCGAGCTCTCCAGGTGCCGTGCATGGGAGCACTCACAGCCGAGTCTCATTTTCTGCTGGCAGTCACGGCGGAGCGGCCGTCCCCAATTCCAGCTATCAGCATGTCTTTCTTAGGGGTAGAATAAAGGTCTGATGATAACTTAAAAAACCCCAGAAGCCGTGACTCTGTAGTGATGTGCTGCTTGGTTTCTATGGGAACAGGCTGAGCTGGTTGATTAGAAAACCACGTGCAGAAGAGGCAGGAAAAGCAGTGAGTGGTGCTGCTGATGCAGAGATTAATTGGTGTGACTCAGGCTGGGCTTTTATGTAATTTGCAGCCATCCCAAAAGGTGCCTCAGCGCCTGAGTTGGGATGTAATGAGGAGATGTTCACAGGAGAACAATCTCATCACTTGTTGCAACGACTGTAGCTCCTACTAAAAAAAAAAAAAATGGAGCAGGTGATTTATTTTTGTCTGTTGGTTTCTAAATCACCTGTAACTTCACTTGCAAAGATCACTGCTGAGGCACGGGGAGCATCTGCTGCTGGTGGGAAGGCAAGAGGCTGCTCCTCCCTTTGCCCTTGCTGGGCTTTGTCTCACCACTGTTGGCCACGGGTTAACAGTCCGGTTCTCTTCCACTGGGAGAGTCTTCCCGGCTGTGGAAAGGACCCAGACACGCCATGGCACTGCTGTGTGCCTGTCCTGGCAGTGTGTCACATGCCACAAAACCACCCGTCTCTCCTAAACAAGATGCCTGAGCTAAAAGGCTCCCTGCCGTCAGCCTGGAGCACGGAGAGGCCCCGGCACCGCGCCGGGCAGGCGGGAAGGGCTCCGGGGTGGGAGGCGGCGGCAGCGTGGAGGGTGGTGGAGGTTTGCAGGTGGGGAGGCAGCCCCGGTGATTTAAACGTCTTCCTTTGGCGGGGTTCAAGCACAGGCTGGGCCGGTCAGCGTTGGCACCGTCTGCCTACACGGACCCTTCGGAGAGGGCAAAGCCGCTGCCGGGCTCCGTGTCGGTGCCTTTCCCGGCAGGTTTGGGTGCACTTCTCGGGGTGGTGCGTGGGCTGGGAGGTGGCCTGGGAGGGTGGTGGAGTATTTGTAAAGTGTGTGGAATGTGCTCCGCTTCAGTCATTTAGAAATAACCAGTACAGCTACAGCCTCATTTGAAAGGAAAACGCATTTGGAAACCAAAATTGGGCCCAAAGCTGAAAGATAAACTCTGTTGTAAGCACTTGTAAGAAAGAGTTTAAGAAAAGGATTAAAAGGGATTTGTTGGCTCTCTGAGACAGAGGAGCTCCATCGGTAAATCTGATTATCAGCTCTGTGGAGTGCTCAGTGATTTAAAATGCCAAAAGGCTGATGCTGGAAATAAAATGGCTTTTGAGATGCACTGTCCCCGCGGCACTGGCGGTCAGGGAGGCTGGACGGTGCTGGGTGGGGCGACGGCCCCGCGCACCCCTCCACGGGAGGCCGCGTTCCCTGGGGAGGGGCACATCCCCCCCTCCCGCCCGCAGGACACGGCGTGCCTCCGGGTCCCAGACAAGAAGCTGAACCGATGGCGTGTTCATTTCCCTGGCATTAGCTGGTGGATAGGTGAGGTTTTCATCCCCTTCCTAATGAATGATGCTCAATGCAAATCAGGAGATATTACTTATGTGTCAGTGGCTGTTGAATTATTCATTGGTGAAAGAATCACCAGGGACCAGCCAAAGGAAAGCGCAATAAGCAATTAACCGCCTTCATTGGTGCTGCCTGCCTCTCATTAGTCTGTATTCGTGTAATCAATACTTTTTCTGAAGGATGTATGTGGCTCAGAGAGGGAGCGGAGTGCGTGAGCCGTGCTGAGCACAGGGGGACTCCCGCTGGTGTTTCCTAGAGAGTGGGAGAATATTTCTGTTTGGCCCTGTATGACTTTGACTGGTTCTTTGGAGGGTTTTTTTGGCTTTCTGTTGGTTTTGTTTTGTTTTGTTTTTTTAAGAATTTCTGGGTTCTGCCAGAACGGAGCAATGTCACTCAGCAGAAATGGCCGAGTGGCATCGCTGTCCCACGGGGTCCCTCGCGCTCGCCCAGCCCGGGGAACCCCCTTCTCCTGAGAGATGAAATACAGACCCTTGGGCTCAGGCTAATCGAGAGCAGCTCATCGCCTCAGTGTGTCCAATGGCTGCGTGGGGTTTTCCTTTTCACAAAGGAAAAAAATACAAAAAAGCAACAACAATACAAAAAAACCCAACAAAAAATTGGCTGCAATTGCAACAAATAGCTTGCTATGGAAATCGGGTGTGTGGAGAGGATAAAAATGTTCTTGCAAAGAAAAGGACAGAAAATTCACAATCACACTTAGAGAAATAATCTCCTTAAATTTGGCACTTTGACTTCAATCCTGTACTTTCAATGCATGCTTGGCAGCCCAAGGGTTTAGCTCACTTGCTGAATGATGCCACATATGCACACGCTTGCAGGATAAAAAAAAAATAAATCAAAGCAGCAGGAACTGTTTTGAAGTCCCCTGTTCTGTCAGTTCGGTTTCCTGCCCTTTAACCCTCTGCTTCACCTGTCGCTGAGAGGTACCAACGCTTGCTGGAAAATCGAGACTCCCTGGAGAGCTGGAATACTCCTGGGCACTTAATTACAAGAAAGCGAGGTGGTTCTTTTTATTTAAGATTAGGAAAGGAAAAGAAAATGAAAGTGAGTACTTGTGAATTTAACCTAAAATGCTTTTGTGTTCTTGGTCAGCACAGCTCATGTCCCAAACCAGGTCGGTTTTGACAGTGATGTTTTGCAAAGGAAAGTCAAACTTTGCTGGGAATCTCCGGGATCAACACCGTCACATCACAGGCAGAGGAAAAAATGTCCAAAATTCTGTTTGATCTCTTTACTATTTTACATATTTTATTGGTGCTAATGAGGTGCGAAAGGAGGTAATCCAGGGCAGAGTAGTAAATGGGAAGAGAGGAGATGGGAGAGGGTAAATCCACGGATGTTTCTTGGCCTGTTGACAGGAGGAAGAGCCGCTATCAGTTCTGTTCCCAATTTATTAACAGCTGGCTTCATCGTCTGCTATTAAGACCAGTAAAATTGATACATCCTCTTCCGTCTCTGCTGTTCCCATCCCCTGCCATTTGGCCCCGCGTCCAGTGCCCGTTTGAGCGCCGGTCTTTCTGATCCTGCCCTTTCCCATGGCTTTGTCAGTCCTGCTGCTGAGAGTCGGAGCTGTGCGGGAGGAACGCCGCCAGGGATGCGCTGGGTGGGTGACACCAGCCCCGCCAGCCCCTCCGAGGGCCGACCAGCTCCACCGCGGTGGCGCCTGGAGCCTGGGGGGCTTTGCCTCCCCACAGCACCCGCGCTCCAGGGTGCACTGCACGCTTCCCTCGTCGAGCCTTATCGAGCGGGAATATTGCAGTCAATAGTAAATGAAGTGGACAACAATTAGATTTATGCCTGCAATTTAATTCATTTATTAGAAGTTATGAGCGCATCCATCCGGTGTTTGCCACTGACACCGGCGTCCCCTCGCGCCCGCCAGCCCGGGGGCTTCCCGCAGGAGGAGCACGCGAAGCGCATGGTGCAAAGAGCTGGGTCTGAATCGCAGCGTGCGTTGACTCATTGCCCACTGCTGCTGGCAGAGAGCGTATTGTCCGGAAGGCTGTGCCGTGTCCTGGGTGAGTTAACAGGGGGAAGCTATTTAAATCAAAATCAATAAAAATAACATTTAGAGGGGCAGAGCTGCCCGACGGGCTGGGGGGTGCACGGGGCTGCTCGGACCCTCCCCGGCTGGGCTTGGCGGGCAGGGAGGGGGTCTGGGGGCTGTGGCCGGGGCCGGCTCAGACGGGTCCCCGGGGTGGGCTGTGCTGGACCCCTCTCCGTCAGAGCAGCCCCGCTGCAGCTCAGAGCCTCCCGCGCTCACCCTGGGGCCTCAGCGCAGTCAAACAGTGCTTAGAAGTTACATTTCATTCAGAACAACTGTAGCCTGAACAAAATTACTCTTAAAATATGCAAATGAACTGCAGTTTCTTTTCATTTTTCCCCTTTAACTGCAGTTATCCTGTCGCTGGTGGATTTATGCAGTTTGGCTGCAGATTTTAATTGCTGTTTGCACACACAGCAGTGTTACATCCGAGCGCTAAACCTGTATTTCCATTTTACATCCAAACCCGAACTACTGCAGAAAAATTTTCAGTATGTGTTTTTTGATATCAGCTACATCTTCATCTGCCCTTAGAGCAGCAGAGGAGAAAGAACTAAGTATATTTGTTTTATTTTAAGTACTTTGTAAAATACCCAGTGAAGCAGAAAGGAAACCAGTAGCAAGTGGGAGGCCAGGCAGGACACGGAGGCTCTGTTTGACTTCGTGGCTGGAAAAAATGTAATAAAAACATGTGTCAGGCCGGTGGGATGAGCTGAAGGACCCCACACTGCGCCAGAGGGCACCGGGATGTGCTGTCCGGTGGGTTCACCCCCTGCCCTGGTTTGGCTGGTGACGATTCGGTGCCGCCAAGCCCCAGGGACAGCAAAGGTGGCTCTGGGACCCCTCCGTGTCACCCCCTCAGTGTGTCACTAACCCCGGCGGGGGCGGCAGGGCTCGCGCTGAATGCTGAACCACGCGTTCCCTCCCCGGCTCCGCACGCCAGCCAGGTGCCTTTCTTCCCTTCTTTTTTCTTTTTCCTTTTTCCTTTTTTCCCCTCTTTCTTACTCCCCGGTTGATCAATTATTTAATACATTTCATCCCAGTTCAGAGCTCCCTGAAGTGAGTTGTTTTAAATTAAATACATTTCTCTTTGAATCAACTTGAATCCCTGGGAAATTTTTAGCTCTGCAAATGAGCTCATTTGAATTTTTGAGGTGTACCTGAAGCTTGCCTCTGTGTTTTTTCTTTATTTTTATTATTTCAAATCTCATTCCACTTTGTTCCAGGTTCAATCTTTTCCCTGCAGCAGTGCCCTGTGCACCGACTTATCTGAATAATTTCAAAAAGAGTGTATTAAAGGGCCCAACATGAAAATTCCTTCGAGAATTGATGTGGGTTAACCGTCTGTATCTTATTGTGCTGGCTTGTTTGGAAGGATTCTAGCAACCATCCATTATAGTTATAAGGCTGAATGATGACTACAGTTACACTAGGAAAAAAAAGAAAAGCATTTTTCTATGAATAACTGGACTGGGGTATTTAAAACACTATTGGCTGCATTTTTTTCAGGCAGCTTGTGCTGAAAAATACGCTTCTCCTTTAATACCATTTATATCCCTTCTATGCTGTGGGCTTTCTCTAATCCTCTAAATATGTTTGGAGGAGGCAACAAAAATACGTACATCACACTACAGGTCATGGCTCCCAGTATGCAACCTACCCCTTCATCTTCCCGCGCACACAGACAGAGAAAGGTATTTTTACAGCCGTGCTGTCGACAGAGAAGAGCCCCCCTTCACCTCTCCTGTCACGGCGGGCGAGCCGCGCCGGCCGGGCGGGCAGAGCCGTGGGAGCGCCAGGACACGGCTGTGGGTGCCAGCTGAAGGCAGCGGCACAGGAGCACAGACCCGAGCGAGGGGCGCGGGGGGGGCCGGGCAGAGCCGACCTGGGGTTACGGCTGGGTGCACCCCCGGGACAGGATCGCTGCTGCTCAGCAACGGGGTGATGGCGGCAGCCCCAGCTCCAGAGCATCCACACTCAGTTTCTTTCTCTTTTCTATCGATCAATTCAATCCCCCTGCTGCTGACAGCGACCCGAAGGACTTGGGGGTGTTGGGGGATGAGAAGCTCCCCAGGAGCTGGCAATGTGCGCTGGCAGCCCA
>RSEF01000026.1:5309030-5358680 GCA_003993805.1 Himantopus leucocephalus | reverse complement strand
GTCCACTCCGAACCTCGTGACTCGACGGGAGGGTTTCCTTACGCCTTTATTAGGCATAAACCGTCGCCTTCCACATAGTACGTAATCGAGTGGACCTTGCCATCCAACTCTGTTAAGTTATGCTTTCAGAAATTTATATTAAACTCACTTTTTTAGTATCTTTGNAATCGAGTGGACCTTGCCATCCAACTCTGTTAAGTTATGCTTTCAGAAATTTATATTAAACTCACTTTTTTAGTATCTTTGACAGTGATTCTTTGAGCGACCTTAAGTTCTCCACTCCCTCCACGAAACAAATGCAACCCACGTCCCCCCACCCCTCTCCTGGCTCTCCTCCCTCCAGCGCGGGCTCCGGCTGCTGTTGCCTGAAGGCACTGGAGAAAATCTGCCCCGGGGTGCGCCAGGTCCCGGGGGAGCTGCCACGGGGTGACGGCTGATAAGCACCCCCCAGCACGGGCTCCGCAGAGCTGCACCCCAGCACCCCCAAAAGGGGCCCGTCATCATCCTTGAAAAACAAGCGCTTGGCTTTTTGCCCGGATGCAAAAGGGGAGTAGGACCAGGACTCTTTATTCAATGTTAAAACCGCGCACACCGTGGCTTGCTCTGTGCTAATTGTTGCCACTGCAGAGCCAGGGTCGCTTCTCCTCCTGTACAAACAGCCATTAAACGTCACCTGAGGAGCCCGTAACGACCCAGCTGCCTGCTGTTTAATGCAAAGTGTGTCCTGGTGTGCCAGCTGGTGATTGATTCCACTTCCTTGCGTCAATATTTTAATTAGGATCATGTTTTCAGGGTTAGGTAAATTTGAGAGGCGAGCAGTCATGGCAGGGAGGTACATGGCTTTACTCGGGAGCTGCCGATCAGCTCGTCAGGGGTCCCGCCTGCGGCATTTCCAGCCCACCGCAGCCGGGGCAAGGCTGGGAAGGGCTGGGGCAGAGGGTCTGGGCTCAGGCTGTCTCTGCGGGTCCTGGTGAGTGAGCGAGTGCCGGCCTCCCCGGAGAGCACGCTGTGAGTACGGCCGCGGGGTGAGCAGGGCGGGAGGGCAGCGGGGCTCCCGTGGCCGTGATGCGGTGGGGATGCGCGGGTGATGCCCACGTCCCCGACCCCGGCGTCGCAGCTCTCAGCCAGCATCTCGCACGGCTGCCGGCCAGCATGATCGCGCTTCAGCCAATGCCTGATGCTCGGCACAGCGGTGCTCAGGCAGCGGTGCTGCTGTGATCCGTCTGCGCCCAAGCCCCTGGCAGTCCCTGCCCGGCTCCTGCAGCTCTTCGGCATCCCCGTTCCCAGCCCGTGCGGGGCTGCTGCGGCACAGGCAGTGTTCGGAAACGTCTGTCGAGGTCATAAACAGCTCCTCGAGAAAGCAATGCTCAGACAGGCCCACAAAAGCCAGAAAGTGTACGAGGGTGACAAGTCTTCTCAGAGAAGCCTGTGATGATGTGGCAAGTGCAAAAGGGGCTAATTATGCAAAAGAATCCCCTGATGCCTTACCTCCTTGGGTAACCGTGGAAAGGGAGAGGTGGAGACTGGTCTGGGGTGTCTCCTCAGACACGCTGGTGTTGGGTTCAGGGACAGCAGTTCCCCCGTGCAAGCAATCGACCTGTGATCACACCAAAACCGGGGTCCAGCCGCGCGCTGCAGCACATTGGGGAGCCCCGGGATCTCGGGGGACAGAGTCCCACTCCTCCTGGCAGGCCACTGCCCCAGCTACCCACCCGTCCTGTGGAGGGCAGGCAGAAGGTGCCGGGCACCCCTGTCCGCCCCCGGTGGGGTCCGGCGGCTGCGCTGCGTGGGGCTCCGCTGTCCCCTGCCCTGTGGCGTGCGTGACGGCTCCCGCTGGCGGCTGGAGCTGCTCGCCAGGCTTCTCTCCTACACTTCTATGGAACACCTTAGTCTCTGCAGCCATGCAGCTACAGCCTGATTTTCAGTATTAATTAAGCATGGTGCATTTGTACAGGGTGAAGTTTTTTGCTTATGAATAGGTAATTTATAGACCGACAAAATAAAGGCATAACCTATTAGCATAACATTGCAAATGAACCATGACATAGGGTTTTTATGAGGCTCCTCCTTGGGGTCCTATCACCTAAATAACAAGAAAGCTCCAAGCACACAGACAGAAAGCCCACAGTAAGAGTTATTAAGTTCAGAGCAGCATTGTGGGTTGGTGATGACTTTGGGTTTGTTTCAGGACTTTGTGCTGTAACGGGCTGGAGCGCGGTGTGATTTTGCATGGCCGCGTTGAAGAGGCTTCAGCCTGTTCCAAGCCTGTGGTCAGACCTGGTGTGCCCCCTCTCTGGTTGCCTGACGCATTCAAGAAAAGATTTCATGTGGACCTGTGATGGTTTCTGCGTGTGCCCAGCTGCAGCAGGGTCACTGCCTGGCGCAGGAGAGCACCTGCCCGTGGGGCGATGGGACCCAGGGGACGGGAGCCCCGGGATGAGCATTTTGGGGGCTGCAGGGGTCTCGCTCCATGGGGCGGCCACGTGCCCAGGCTGGTGGCCCCCGGGCCGAGGGAGCTGCCGGCCGAAGCCGTTCCCGCGGGGCGCCTGGGCAGGACAGGCTCCGCGGAGCTGGCACAGGGTGCGTGGGAGGCAGATCCCGACAGCAGCCGCTGCTGTGCCTCCCAGATCATGTCTCACGCAAACGCCCTCCCGAACGGCTGCAGAGCCGGCTGCTCTAATTGCAGGGATAAATAACAAACAGAGCGGGGAGAGAGAAGGGAGACGCGGAGGCAGAGGATGCGAGGGGCTGCAGAGCGCTGGGAGCACACGCGGGTTTCCCGGCTGCCTTCTGACCTGTACTGATGCCCGGTCCTTCCCAGGGTCTTACCAAGATTTTTGCAGTCTGAAGCAATGAGTTTCTTAATATAAGATAATTCAGGGGGGAACCCACCATCATAACATGGGCTTGCCATGGGGAGGAGAAGGTGGGCACGGGGGGGCCCGGCAGGAGAAGCGGGGCAGGAGCTGCAGTACCTGCACCGGACTCACTCCAGCGCTTCGGGCCCTGGGTGTTTTCGGGGCTCTGCTGCACCGAGAAAGACCAAAGCAGAGGAGTCTGGTGTATGATATTGTACATGATAACTTCACAAAAACCGCTTCCTCCCAGTGGGGAAATAACGCTGAAGAGGGAGAAAGGCAGAGGGGGGAAGGTTATAAGTTATCAGAGAAAACTGCTTTGAAGAAAAGTGTAAGTTTCCCCTCCAGAGGACTAAGCAGCATATTACATTATAACCTGATTAACAGAGGGCTCCTTACTAATGCATCTGGAAACGGCTTTGAACTTTGCATGGAGCATGATCAGCATACGCTGCGCAATGGAGAGGGACAGGAGATCACGGCGCTGGCTGGCTGGGGAGTACTTAGGCAGCAGTTTAATTCCTCCAAAGGGAAGTTTAAGGCATTTCTCTGAGACGAAGGTTTGTTACCTGGCCCTTCTCCCACGCTCTATAGAGCTAGCTAGTACTGCCGGGGCGTGGGAAGGGTGTGCCAGACACGGGTTCAAGTGCCCACCGGGTACCCCTTCTTTGTTCTCGGTAACCAGTCTTTTGACTCAAAGATGCTTTCCAGAGAGACATCCTACTCACCAGCTCCGCACTGTTCCCCTCCCTCCAGTTCACTTCATTTGTTTTGAGTATTTTCCCCATGAAAGCTGGAGTGAGAAACTCGTGTCGTCACTCGACTGCCGGGGCTGGGACCTTGGGGAAAGGAAACAACAACACAGAGAACAGCATTTTAAAAATTGTTAACGCTGTGGTGAAGCTTGAAAAGGAGAACTTGGAGACTTCTGCCAGTTTTCCCCCTGCCACCGAGGAAGCAGCATGCAGACGCTGCGCGAGGGACGCCAAGGAGGCGTTTGAGAAGGATGAGCTGGGTACCACAGAGGTGGTAGGTAGATGGCTCAGGGAGCGCGGATGCCAGCCTTGCCGCAAACAGACCATACCGGCTGCTCCTCCGGCTCCTGTGTCGCGTGGGGTTGGGCAGCCCCAGGGAAACAATCCCTCCCAACAACGGACGCGCCGGGGAGCTTGAGGGGTGAATCAAACACTTCTTGTGCCTAACAGAACTGCGCAGTCAGAGCAGCGTCAGCACATCAGTGGCGCTGCTGACCCTACAGAGAGCGAGTGTGCTTGGATTGTTGTTACCTCTATTATTACTGTGCTTTCCTAGTGCTGCTCCTATTTAAAACCCTGAGTCAAGATCAGACCGTTCGTGCTGTGCCGAGACTCCCTGTGTGGGTCACTGGGCTGCCTGCTGCTGCCGTCCCCGCGTGCATCCAGACCCCTGGCTGTTGCTTTTCAAGCTCTCCCCTCTGCGGGACCCAGGCAGCTGGTAATTAGCTGCTGCTTCGAAAATTGTTGTGTTTGATTAGTGAAGTTGGGCTGGAACTTTGCATCAGTATTTTTTATNTCGAAAATTGTTGTGTTTGATTAGTGAAGTTGGGCTGGAACTTTGCATCAGTATTGTTTATGATCCAAAAAAGTCCCCGTTGCCTTCAGGCTGGAGAAGGCTGCCGGGGACTCAGACATACAGGGCGGAAAATAAAGAAAATCCAGGGCGGCAGTCTCTCATGGGATGTGGATTAGACAGAAATGGTTAACAATTGCCTGTGCTGCGCTGCTCAGAAAGACCATGCAGCAATGCCGTCGCCTACATATGCTGCTCTTCTTGCACGGCTCCAGAAGTGAGAAGACATTAGGGCCGTAGATCATGTAAAATTAGCAGCATGAGCCTCTGTCAGCCTGAACAGACACAGTTAATCTTGCAGAAGTGACAGATTGTTGCCTTAACAGGTCAGATGGTGACTGTAAATCTCTGCAGGAGAGGGACTTCCAGCACGGCTCCGTCGGGCGCTCGGGGCTGCCCCAAAGGCCACGCGGGCTGCGGCTCTGCGGGCTGGAGATGCCCGGGATCGCCGCGGGGACCGCGGCTCTTCCCTCGCGCTGCTGGCGACTTGCCGGGGGGAGAGTGGTGGAAGCAGGAGCCCTGTGCTTTTCTGACAGTAACGAAAGGATCTTTGAAATGCGAAGAGGGCAAGGAGAGGTCTTGCTTTCTTTTGTTTCAGAAGCTGTTAATGAGCTGTGGGGCTCTGCAGCGCGGGCACTGGGCTGTTCCGCATCGCCGGGCTCCTCCAGTTATTTACAGTTCAAAAAGGAAGAAGGAAGCGCTATGGAGGTGCCAGGAGCCAAAAATGTCTGGAAAAGCCCACCTGGGCCAGGGCTGCCATCCTGAGCAGCCGTCCCTGTGCTGCCCGGGAGCCGCCTGCGCCCACGGCCCCGCCGGCGTGCGGACGGGGTTTCTGCCCCGCTCTTGTGATGGGAGTACACCGGGATGGGGTCTCGGCTCCTCAGCGCCCCGTCCCGCCGGGGCCGGCGTGTGCCCGTGTCCCCTGCTCGCAGCCCGGCTGGGAGACACGGCGCTCGCCTCCGCGCGCCTGCGGCAGCGGGCACGGCTCGGCGTTGGAGCATCCCGGTCTCCGCAGGGCACGCGAGGAGAGCAGGCTACGCAGGCAGCCCTGCGAGGGCGTGGGGCTTCCATTTGTCATTTTAACCATTAAAAGTAGTGTTTTTCTTCAAATGCAGTCTTACAAGTTATTCATTTTAATTTGCTACATCCTTGAAGGTGAATTTAATACTATTCATACATTTTCATTTATAAATTTGTCAGTAATAAGAGTGTTGGCACATGGGAGAAAGTAACTGCATAATTGCAACTTACACGCTTGTCTTACTGAAAAACTGCTAGCTCAGGCATCGGCCGCGCCTGTGCGTCATGCATGAAATTGCAAATAGAATTTAATTTGCCCTTGTATCCTGTAGGATCAGCTTAAAATGATTAATGCAGGAGAGAATGTTGTCAAGATTTTATTCATTACAATCTCAGAGGACTGCAGTGCGAAACCATCATGTATAACATGATAATGTGTAATATGCAGCTTTCTGAACTGCTTTCTTACAGCAAACAATCGTATTTCTGCTCCTTAATTCCAGCGCTGAGGCAAGCGGGATTCATCCCTCGTGTGTTGCCATGATCTGGACAGCTGGAAATGTAATTTGTTTAAATTTAGACCATTTAGGGCTGGTGTCTGGAGCAGCGCTGGAGCAGGTAACGCCCCGGGGCCCGGCGGTGGGAGGGTGGCGTTACCCGCTCCCACGCCGGCCGGGAACAGACCGGGCCCTGAGACAGGGAGAGTCCAAAAGTTTAACTCTCATATTTTGCTCAGATAAGGTGTCAAAACCATGCGCAGCTTTCCTTTTCCACTGGCTGCAGAAGCAGCGTTTGGCTGAACGCGGGGGGTGCCCGGAGCAGGGACGCCAGGCAGTCGCCACGGGTCCACCGGCTCACGGTCTCGCGGCACAGCCTCACCGCGGAGCCAGCGGCGCTCCTGGCCGAGGGGCAGGCACGAAGGGCTCTGCAGCCGCAGCTCGTCCAGCGCCGCAGCAGCGCAGGGAGGTGGAGCAGGGAAAACACTGGCAAAACTCTCAGTTCAATGGGAAAGGGCAGCCGCGGCAGAACTGCGGGGCCGGGGAAACAGGGCTATGGAGCCGGCTCTTGGGAAAGCCGTGGGGAGCGGCGCCCGGCAGCCCCGGCACGTCTTGTGCACACCACGCACCGGCCTCCACCCGGGTCAGGGAAACGCTCCCTGAAGGGACATCGCCACACGGTACCTCGGGGGAGCTGATGGTACCTCTGCGGGAGACAGGACCAGACAAACCCCAACTTGGAACTCTCTGCCAGGGCAACTCCGTCTGTGCATCGTCTTCTGCTGCCCGGGGCTGATTTGTCCCGGCGTGTTCATTATTTGAAAGACAGCAAGTTTTTTAAAAAGTCCTCTGAAGAGGGATGTGTTCTCCTGCTGAAACTTCTCTCTCCTCTGCTGACGAGTAGCCAGTAAGAAAAATATCTTTCTGCTCTGTTGCCACTGGGCTAATTGGCTTAACATGGTGAGAGTAATTATTGGATTGTTCTCTTTTAAAAATCATTTTAGTGATGGGTTTGTGAGGAGGTTATGGCTTAGAAACTGTTCTAATCAGAACAGTAATTGAGGAATGAAATATGGGTTGTGATTATGTTATTGAAATGGATTGTCTGGTAATTATATTAATACAACAGAATTACTGTAGATCCCATATAAACTTCAGTTGAGAGCGTTCCTGTCTCAGAGGAGTATCCCCTCCTGCCTCAAAGTTAATCACTGCATTATTAAAATGAGGAATGGCTTTCCCAGTCCTCCGAGTGAGAGACAAATGTCCTTTTTCCTTGGCCCAAAATCAGTTTTTACCTTTTGATTTCTTGTTGGCTGATCCACCACCAGCCGTTGGAGCAAAACCTCCAGCAAAGCGACACAAAACCCATCGTTGCCCTCTGCCTGTGCCACCGCGTGAGTGATCCCAGGGCGGGTACGTCCGTCCCCACCCAGCGGGATGGACAATTTACCCCCTGAAGCTGCAGGTTAGGGGATGCTCGTGCGGCAGGTTTTACTGATGTCATTACAGAAGCTGTTGAGCCAATTCAGCGCTCATAGCACGGCACGGACACCTCAGGCTCAGATCTCCAGCCTGCGCTTCGCCGCTTGCGTAGGAGGCAGGGACAGACCCTCACCCGTGCAGCCACGGCTCGGGCAGCAGCACCGCCGCTCACACAAACCTCCCTCCCCAGCAAAGCCGCCCATCTCCGGGATAGAGAGTTCCCTCTAAAAGCACGGTTTTGGTGGGAGAACAGGCACCTGCAGGGTGTGTGTCAGGGCAGCTCAAGTGATGACAATTAGACGGCCCCGCCGTAAGCCAGGGTCCCCTCTTCAAGCTGTCTAGGCAGCCCGGCCGTGCCCGAGAGCCCGAGGTGAGGGCTCTGCGCGCCTCTGCCAGTCCAGCTGGAGCGGCCGTGAGAAGCTGGAGCAAAGTGCCGGTGGTCTCTGCCCCCGCTGCCGGCCTCGCCAGCATGAACGTGCTGAAAATGCATCTCAGTTTGATGGGTTCCACTTTTGCATTAATTTAGAAAACTGCTGCAAGTAGGTATTCTGTCTAATCCCCTTTGCAAGCCTTATGCCAGATTTTTGTAATTAATTATTAGCAAAGAGAAACACATCAGGCTTGAAGAAACCGACTGGACCTCCTGGAAGGAGCACATGGACTAATGCCTTATTGGTTTAGCTGCCAGTTAGAATGAGATAAATCAATGTTAATTTCATTGTATTACAACAATATTGATTTCCTATTAAACAACAGACAAAGCAGGTTATGGCTTTAGGAAAGCTATTAGGAGGTAAAGAACGCTTTTTTATCGAGAATAAACGGGAAATTAGTGTTTAGTACTGGTGGGTCTGGAGAGTCAAAGGAGGAGGAAAGTATTGTATAGGAGGTTGAGGCGAGTAAAGGGGCAGAGTCAAACCCAGCACGAATGTCCTCGCAGAAGCCCGTGCGGTGATGGATACCGCCTGGATGGGGGGAGAGGGAGGCGGGAGAAGACCCTGGCTGCGAGGCGGCAGGGGACAGGGTGCCAGCGCCCGGAGGGGGTTCGGGCACAGGGATGCTCCGGTCCCCCCCAGCCCCGCTGCCTCTGAGCGGGGTCAGTGCTCGCCTCCCGTCCCCCGTGCCCTTCCCAGAGAGGGGCTGCTTCCCCTGCCACTTATCTCGGCTTCCTGTCGATCACCGGGGGAGAGTGCCGGAGCTATCGGAGCTATCGCAGCAGAAAATCACTAAGGAATTTCATTACGGAGACAAGCTCCCTGCAGGCCGGGAGCTGGGTGACCGCCTGACTCCGTAACACACCTCCTCCAAAGGGTTCAACTGGCAGCGGCCGGGGGCCGAGGGCTAAGATAAATAATTATTAACTGAATCAATACTGATAAAGCAAACAAAGTGAAGCTGTTATCTTACTGACTCCTGGAGTCACTTTTAACAGTTCCATACAAAGAGAACACCACGGAGTCTCCCACCCGTGTGCGCCTGTGGCACAGCCCGGCAAATGCCGTTATACCGCAGAAATTGTTCTGCATCAGAGGACAACGGAATGAGGAATTAGAAGCAGTAATGTCTGCTGTTAATTACCAGTGGCAAACTAGAAATCAACTCAAACTGCTATAAAGTGGCAAGGAAAGGAAAGCATTTTTTATTTCCCCAGTTGAATGTTTATGTCCTATTTTCTATGTGCATACACCAACAAAATAATGTTTTAGATACCACTCACTGAACGAGGCCGCGGCACGTCGAGGGCTGGGCTGTCGGCACGGCCCCACCAAGCTCAGCCTGGGGACGGGGTGGTCGTGAGCGTGGAGGAGGGGAGCAGAACCACAGGCGGACCCCGACCAAGAACAACTCAGCTCAGAAAGGGAAAATTCTGTTTAACCTGGTGGCACCTTCTTTGTAAGTAAGTTCAGAGTTTGGCTAAGCTCAAGAACTGGACATGCCCCAGCTCTGCAACCCCACNCCCAGCTCTGCAACCCCATGGCTGGTTCAAAACTACATGAATGATAAGGGGAAGGAGGGGGATTCCTGCTGGGTGAGCAGGGCAGAGCATCCCGCGTAGCAATAGCGTGATCCACTCTCTGCGAGGAAGCGGATGAAGATAAACCATAAGAGGGATCAGAGCTGAAATTTCTGCGTGTTACACTGAGCTACAGCACTGCGTTGTGCCAGAGCAGTCTGCGGGCAGCCCAAAAGGCCTCGGATTGCAATAATCCAATTTTGGGAAGCCAAAAGTATGAATCGTAGAACACCAGCTACAGCAAAAGCATTCAGGTAGGACTGAATGGGAGCGGTGTTGGCTGGGTGATAAAACCAGCCCGGCAGGAGCTGAAACGGGATGCTGACAACTGAGCTGTCATCTTTCTCAATTAAAAAGAATGCGATTATAAAAGCTAGGCTTCTAGGCAAATATAGTCAGTGTGCTTGGGAGGTAATTTGATCAGAGCCTTCCCTGCACACAGCCACTGCGTGAGGAACTCCGAGTGCCCCGAGGACAGTGCGGCGCTTCTCTTTCTCTGGGTCCCTGGTCAAATTCCCGCTGGTTTCTGCACGCTGGCCACGAGCTGCGTGCTTGGGCTTCACCCTCCGCTGCTGCAAAACGCAACAGAAATCCCTGGCAGTCGTGGGCACCCAAGAGCGAGAGCGGCCCGGGAGGGGTGGCAGCACGCGGGTGCCGGGACTACGGAAGTGCGAAGCTGAGCGAAGCGTGCCCCGAGGTCGTCGTGTTTCCCGTGGGAGCTGCTGCTGCCCCTCAGCCCTGCGCCCTCGCTCCTCTTCCCCGGCTTTTGGCGTGCCAGGCACGGTGACCTGTGGTGCCCCGAATCGCCTCGGGATTCTTGACTTTTCCTGAGCTGCTTGTCGCA
This sequence comes from Himantopus leucocephalus, assembly GCA_003993805.1. Classification (NCBI taxonomy): domain Eukaryota; kingdom Metazoa; phylum Chordata; class Aves; order Charadriiformes; family Recurvirostridae; genus Himantopus; species Himantopus leucocephalus. The sequence goes on along the minus strand of RSEF01000026.1, from coordinate 5,348,354 downwards.
CATCCGAGAGGTCAGGTCCGAGGGGGGTCTCCAGAGAGGACAGAGCCCAGAGCTGGCCGCCCGCCCTGCCCCACGTGTGGGGACAGTGGGGTGATGCTTCCCCTCCCTCCCCCGCTCCCCTGGGGTTCATGGGTTTTATTCACCCTGTAAACACTCTAAAGCTCTGGTTTAACCCAGCAGTGCTGCGAATCTAACAAATATTTCCCCTCTTTGCTTTTAAAGCTCTCTCCGAGTGAGCCAGAGGCTCCCAGTCTCTGTCTGCAGCTCTGCGACAAGACGCCGCCGTCAGCCGTGCAGAGCAGCTCTTTGGTGTGGAAACAGGCACGGGAGAGCCGTGCGCGGAGGCTGCGGTCTCTGCTCCACCCCGAGGGGCCGCAGCCAGCGCACACAACGCGGGAGGATGCAGATGAACCATGGGCGCCTCCATTTGTTGGCCTGGTTGCTCACTTTGCCAGGTCCACGAAGGCATCAGCTCCTCTCCTGCAGCTAGGACAGACGCTGCATTCATTCAAAGGTTCTTCCCTCCAGTTTCTGCCTTGCAGAAATGTCNCAGACGCTGCATTCATTCAAAGGTTCTTCCCTCCAGTTTCTGCCTTGCAGAAATGCTGAGTCCTGGGGCAGCCTCTGCTGCCCGCCCCCCGTTCGGTGCCTCGGGGGGTGGTGATGCCCCTGAAGATGCGGCTGCTCGGGCTGGGGAAGCCTCTTCCCGGGGCCATGACGGAGATCTACAGAGTACAGCTGGAGGGACATGTCTCTGCATTTTGGGGGTGTCACACCGCGGGCCAGGGAGGGGAAGGCGGCAGCCGCAGACCCCCCAGCCCTGGGAGGACAGGGAGGTCGGTCGGGCGCAGCACGGGGCTGGGGACGATGTGGAGGTGTCCCCCCCCGGCCACTCTCCAGCCTCCGCCGCAGCGTTTGCAGAAGAGTTCAGGCTGGTTCCCATCGACACGCTGTGCCGTCTGCCGTCTCGGGGGGTTCACGCGGCTCATCCTCTCCCCTGCGCTGCCCTCGCTGGGAGCAGCGGGTCCGGTGCCTTCGGGCGTTGGGGGATGCTGTGGGCAGGGGCCGGGGCAGCAGCAGCGCCAGCGGAAGGGCACCATCCTCGGCCACTCTCGGTTCATGATTTGTCTGGGGATTGCATAATGCAGACGTGTCCTCCAGAGTTTAGCAAGGGATTTAAAAAAAATTCAAAAGAGGGATGAGGAGAAGACACAAAAGCTGGAAAGACTATAAAAGAGCGGGGAATGAAATGGGAAGACAAAAGATCTAATTACAAATGACATTATTTGCATTCTCATCAGCTTAATTCAATTTTATTTTATTATTGCTTTAATCTTTGAGCTTAATTCAGTGGAACATAGTGCATGAGGGAGGCAATGAGATCCGTGCAGGGTTTTTTCGGGGCGGGCTGCGGTGGTGGGCGCAGGCAGCCCCAGCGTTGTTTTTCTGTGGGCTGGATATATCTGTTCTCAGTCTTGGAGGTTTCAATTCAAAAAAAGGTGATAAAAATTCAGCATTCCTCCTCGTGCTTGTGTGAAATGGGATCTGAAACGGCTCCAGCTTTGATTGGATACCCAGTGTGACCTGACATTTAATCGAGGATGGGAAAGCACAGGTATCTTAAAGAAAAGGAGGAAAATAATTCTGACATTGTGCTTTTGATGAGAAAATAGCATTTTTCACATTACATTGTGTGTTACATTATATTACAAGTACTGAGGGCTACACCAGTGATGCTCAGAGATAAACATATTTGGACTCCCAGAGGGAGCTTGTGATGTTTTGGGGGGTTCGCATGAATTTTTAATTAAATTATTAGGCAAAAATCTGGCCCAAAGCTCAAGGAATATATTGCATATCAAATTTTTAAAATTCTTTGAAATTGTACTCGCAGTAGACATGCCACCATAATGAAGTAGTAATTAGTCTGAAACAAATTAAGTGATCTAAATAGCTAAAGCAAGAAAACATGGATAATGTTGCTCATGGGAAATAACAAACTTGACAACCAAACCAGTTCTCGTGTCTCCACTTCACTCCTGCGTAAGGAACAACTGCCCTGCTCGGGGTCTGGGAGCCCTGGTGCGCCCTGCCTCGTACGGCAGCCAGGATCGCACGCTGCCGCGGGCCGGGGTGAACCGCCGCGGTGGGATGCTACCGGCACACGTCAGCCCTTGGGAAAGGTGCGGTGCTCCGTGCTCATCCGGGGACCAACGCCCGTCGGGTCCAGCCTGCGCTGCGCTCTCTCGGTGTCAGCGCACCATTTCTGCCCACCCCTGCAGCGGTTTGGCTGCCCAAGTTCATTACGAAAGCTCACCCCAGCAGCAAGTACCATGCAGCGCTCTCGGGTTTGTGTTTCACACCACGCGGTCCGTTCCTTGGGCGCTTCCCCACTCAGGCAGGGATTTGCTCACCGCGCGAGTTCCCACCGCCGCGATGCTGCTGCTCGCTGGGCTCCCCCACCCCCGCCTCGCGCTGCCAGCTCGCGATGCACGACCTTTCGATTCAGCTCCCGTGGAAGCAGGAACATTCACATTTTAAATTACAGATATTTCAGCCAAATAGCCTATTTGTGTTCAGTCTTTATTATCATCTTACACTGTTTTGCAAAGTAGAGGTGAGTTTATTTGGGGGTATATATAATGCTGCGTACATGCAGCCAACATATCTCTGTGCATTGATTTTTGAGCCAGTTCTGAGAAAGGCAATTCAATAGACAATTAAATTAGCAGCTACATTTGTCATTTTTGGCCCAAATGAGATCCTGAGAAGAAATTGCCCGGCTATCGGCTCAGAGTCCATCACTCTGCGAGGAATATAACACGCTAAAGCCTGAGCTGGGCTGCATCCTCGTCAGGCTGGGAGTCTGTCTGCAAACTTTGTTCTCTCTGCAGAGGATCCGAGCAATATACCTCGAAATGGAGTTATTGACTGTAACCAAAACAGGAACTTGGTCCAATGTCTTCCAAGACAAAATTAGGCAAGACTTTTAATGTTAATTTCAATATTTTCCTCTTGGTTTGCGTAACGACTATTTCTCACCCGCTCTATGCCAGTGTAAATACTACATGAAGCAGGGGAGGCAAAGCAGAAATGGGCTCACGTTTACAATGCTGCATATGGTAAAAGCTAAGGGATTTCCACACACCTCTGCTGAGACGTGCTGCATCAGGAAGGGCCAAATCCCACGAGTTCAAGGTCGGTTTGCACAGGTATGTCTGCAGTTTCTATGCACAGCCTTACACTTTTCCTCTGTTGATCCCCACCCAAACCTCCAGCACCAAAGCAGCACCAAAGCCCACCTTCGCCCACCCCTTTGGACAGGCCTCCAACAGCAGAGGAGACAAAACGACCCCCTTGCGCTGCCCTGTGCCTCGCACCACCCCCCGGGGCTCGGCTGAGGACGGGGGTGTCTGTGGGAGCTGCATCCTTCTGCCGGTCCCCCGCCCCGCTCCCGCCACGGCAGAGGCGGCAGCGCCGGCTGGTTATCAGCTGGCATGTGGGATGCGTTCACCTGCAGTAATTTACGGCGCACGCTGTACCAGCGTGAAAGGTTTCCCATCAGCGCAGCACTGCCTTTCTGGCACTAGGGCACACGCAGGCTTTAAATCTGATGATGCCCGTAGGATCTGCTGCCCAGAGTCACCTCTGCGCCGAGCGAAGCATCCTCCGGCTGCCTGCACCGACAGGGACGACAAGGGAGAAGCTGCTGAAACCTCCCCCGTCCCTGGGGCTCACAGCCAGCAGGAAAAACACGCTCTGTGGCCAAGCATTGCTACGTCGGCTCTTGTGTCTTAAACGTCTTATACATCATTTTATTCCCCAGCATTTATTGACTGTGTTGAGCACAACCATGCTCAACAATAACACTCAGAAAACACAGATGAAAATAATGTTTCTGGTTACTACCAGAGCACCAGAAAGCAACAGCAAAATGTTTTTAGCCCTCATTGAAGCGACAAATAACCAACCAAAAAAGCCCCCAAGCCCTGAAAATCCCTCGAACGCACGAGCTCCTTTTCTGTGCCGCCCCTTGTACTTCTGCTTTCAAAAGCAAAAGTGAACGTAAGGCTCCAAAGCAGAGCCTGCCGGGGCAGAAGGGATGTAATATTAATATTTCTGCCTTAGCTGAACATTTTTCTCCAAACTCCTTAATTACCCAGGTAAGCATATAACCCAGCCTTTCTGGCTAATTGTACGATAATACCTGCCATCTGCTACTGTACTCCAGATTTGTGGGGGCACAGCTGCACGCAGAGTGCTTAGTGAAACAACTGCAAGCTTTTATAGATACTTATAACTTCTGCAACAATGAATCTGTTCTAATTAGCACTAGAAATAAATGTTTATGATGTAGGAAATGACAAAATGTATTTATCACCAAGCTCGTAATTCACTGTGGAGGAAACTTAAGGCCAAGGCATACAACGTGAATTGAAATGATCCTCTCTCTGTTTGAGTACATACATACAGTAATGTTTGCAGGCAGTGTGCTAATTAAACCAAAATCCCCAGTGTAAGGCCTCTCTCGCTAGGAACAGACATTGGCCATCGCGTCTCAGAGCTCTCGTCTTTATCTTCTGTGGATTTTGAACCTGGGCGGGAGCAGGCGAGGATGAGCGGTGCCCACAGCTCGTGGCACGAAACTCCCGTCGGTGTGAACCCACCCGCCCGCGGGCGCCGGGGGAAGGGGCGGCTGCCGGCGTCCTGCTCACCGCGCCTGCCGAAATGCAGATGGGAGGAGAAGTTGGTCCATCCCTCCAGGGACCAGGAGGGCTCTGAGCACCGGGAGCCCTTCGGGAAGTGCCGCACACCCGAGCAAACCCCTCGGTACCTCGCGCCAGCGGTCTGACAGGGGCTCCATCGCTCGACTCGCCTTGCCTGCGTATCCAGAGGTTTCCTTTCTTTTTCTCTTCTTTCTTTCATAGCTGCTGCCCGAATTTGCTTTTGTTTTGACCACTGGAAGGGACAATAAGCCCTGACAGGCTGGGATTGATGGCACCGCTGGGAGCCCGGCAGCTGAACAATCACGCAGAGCAGCCGGCAGCGGCGGTTTTTCAGGAGCTGTCAGCGTGATGGAGCGCCCGAGCAGGGACCCCGCGCCCGCAGCGCTCGCAGGACGGCCAAGGCAGGGCAGGCGCTCTGCTTCTGCTGGTGGACGCCGGCCCTTGGGGTTCAGCGCCGGAGTGGGGCGCGGGATGGGGGAGCGATTGCCTCCGGGCTCCCACCGGAGCAGGGCAGAGCCCGGCCCAGGGGATTCATTTTCACACCTCGTCAGCAGCTAAAATGGAGGATGATTAAGGTCCAGAGGGGCTGAATCCATCACTCAATGATTCGGGCACAGCCCCGGGGAGGGGATGGGGAAGGACCAGCACTATTGCATCTTTTCACACTTTATTTATGGCAGTTTCATATTGAACGGTACCTGCGCTGGGCTGGGCTGCGCTGTGAGGGTGGGCAGGAGGCGCAGGCAGCACGTCTGGGGCATCTTCAGGAAAATAACAAAGGGCCCAACCTCCTCGTTCAGAGACAGCTTTTGTTCAAAATAAAACCACAGAGGAGACGTTTCACCGCTNCGTTTCAGCTGCTTTGGCAATGGAGCATCTGAGCTCCGTGTTGTGCCGGCGGTGCCGGTGCCAGCAGTGCCCGTGCCACCAGTGCCAGTGCCGACGATGCCCGTGCCGGGACAACCCCAGCTGCGGGTGTTCCCGCTCGGGTGGCAGCGAGGAGCCGGCATCCAGCCCCGGGCTCCCCCCGCGGCATCTCGCCATCAGCACTCCCCGCCTGGCAGCGATGGGAAGGACGGACCGGGGGGCCATCGCGGGCATTGGGCGGCTGGGAACAAAGTGCCACCCCGCTCCGCCTTCTCCATCTCAAGTAATAAACCTTTAATTTTATAAGAAAGCGAATCAAATAATCAGGTTTGGTTTTTACACCTCAAGAACTCATATTCTCAGTCACACGCTTGGATAAATCATCTTTCTTTCAATAAATCTAATGCAATTACTTTCCACTACTAGGAAAATTTCCTACTATTTCCCCTTGAAAAAGATCCTATAACATGTCTGCATTCAATATCGCCACAAAATGGAGCGCTAACGTGATTTAGGGGAGCTGAACCATTCCTGTTAAGTAACATTTTCCAGGTCTTGATTTCTATTCCAATATTTCCTCTGTCAATTAGCCAAAGCAATTTCCGCAGACTAATAAAGCAGTTGGTTAAGCTTATTTTCCAATCAAAACGCACTTAATTTCAGCCAATAACGGTCGAAAAAAGAATTGATCAAAAGTATTTAAAACAGCCAGCCTTGCCACCCCCAGACAATCAAACCTGGCAGCAAATGAGGGGCCCTTTCAGCCCAGGTCCTCCCGCTGAGGATTCACATCCGAGCAGCAATCCCAGCCCACCAACGGTAAACGGACACAGTCTTAAGTGAATTCCTCACATATTTAATGTCGGCCATTCATCTTGTGCTTTGCTTGTTTTGTTGAATCGGGGTTTTACCCGGCAGTTTTGGTGCTGCAGTGTCCCCAGGCTGCGCACTGAGATGCGGCTGGCCGAGATTCGCCGCAGCCGGGATGGAGCGCGGCAGCCGCTTCTCACCGTGCAGGACAGAATTCGGAATTTTAGGGAAGAACATAAAAGACGTTTCCAACTTGAAAACCCTAAGTAATTTAAGGGAAAAACCACTGAAGCTTGCATTCTCTCTGTGCCTTGGATTGCCACCTGCCATCAGCACAAGCACCTCGGCTTCGCCTCCCTGCCGGGAGGTGGATACGGATCCCAACTGCTCCAGCCCCTTGCCTTTGCGGCGGGACTGGGGTACAACTCTGCGCAAGGGGGCTTTGCCGCATCGCCTGTTGCGCCCAGACAGATCACAGTCGGGTCAATGGCACCAGCCGGCACGGGTTCTTCTCGTGGGTTATTGAAGCAGGTTGCTATTGATTGCTGGTAATACCGTCACCGAATTGCTTGCTTGATAGAAAACAGCAGAAGGAATTTTTTAATGGCAATTACCTAGTTTTCTTTCCCAGAGATGAATTCTAATTATTCTTTTAGTTTCACAATGTGTGTCATGCACTCTGCTGGAAGAGCAGAAGGAAGCTGAAATAAAGGCTTTAGTTTACTGTACATTACATATTAAGTTACCTCTCGTGAATATTAACTGGATGAACAGCTATAGTTTTGGAACAAAAGTCTGAATCATTAATTTTCCTATCGCTCACAACAGCACGATTTCATTTTCCCTCCCCCCGCGTGCAGGTCCCGCAGCGTCAGCCCGCTCCCCCCGCAGAGACCTCTGCCCGTGTCCCCGCGCGGGTCCGCGGCTGTGCCCGCTGTCAGGATTCCGCACGGCGCTCCCCCCCCGCTGCCTTCCCCCGCGGCGCCAGAAGAGACTTCAAAGGAAAACTTCAGGCCAGGAATCTTACTTACCATCAGAATTTTTTAACCTTGAAGACATAACCCCACCGACGTGTGCCTGAATGCTAACGAGGACCGGGAGGAACGGGCGCCGCAGAGGGAGTCGAAGCCGGGGGAAAGGTGGGGGTGCGGGGAAGTTCTCCCGCCGTCCTCAGAAACAGCCCCGGGGGCCGCCTAAACTTAACGAAGGTGGACGACAGAAAAGCTAAACCACAGGAGAAGTTAGCCCGGACACGGTGGCCCCGGCCTGAAATCCCAGCGCAGCAGAGGCTCCCCGGGACGACGGCCTCGCGCAGAAACGGGGGTGCGAGAAGGTGGTGCTGCGAGAGCAAAGCCCGGGGCCGCAGAGGGACCGCTGGGCACTCGGCCCCGCTTTTCCAGAAAATTCCTGCGCTGTCACACACACCTGCAGAGGTTGTCTCGTTTGCTGGCGTTGTTGATTATATTTAGCTCTGCCATCATGCAGCGAATTCCTTTTTCAAATGTCAATCATAATGTCAGCAATACTCCTGAATTTTATTGCCACATCCACTTTGTGGAGGCAGTTTTTCACAGGATTTCCATGGCATCACCTTGGATTTTTATTTGAACGTGCTCCATAAGCTCCTGAGATGGTGAGGCCTTTTCAGTACTGTCAACGTAGCCCAAATTCTCCAATAAACTGAAATATTAGCATTACTTTTTTTTTCTTTTTTTCTGAAAGGGCCTCCTTGCCACAACATCGTGTCTGCGGGGAACTTCTCTCTTTACCCCCTGCAAGCACAAGGATAACATACGCTGTAATTAAACAGAACTGTTGTCTTGTAAGCCTGTTATCTTCTTATCGTGACAGGACCATCTCTATCAACTCATGTCTTCCTCCAGAAGGTCATTTATTTCCCTGTCGCTGCCTCTAATGCCACCCATGATCCACAACCATTGTAAGAAAATGATTCATGCCCGTTACTGTTTCCTAAAGCGATGTCCGTCTAACTTCAACGCCGAAACACCGCCAGATGGGGAAACCCTCAGAGGTTGAGGGGTGCGCAAAGGTGGGATGAGCTGTTATTTTCTCTTGGAAAGGAGCTCTCTCACCCTAAGCCACACGACTTTCGTGTCGGAAGCCGTTAGCACTTGCATTTCCCGCAGTTCCCTACAGGAAGAGATTATTTCTCATATGAAACGTGACCTCCTGAGCAAAATCCGGAATCACTTGGGAAGAGGAGGCAGAGCACAATTTCAGAGCATTTTGGGAGGGAGCCAGCGTGCATGACTGCGGAGCTGATGACCCTCACAGCTCAGAGCACGAGGCACGGGGACAGGTTTCCAGGCAAGCCTTTGCTGCTGTTCTTGCTGACAACAATGAATGTTCACGCCAGCCAAATGCAAATTAAATTGCTCTAATGAAAAGCAAATACAGAGGTTTTGCACTGCTAAAACTAAGCCTCCAGATAGGTCGTCCTAAAAATAAAACGTGTGCACAGTCGTTACAAAAGCTATCGCCTCTTAAAGGAGAAAAATCCTCCTAAACTCCCAGCGATTTTTAGCACCTTTCTCCAGCAGCCGCCCGCCCAACATTTTGATCTCTTCCCCGCTCAGCCGCAGCCTCTGGTTTAAAATGCTTTATCTGACTTGCACACGCAGGGTTGTGTGGGCTGAGGCGAGGCGGGAGAGGCATTGGGCCTCCGGGGCTCATTTATTCAAGATCGACAATTAAATCTTGGCTGAATTGGGCTTCTCTGTGCGCCGAGTCTCAGCTGAGGGCAGGGAGGGTGCGCGGTGGCTCCTCCAGCCCCGTCCCTCGCGATGGCAGAGCACGAGCCGGGGACGGCCCCGACCCCGGGGAAGGGACATCCCGCATTTTTCAGGGGTTACAGTTCAAAGCAATATCCGTTATCAGCTGTGAGAAAGGGCAGAGCAGAAAGCCAGGCCCTTGCACTCTCCTCGATGGAGACAGTTGGAAAGGCTTTTCTGTGAACTCCCCCTCGCCCGCAATTTTGTTGGCATTTATAGCAATGTAATTTTTTCCAAAAATATGTGGCAAAAATTACTGTCTCCCTGGGGACATCAGCGGTGTGTGCAGAGGGAAATCAAATTAGAGTCTACAGCCTGTCATCCCAGGCAAATAAATGATTCTGTGACATTTATTGGAATATGAGAGAAATAGGGGAAAGCAAGAGACTTTCAAGAATTAATGCTGATTATTAGCTACCAAAGAACACCAGGCTTGCTGGCACTCACAGGATTAGTGTGTTCGGAGCCCAAACACAGTAATCCCTCTCACGAGTACAAACTCAAGGGATTTTCCTCGACGAGCAAACAAAGGAATCGCCATTTCCAGGGCGCTCTGCTGCAATGGATGGCACAGGAACATCCGCGTTTGCCGTCTCTGGCAACTCCAGGTCACACGAGGGAAGATAAGACTAACGTGAAGTGATGGGACGTTTCAGCTGGGATCAGTTTTTCCCGTCGTTAGCACAGAGCTGCCGGTCTGTGAGATCAGAATAGGAACCACAGATTTTGTATGAAAATCACCGAACTTGGGAGTTTGGAACTATTCTCTGGCCTGAAAACATTCGTCTAATTTAACAGGGTGCTCTAATCATCCCCCATTAATGTGCTGAGCACCATATACCAGTGATGCCAGTGAACACTGCTATTTCCAATGCACAGCGCGAGAGGTACATTTGTGTGGCTTGTGAAGCTCCATTTTCAAATAAACTCTATTTTCTCCTCAAAAGGAGATTGAGAAATTGTAATAATTAATCTCCAGCCAGACAGCATTAGTTACCAGGAGCAACCACATTAAATTATACTTTACAGTGAGCAGCAGAAACAGGGGAAAGCCCGGGGGCCGGGGCTGCAGGGTGGGGACCGGAGCATTAACGCTGGCTTTGCCACGGGACCTGGCCGGGGAGCGTGGATTATCTTTGCTTCCCTCCTTGCCGGTGATGTTTTAGACTCCACAGCACATTTGCTGTTGAACAATTTGGTCTTTTGGCTTTGCTGAGGCTGGGCAGGGATGGTACGTGCATGCCAAGGCTCCGCCTGCACTGGAAGTATCACTGGGGATCTTCTGGGTTCCCCGATCTCGTGTCTTCACCTTCCAGCGCCAGCAGACACCGGCTTTTCATCCTGATCTCCACCACCAGCCCCTGCTCAGGGGGGCAGGATCCCACAGCCCTCGGCAGCAGCAGAGCGTGGAAGCAGCAGAGAGAAAGCCACTCTCCGGCGACTAAATCTNGCGTGGAAGCAGCAGAGAGAAAGCCACTCTCCAGCGACTAAATCTGGGTTTGGGTTAACATGATTTCTTGTTTGGTTTTTCCACATGGGGATTTTATGGCCAGATCTCTGACTTGCTCTGGACTCTCAGGAAAAGACAGGATGCTTTCTGCGCCGCACACTCTAATTCGCCGTCTCCCAGCGGCAACCGTCCTCGGCCGGGCCCGTGCTGCCTGCCCGGTGCCATCACGCCGCGGGGTGAGTGACCTCCACCATCGCCCATGCTGGTGGGACACCTTCTCCCCTCCTGCAGAGCCATGACCCGCAGGCGGCGCATATAGCGGCAGCACGTCAGTCAGGAGAGACTGCTTCATGTGTATTTCCCGACACCACCCCCGAAATACAGAACTGTGGTCCATACCACAACCATCCCGACACCACCCATGCGTGTTTGGGTTAAACGAGCTCTGCTTGGCTGAGCGCTAATGAACATCGATCCCTTCAGAAGGTTTTGCAAGAGCTGTCACTAGCAGGGGACACCTTGGTCATTAAAGCAGTTGCTTCCTAATGGGGTCCGAGGAAATGTTTAATGGTTAAAATGCTTATCAGCAGCCTCCAACACCGACACAGAAACGAAACTCGGTGCGCTGCTGCTCACACTGTGGACGCTGGATTAGCGTCCAGCGCTTGTCTAATGAGCAGACGGTTCTCCCTCCTGCTGGCCCAGGGCACACAGAAGATTTTACTGCATTTCATAAGATATCTGTGGGGCTGTGCTCCATTGTCTCTTTACAAACTTGCTTAATTACGCTCTATCTCTGGGCGTTTGCCGGGCTCCGTTGAACGAAGCTGAACAGGGCTGTTGACCCAGCAGCCGCTCGGGCAGGCAGCAGCCGAGCAGATACAGCGTGTCCCCTGGTGACTGATGGCACCCCCCTTGCCGAGGCCACTGCTCCTGCAGCTCCAGCAAAGCCTCCTGAAGGGTGATCTACACAGGTGGCCCTGGTCTGGGGACAGCATTGCTTTTGGATGGAGGGTACGGGCAGACCTGCTCAGCTAATTGAAGGCAATGGCTGCGAGTAACCTTAAGCAGTGCCGGGAAGAGAGATGAATGCCCCTAATCCCAACGTAATTGCTGGGCTTAAGGGCGGGGGGGAGCAGAGCCCTGCAATTAGGGGCAGGTGGAAGTGGGAGCATCGTTATGGCAGAGTATAAATTCTATGGGGAAAGGCTTTTCTACCCTTTTGCATGCGTGGTCCAGTGTGGTGGTGTTCCTTGGGGTGCTTGTGGTCTTCATGTGCTGCTGGACTCAAATGGAGAACGTTCGTAATCTGCAGCACTAAGGTAAGTGACTTACCTGTGAATGCTTGCATGAGCTGTGAAGTCGCCTATGTTTCTTCTTGCAGATTCAAGATCCTGGTTTTGTTTCACAAAAACCTTTCTCTGATTAAGTTGTTTGCCCCTCTATTACAGTGTGGGGAAAAAAGAGGGATTCTCATTGCACCTGCTGTTCAGATTAAATGCCTAATTGCCCAGTTATTACTGACTTGCTCACCTAAACTTGCTATGAGCAACTTCTATAGATGATACAGAGTTGGTGATGCCAAGTATCTTTTTAAGGAAAACCTTAAAAAATATTCATAGCTGTGCTAAAAGCTTGCTCTTTGGGTGTTCTTCTTGTGAATCCTGAGTAAGAGAAGATTTCAGAGCAGCCCTTTTATTGTTCTGTTAGTGCTCAATCACTGAAAGAGAAACGCATGAGAGATAAATGAGATCTCATCGTCTTCTCATGTTTCTCAATTTATTTCGTGGGGCATATTTCCTCACTCTTCTCTCCAGACAGCACTTTATCTCTGCTTTTCTTCCATTACATCTCTCCCATTTTTCATTTATTTTTTTCTCCAGTTCTCTTTAGTTTTATCCAGCACCTTCTCAAGACCATCTGATTAGAAGCATAATAGACAAACTTCTTTCTCTGGAATACTTTCTGGTGATATCTTAGGTTTCAGGCAACTGCTGCTGTGCCTAGGGACCCGACTCTGAATCGTTAAACAATTACAAGTTTGACTGAAAGGATATCAGAACTTGAGATTAATTTTCCCAGAGCCCCTGTGCTGTGCAGTGCCTCCAGACTCGCTCCTGCTCACCCCCGGCATCCCCCCGCGCCTCGGGGCAGTACCCCGGGACAGGGTGTCTCTGTGAGCCTCGGGGGTGTTCCTCTGGGGGTGGAGGATACCTGGTGGTTTCCCTGGCAGCTGGCTGGCTTCAGGTAGGGCTGGTTCAAAACTTGTTTTCTGGGGAAAATGGTAGCTGAAATGACTTTATTTCACTTACAACTTATGGACAGATAATTTTGGAGTGAAGCGGGACTAGTTTTGCTGCTGCAGAAGTGCGTGTGACTCTGGCGGAGCCGCAGGCTTGGTCGTGGGACAGGACAGCGCGATGGGCAGCTTGTGCTAAGGGCAGCCTGGGCGTGTGGAACCATCTCCATAAACTTGGTATCTGCAAACCTGTTTCTGGGGTTTGTGGGTTTTTTCTGGCTTATGGTGTGTAAATAGGGGCTCTTTGCTCTGTTGCTTGGTGGCTTCCATGATGTAGGAAGGCCATTCCCGTGGGATGCGGAGGCATCGCTCCTTGGGTGCTGGCAGCATCCTCGCTGCCACAGATCTGGAGGCTTNTCGCTCCTTGGGTGCTGGCAGCATCCTCGCTGCCGCAGATCTGGAGGCTCGGTCAGTGGCCGTTGGTCTCGCTGCATCTCAATATTTAATTTCTCCCCGTGTCCCATTGAAGTGCTCTGGTGTGGCCACCCAGCATTGTGCCAAACCCCACCTGCCCAGGCGGGGGCACGGCCGGGGTCCCAGCGATGCCGCCCCCTCTCCTCCCCGCTCCTGCCCAGAGCAATTCCTAAACCAACACCCCGCGCGGGGTTTCTGACCCCCTGGAGTGGCAACACCCCGGTGTGTTTCCCACACGATAAAACACCAGCCTGAGCCCCTGACAAAGGACACCAAAGTGTTTTGTTAGTAAAGAAGAAGATAACAGAACCTCTGTGAAACTATCTCCCGTTTCTCATCTTATTACAATGCAGTTGCACAAATAACTTCAGATTAAATAAACACATCTGCATACAAATTGCTCCAAGTATCTTTTGATGACTCTTGTGACCTGAAATAGAGGTTCAGTTTGAAGCAAATGAATAGTTTCCACTGAAGTTTATTTTGCTCAGGAACTGGTGCTCAGATGGCGCTTCCCTGGGAACAGCAAGGCTGACACGGGGCAGCCGCTCTGCATTTTAAGCAGCCTCCTGTAAACACTAAGTGGAGCAGCAGGAGCATGTAATCGATAATAAATATTCCACACCATCTCACTCCAAGGATAATTTCAATGCAAGCATTTGAAATAGCATGCTGGGAACGAGAATATTTCCAGACTTAGTTCCTTTTGGCTCTCTCTTTCCTTCCCTAGTATCACAGGACATATCACAGTGCAAGCTCTGAATATCTTCTCCACTGAGACTCTGAATATCTTCTCCACTGAGACTCTGAATACTTTGTTTATAACTTTATGTTCTCAGGATATTGTCTAATCTTACTTCTTCCAGACACCCACTCCATGACTAGAGCCCTTTACTCCCTGTAGCAGTCTCTTTGTCACTAAATACTGGAGTTTGTTTCATGAGGATAACCTCCATCAAATTCTTATGGTGGTATCTTGTACATGAACTATTTAAAATTGGGAAAAGATTGAAGAATCCCCGCAAAAGCATGTGATTGTGACTGTGGGGACGTGTGCTCATGCAAATCTGAGCTGTGCTCACCTAGGAATGTGAAATTCTGCAGCATTTGGAACAGCTGTGGCCTTTCAGGAGTCACGTTCTAGTGACGTAGACAATAGCTCAAGAATACGTTTTTAGATGCCATAAACTAATGAAGCTATATCAAAGCCCACTGCTAATGGATGTATTTATCTCAGTGTAGAGCTTTTTCTGCCTTCGCTTAATTTAAGCCTTCGAGAAATCAGCCCTGGCTGGGGAGAAGCAGGGAGGAGGGAGGGAAGCGCCGTTGCACAGACAGCTCTTACCGGCTGGAAACTGCCCTGCATCTGAGAACGGACTCTATTGGTGTTCGGCTGTGATTATGGTCTTCCTAAATACATCCACTTTCCATAGAGATTAGTATTTTAATTATACGTGTTGTTGCAGAGTCATGGTTTATGACTCAGGGGGCAGAGCTCAGCTGTGCTAAATTACCGCAGCTCCGCTGACTTCAGCGCCCGCTGCGTGCCGGTGCCGCGCTGCGTTCGCTATTTATCTCACTATCTGTCACAAGAACCTCTTGCCCTGAAATACTTGTGTATCTTCTTTAACACATCTCCTCACCTGGGGAGGAAAAGCCCTACTGCCGTAGGACCAAAGTTAGCTGGTGTGGGCACTGCTCCCCTCGCAGGCAGCAAACCCACCCCGGGGCAGAGCGGGGGGGCGACGGGAGGGGGGCAAACCCACCCCGGGGCAGAGCGGGGCGATGGGGGCAAACCCGCAGCCTTTGGGCTGCCAGTGGCTTGCAGTGTCCTTGGGATTGTTTGGGGATTTTTGCTAAACAGAAGTCTGTTTTGTAAATAAGCTTTCCTTGACAGTAAATATTGTAATTCTTCCAAGGAAAGGCAAGCCCTTACCTGGAGGAATGAGCACGGGGGAAAGCTCAGCACCGCTCGGCTCCATGCCGGCCCCTTCCCGGGGAAAAGCAGCTTTGTTTTTTGAACCAGGCTCCTCTGCTGCTTTAACACGTCGTATTTGTACCATTTGTTTAATGTCTGCCTCTTATTTACTGAGAAAGGACGGGAATTGTGACAGTTTTATAGCATGGATTACCCTCCTGTCTCGCTTGCCTGGCTGCAGGCAGTAACTGCAGCATCTCTGCCGGTACAGCTGCGTGGCCGCACACCGGGCACACGGCCGCTGGCTTCGCTCGGCTCCTGCAGCCTGTGCTGCCCACAGCGGCATCCGTCCCCCATCCCTCCCCATCCCGCTGCCACGGGGTATGAACTCATTATCAGATGTGGTGGGAGCCCAGCGCGTGTCGCAGCACCCTCCGAAACCCGCAGCCTCGGCAGCACGCTGCGCTGAGGGGCCGCCCGCCGCTCTTCAGCGTCATCTTAAACCCCACGTCCCCGTCTGCACCCCTCGTGGTCGGTGCCTGGGGTCACAGCTCCTGCACCGCGCTGGGGGTCTCCTCTGGCTGTGTCCGCGCTTGGATCCAGCACCAGCAAAGTGCTATCTGTAGGAGTATCTCATTTTGATATTCCTGGCAAAAACAGTTGCTCTCTCTTACAGTCTGAGGGCCGTTACCTGATCGCGTGCCGCTGGGCTACGTTAGGAACAAGTCTCAGGTACGAACAGGGTCTAACTGCGTGTGAGGTGCGAAGGACGAGCTGAAGCGCAGCATCTCCCATTAACGCGGGAGCACAGCACAGCGCCGATCACACTTGATATCACACTGTTAATAAGAAGGAATTCCTATCAGAGTAGATAATGATCTCCCACTAATCACAGGGAAATGTTAGTCTGTGGATTCTTAAGATAATTGTCTCCGTAATTAGTGGTAGATCAGATACCGGTATTACTCTCCTTGTCCAATCGATTGGAGGAGGGATGGATGTTACTCCCCTGTAGATGATGTGACACGGACTCTTTATCCAAATTTCACAAAGAAGAGAAAAACCTGCAAAAGCCCCTCTGGAGAGGGGGAATGGCTCTCCCCAGGGGCTCGTGCGGAGCGCTGTGGAACTCGCCCCCGTGGGTAGTGGGGACCCCCAGGAGGGTGCAGGACGCGGGTGCCGCTGGCACGGCCGGCGGGGACAGACCCCCGTGAGCAGGGCTGGCCAGGACACGGGGCCCTCGGGTGGGCTCGGATCAGCGGGAACCCTCCTGTTGGGCAGAGCCTGAGCCACGGCACGGCCAGAATTTAGTTACTTTTCTCCTCCAAGAAATGTAGTATTGCTGACAGCAATCTTAATTTTCTGCACAGAGAAATTACAAGAAAATGTTAATTGCAGTAGAGTTTCAGAATCATCTGTATCTTCCCTGCACTGGCAAAGGGGCTCCTGACTGCGTTATTTATCTAGTTATTGATTATGAAATATTAAAAGTGAAGCTGACAGAACCAAAAATTGTTTTGCAGCACTAATTATCATGGAAACAGTGCTCAGCATATTTCTGCAAAAATGTTCAAGCCAACATATTAAAGTCTTAACGGTTGCAAATAAACTTGAAATTACAAATGTCCTGGGTTTAAATTAGGAAACATTGAGCCAGTGTAAATAGAGCTGGGGTTCCACTAAATCAGGAGAAATTAGTGCGGTTCGCTTTCATCTGGAAGAGAAAAAGCTTAAATGAGAAGGAAGAAATTACTTTAAAGAACCCCGTGCCCAACACCAATTAGTGTGTATGTACACCCTCTGCTCCGCGCCGGTGGGGTGGCAGAGTTGGATTCCCACACGCTCCGTGCAGTGGCAGCCTTTGAGGGAAGATTTCGTGTGTGTCCCTTTGAAATGCAGCAAAACACTTTGCTAAACACCTTCATTTGCACTCCTTAATTATTTGTTGTCCATGTGTCCAAAGCAGTTCCTGCTTTCATGGGATAAAGTGTGTTTTACCAAAAAATCCCAGTATCATTTGGGAAGCAACTTTGCCTTGGTTTAGACTCTCTGGAATAACTTCCCATGAAATTATCGTGGAATCACAGAAGGGTTTGTGCTGCGTTTTCCCCACTGACCTGCGTCAGCCCGGCGGTGGGCTATAAGGGCAAAACTCTTGGCTGGTGCATCGCTGTTCAACAGAAGCTTTAATGCCCCGAGGCAGGGAGAAATGATTTTCTGTTGCAGAATGGATGACTAAGTGACGTGAAACCCCTGCCCAGTGAGGTCTGCTCCCGTTCGGGGCAGAGGGGAGCTGAGCGCCAGTGCCTCCAGCCCGCGCCCAGGGCACGAGGGAGCTCGGCGGTGAGGTGGCCGCCACAAAGCCCTGACAGCTGGTGCTCAGCTCTGCCCGTCCTCTGCCCGGTTCGTGACGACTCTACGGCATTGCCATGTGCATGGGAGAGACGTGGCCGGGAACTCTCTCGTACAGACAAAGGCATCGTGATGCTCTTGAGTGTGTGTGTTCCGTTTGGCTCCTGAGAGCGCTACGGGGGGAGGCGAAGGTTACAAGTGCAAAGTGTTCCGGTGAAGGTGGGAACAGGGGTGGCAGCAGTGGTTCTCAGCCTTGCTGCTTGTCCTCGAGCCCATGAGGCCTTTGATCGCACCTCACCGGTCTCTGCTGTCAGCGCTTCCCGCTCACACCCACCCCCGGTGAACGTAGCATTGGAGAACTCTGCTTGGACTTCACGCACGAGCCGCTGGCTAAATGCGGCACAATAAGAACCCACAAATCATGCTTTCCCGTGATTTTAGAAGGTTCTGCAGAGTTGTCCCACTTCACACAGCTCCTCGGAAGAGCGTGTGGAGGCTCGGAGCGGAGCTGGAGGAGGCTCAGCCATACTGGTGGAGGCAGCGCTGGGCGTCCTCCTGCGTGTGGGCTCGTTCCCGCCGGACGCTCTAGACCTGGCCTTGGGCAAACCTCACTCTAGGGTAAAGCATTTCTCATTCTGTTTACAGCTCCCGATGTAATTTGTTACCAAATTCTTCTACCTCCCCTCAGCCTGCAGACAGTCGTTGTACATATGGTCTGTGGCAACGTACATGGGGACTGTAAATGAACACAGTGACGTTCTGGTGTAGATTAAAGTGAAAAATTGAAGTTACGTTCTTAGCTTCATTTCACTGCAGTACAATTCATTGGTGCCATCTGTCTTAGTCTTTTTTTAAATGGCAGCTCTTCTGGATTGATTGGCAAGTGAATAGATTTCCTGCCACAAAGTTTTGAGGTCAATCAATCACTTATGTGTATTAATTACGAAGATCTTGAAGTTGCAGTGTGCATTTTTTTTATTTCAATGAGCTACACATACAGAGTTGCCTAGACTTTTTAAACAGCTTATTTTTTTTACTGTTGGTCAGAATTCTGGGCTGACAGACACAAAAAGGGATTGACATCTCCTGTGAGCGAAATGCGGGATTTCAGCAGTCCTCAGTGCCGGCTGCGTCGGTACGGGAGCGATGGCACAGCCCAACGCTGAGGGCAGAGAAATAAGGGTGCCTTCCTCCACATGAGGAAAGGACCCAGGTATTTAGGCAACTAAAGGCGTGTTAACCCTTTTTACAAGAGTGGGGGTATGTGCTGTGGAAGCACTGAAGTCATGGCCGATCCCTGCCCAAAAGCGGCGGCGGACCGCAGCGTGCCAGCCCTGCCGCAGGCTGGCCGACTGGATGCTGCCCAAACTCTCCGGGAAATGGCAGGGTAATAAAGTTGCCTGATGGTCTGTATGGATTTGTAGTGTTGCTATGCACAGTTAAACAGATAATGTTTTTCACCCAGAGAAACCTGCATTTTTACAGTCAGTGCAATGATTCTTTATATGCACAGTATTTTTCTATATAGAGTTGCTGACACATGAAATAGAAACTACAGGATATAAGCTAGACTGTGTCTATATATGTATACATACATAAATTTTAGTTTGCATATCACTTTAACTTTGTAAAGTGGTTTGAGCGTCTGTGCACCGAAAGGGGACAACTTAGGCAGGAATATGTTTGCAAGAACTTCCACGGATGTCGAGTTTTTCCTGGGTTTTGCATAGCAAAAGTTTGTCAGTTGTTGAAGCGTATCACACGCAGACTATTCCTGCTTGCTGTAGCAGCAGTTGTTGGATCCTCTCCTGCCTTTCCGCTGGGTTTTAAGCACATGAAGTGGCGAGCTGGGGTCACTGAGTGGCAGTTGTGTCGCTTCCCTGGCGTACGTTTCCGATAGCAGCTCTCAGTGGCTCAGGCACCAGCGAGAACTGCAGCACAACGTGCCTTTGGGGTGCTCGACACCACCTTCGCAGGCGTTTGCGTAGAGCGATACCGAGGCAGAAGGCTGCGCCGCCCGCTGAGGTGTGCGGAGGGGAACGCGCGGGATGGACGGGCGGTCTGCGGGGATAAAGCTCAGCGCCTCTTGGGCACCGCGGGGTTCTGCAGTGGGGGCAGAGGCTGTGCAGGGAGGGAGGGTGAGATCCTCCCCTGACTGGGACTGTGACAAAAGATGCTTTCACGGTATTTCTGGCTAGTTCAGATCCTGGTGGGTGGAGGAAAGGAAGCTTTTTGTAAGAGAAGGGTTAAAAAGAAGCTGTTTTCAAATTCTGTTATACGAATGGATTTTAACTACAATCTGATGGTGAGAAAATGTCTAACAACCTCTGCAGTGTTATAGCAAGCATCAGAAAAGAAAGGAACTGGTTATTTTGGGAGATACAGCACTGGCTTAGCTAATTGCAACTTCTGCAAATGCTGAATTGTGTGAAATTTTTAAGTGCATTTTGGGGGACATTTAAAATGCTTTATTTTCTCTAGAATGGGGTATTAATGGTTTTGTAAATTCCCCCAGCTCCAGCTGCAGCAGGAAAGGCATTGTAATATCCACCTTGGAAATGAGCACGGTGTAATTAACACTTTTACTTAGCCTCAGACACAATGGAGGCTTCCAGGATGAACTGCACGTAGAAGAAAGCTAAATGCCTTGATATGGCAATTAGCGCTTCATTGGAGCGCTGTGCGCAGCTCCCGCCAGGGTGGCTCTGGCGAAGGGTGGCTCTGGCGAAGGGTGGCTCTGCCGCGTGTCCTGGCTGTGTGCTGTGGGGACACCCCATCCTCCCGTGGGAAATGGGGGGAGTCTGGCCGTGAAGGGACCCCGGGCCGTGCCCTGAGCGGCGCTGGAGCCGTTCCTCTGAGCCCCCTGGGAAGCGGCTCGTCTCTGCCGCTTCTGTGTAAATATTGGTAGCGCTTCTCCAGCTCCTGCTCCGATTCTCGCAGAGACTAGAGGGAAACCTCTCCCGTTCTGTAGGAGCTGTGAAGCGCTGGATGATGTTTCTAAGTACCTGTCTTCATCCGTGTGCAGAGGGAAACCTTGCAGCTCGAGCCCTGCGCTGGTGGAGGGTGTGCAATCTTTGCTGCACGAGAGGGTTTTGTAAATGATGCAATTGTAATAATTTGTATGTGAAACGACTCCTCTTCCTTCAGCTATAAATTTGGTCCAGCCAATTGAAATTCCCAGTCTCTTTTTAGGGGAATAGCTTGAAAGAAACCCCAAGGCTGCAGAGCCGCCTGTGCTTGTAGGTTTCTATTTATCGCAAAATAATTTCCCACCACTGTTTTCTAAACTGCTTTGACAGAAACAAAGCGGCAGGTCGGAGCGCTGGTTTCACTCGGCAGCAGCCGTGTGGAATTGCAGGTTTGACCTCATTTTATCCTCTGAGTATTTAGAGATTGCTTTCATGCCCAGGAACCATATGAGAAGAATATAGATTCCTTCCAGAGCACATTGAACTTGGAAACAATAAGTGACCTCTAAAGTTGAATTCTATAGCCAAAAGAATAAAGAACTTCTTTCTTTAGGAATGAAAGAAACAGGTTTTATATCAACATGAGTAGAACAGCTGCTCAACTAAAAATAACCAATAAAGTGGGAATAGAAAAGCTGTTTCCAAATTATATCCTTTTGAAGAAATCATTATGCCATTTCTGTGATTCCCTTATGCTTTCCATATCTACATCGCTATCTAACAGCAGAGGCTACACAAGTTAAGGGATTTGATAGTCTATCGTGTTCTTCCTTTGCGAACGCGTACAGGCACCGGGAAGCTGTGCCAGATCTGTTACTAGATTCAATACCAGGAAAAATGGGCAAATTTCCACTTAAATAATGCGATGCCCAAAGGATGTTTTCATAGAATAGGAGGGAAAGAAATAACCCATAGCTTCAGGCTATTTATTTGTTGGAACAGCTTTCCATGGGGAGCGGGGAAACACGGTCATGGCAATGAGCGCGACACTGAATTGCTGAATTCCCTCAGCTCTTTGCCGCTCCTGTGGCTTCGGAGTTAGCGCACCCTCCTCCTGCCTTTCTCCTCTTCCCTGATCCACCCGCAGGGCTGCGAGCCGCAGGGGGTTTCTAACGTCCCCATCTGCTCGGTGCTGCCTGCGATGCAGCAGTTCCCCCGTTTGCCCGCGCAGCCGTTGGCTTGTCCTGCAGCGGGGCTGCTGCCTCCCAGTGACCCCCTCGGCTCTGCCCCCCCAGAACAAACCAACCTGTCTAAACAGACACCCGTCACTGCTGTGATGAGTGGGGCTGCTCTGCACTGGGGAGATAATCCGCTGCCAGCTCCGTGTGGGTGCTGCCCAGCTCCACCAAACCCACGGCTTGTCCCTGGCCGGGCTCTGCCCCAGCGCCATGAGCGGCTCGGATGGATGGGGAAACAGCTCTGAGCAAAAGTCACCAACCCTCCCTTCTTCTGCTGTTTTTATTATTATTCTGCCCTTTGGCGTGGCTGCGAAGTTGCCGGGCAGGAGGAGGGAGGGACACGGGCAGCGCCATCCCCACTGAACTGCAGCGCTGACGGCTGGTGGGTCCTGGGGACCCGCGAGCTGGATTTGGACAAGAATAAGTGGGTGTTCTTACAAAGTGTGTCCCCTGCTTAGTGCTGACTGTGCTGACAGGCTGATTTATGTCCTGCTCTTGGCGAGAAGTGGCGGCAGGTTTGCACGTCCTCCCCATCTGTGGGTTAGATCGCAGTGTTTGCTCATCTCCGTCGCCCCGATGAGGCTGTCCGACCCCCCTGGGCATGAGATGGTTTATACGCACAATTTTCCTTTTGCTTTTCAAAATGCTTGTGTTTTTTCAGAGAGCAAACTTCCAAATACAGCTAGACAAAAGAGGATTCAGCACCCCGCTCCGTGGGTCTCAATGGGCTTTTCAAGCACTTTACATCAGGCTGTAAATGTGTATCCACTACTTACCCACCGCTGGCAGCCTGGGAATGGAGCCACTGCTGAGGCTACTAGGAAAAAAAAGAGATCTTGCCGAGTAGAAGGCAATAGCATTGGTGTAGCGAGTGAGTGCACATGTCTAGATAAATAGATGAATACTACAGGGGCCAAACTGTCTTTTTGACAGATGATATAAAGATGGGGTCATCAAAAACACTCTCTCCCCCATGAGTACCTACCCCTTGGTTTAAATTAGAAACGGTGCCAGGAGTCATTACAGATTTAAACACAGCGTTTTGCTGCCGTGGGCTGTGATGCTTCCAGTGAGATCAGGAGATGGCACACGGAAACGGCTTGTTACGCTGTCACTTCCCGGGGTGAGGAGTTTGCACACCTTCGCAGCAGCATTATAACCCTGGTGAGCGATGGCCAAGCCTCGCGGCGCGTCACCGGTCAGGGACAGCCGGCGCTCTGCAGCCGGGGTAGGAAGGAGCTCTCCTGCTTTGGCTGCAGCAGCACCTGCAGGGGACATCGGAAATCCTGAAAAGCAGCATTTTTTGTAGCCTGCCTGCAGAGATGGAAATCCCTCGTTCTGCGTTCTGAGATAGTTTGTGGTATGAGGCAAAGCCAAGTCTTTAGGTGCTTGAGCTGTTCTTAGCTGAAGGGCAACTGGGAGACAAGCAGTGGGCTAGTTAATTAGGGACGGTGAAGCGCTACCCTGCAGCCCCAAGGGGCTCCTTTTTGAGGGTGCTCATGCCAAGGCCCCCGTGGCGGGCGTGCAGCCCCATTTAGCTGCTGTCCCTGCTGGGCCACAGGCACGTGCCAGATCCTGCACGCTAACCGTCGCCTGCTGCTGTGATGGAGAGCACTTGGGCACCGAGACCCCCTCCCATCTCTGTCCGAGCCGTAAGCACTTTAAGCAGAGACTGCCTGGAAATATGTAAAAGGACATGAAATAAAGCTGAAATACAGAGCCAGCTGCAATCCTCTGAGCATCGCACCTCCCCGAGATCCCTGACCTTTCCCCCTGAAAGTCGGGGGAAGGATGTCCCAGCACCCCGTCCAGCTGAATCTTAACAGTGTCCAGTGTTGGGGAATCCACTACTTCCCTGGGGAGATCATTCCAATGGCCGATTGTTCTCATTGTGAAAAATTTTCCTCGTGTCCAGTTGTAATCTCCCCAGCATTAACTTGTACGCATCACCCCTCGTCTTTTCCATGCAGCCCCTTGTAAAAAGGGAGTCTCCATCTCCTTTGTAGCCACCCTTTAAATACTGGAACGTGATGATAAGGTCTCCCCTGAGCCGCCTTTACTCAAGTCTGGACAAACCCAGTTCTCTCTGCCTTTCCTCCTGTGGCAGGCTTCCCAGTCCTCGGATCATCTCGGTGGCCCTTCTCTGGACGCTCTCCAGCCGGGCCACAGCTTTTTCGGTGGAGTGGGGACCAATATCAAAAACAAAGAGCAGAACCATCAATGTCAAAAAAACTTGAAAGTTTTTTTTGTTGGCTTTCTAAGTAATACAGGCAAGAAACCCCAGAATGACCCAGCTGAGAGGCTTGCACATGAAAAAAAGAATCAGGAGAGGCTTTGGAAGTTTGGGGGCAGAGTGGCTGGCGGGTCGCGGGGCAGCGAGCCCGGCCCTGCCGACTGTGGCGTCCCCTCGCCCCGGCAGCTCCGCTCTGGTGACGGTGTGTGTTAAAGCATTCCCCGCACGCAGAGGGAACGGTGCTTTAGCTCCCATACTCTGTCAGAAACTTTAATCAGGTGTCCCCAGACATCCTAATTAATTTGTTCTGAGTGGAAATAAATGTCTCTAGACTTCCTTTGTCATTTTCAATCTCTTTTCAACTCCCATCTGTTTCCTTCATGGTCTGTGAACTAAAAAAGAAAGGGGGGAAAAATGGAAAGGAGTTGATTTGAATTTTCCTTATCGAATGCAGTTCCCGTAGTTGGGCTCTGGGGATCTCGGAGAAAGGTTGCACACGCCTCTGCTGAAATATAAACAGCTGTGGGAAATGCCCTTTAACTGGAAATGTTGCACGGAAGTCATTAATAATCTGGAGTTTCATTAGATATTGCCAGATGTTAACTCTAGCGCTCGGTGGGAATAGCTGGAGGTCACCACCCGGCTGTGTGACGAGCGGCGGCGGGGCTGGTTCCTCTCCCGGCAGTGCCCGGTGTGGGCGAGGGGGTGTCATGCCCTCACTGCGCCCCCTCCTCCCGCAGCCGAGGGGTGCTGGGGGGGACGGGGACCCCTCTCCCAGGCTGGCGCAGCGCTCGCCCTCTGGCTCGGAGCCATGCCCTGGCTGCTGCTCTGCCTTGTGCGAGGGCACGGAGCGGGTGTCTGGAAAGGTCAGGGATGCTCTCTTCTTCCTCATCCTCTGTGGAGGAGCGCTGCTCTCCTGCGTCGCTCCGGGAGCAGCTGCTGCCCCAAACCTCATCCCGGGAAACAGGGAAGGGTGGGAGCGGGAGCTGTGGGGCGGCTGCAGAGCGATCCCTGCCATTTCTCACTGCCGGTGAGATCCGGAGCGGGATCCCCTCTGTTCGCAGGGCGGTAGAACAACTCTCTCAGAACAGCTGCGGGACAGTGATCGCTATTTTGAAGACCTTGTTACAGAAAGATTAATTCCTGTTACTGATCTCTGTTTCAAGCTGAGCACTTAAACGCACCGGCAGGAGCTGGGCAGTGATTAATTGCCTCAGAGCTTTGATTCGAAGAAAGCGAAAACTCACCAAAGCTAATTTTAAAGAGTAGAAATCCTTTTCTAGTGCGAGACAGGTGATTATTCAGCTAAAACTGGACATTTCAGAGCCATTTAGGAGCTCTTAGGAGAAACCTTTCCTGGCACCAGAGCAAGGAGAGCGGCAAGCGTGGTGCTGGGTTTGTGCCCAGCTCGCCCCCATCCCAACGCCACCCGGGACACCCCCCTCGGTGCCCCGTGACCCCCCCAGGGTGAGCCGCTCCCAGGGCAGGGACCCTGTGAGGGATCTCGCAGCGGCGATGGGCGGTGGGTTCTGGGGAGCAGCAAACGCCGCTGCCCTGTGCTGCCTCTGCTGGAAAGGCTCCCCCAGGGCAACGGGGCTGGGGGAAGTGCTCTTGCAACTGGGATCGGGGGAAAGGCAGCCCAGTGCTGCAAGGCACTGGAAAAGCCAGTTACACGCTTTTCCCCAGGAGACTGTGTTAATACCCAGGAAAAATTGAATCTGTTTGGGTCCTGGAAGCTCAAGTTCACCTCTGATGCCATCACCATCAGCATTTTCTGCAATGGAGAGCGCACGTTAGAGGAGCTCCTCTGGTGACGGCCACCTCTGCTCCCCAGCCCGTCCCTCCCAGGGACGGTGGGTGACGATCCGGAGCGACCCCCCAGCACTGGCCACATGCAGGGCCCGAAGGTGGGAGCGGGGCACGAGGCAGGGGGAGGACAACATGCCGGCTCTGCGGGATGAAGGTCTTTTTCCTCCTCCGCTGAGAATAAAGTCAGTTATAATATGGCCGAGACACTTCAGTTGGGGAATGAGCAGGTCATTATACCTAGCAGTTGATTTTCATAGCTTTTTTTATATGGTGCATTAGCAGAGTAACAAACCCTATTACAGTTTAATAAACCTTATTTCAGACTGAACAGCCTTGTTTCAGGGCTGGCTCATGTTCAAACAAGTGGGACAGCCAGCTCAGCTGCTCGCTCAAGAAGCTAGGAAGTCACCTGAAAGCAAAAAGAGAACCATAATCGGAGCAAAAAGCTCTTGCAAAGCAGGACTGCCGAGCCTGGGGCTTCTGGAGCCCTCCTCTTCCCCCTGGGCAGGAGCGTGACCGCGCAGCCGGAGCCGGGGCTGCCCCAACAGGGAACTCAGGGCCGTGGGGATGGGCACCGCGGGATGCGCGCACCAGACCACTGGCAGGGTCCCATCCGGACCGTGCGGTGCCAGCACCCTCTGTACCAGCAGTATGGGCTGCCCCTCTCCGAGCCGGGGAGGTGCCGTGACGCCAGGGCAGCTCCATCTCCATGCCCACGCCTGTGAGGGTTCGGGCACCACACGCCACGGAGGGACAATGCTGCGGGGACAGCTGGTGACGGAGCGAGTGGGGCAGCCTGGCCGCCCGGCTCCCTTCTGCTCGCTGTGACCTTCTGTGTCGCTTTTCTTCCTGGCAAAACGAATTTACTCTCCGTGTAATTATAGAAAGAAAATAGTTTTGACCTCGGCTTCATACTTTTCAGCTTAATGTGTATAATTGCTTTGCCAGCCATTTATTACTGTCAGCATTTCCAGTCAGGGGCAGTGGGGAGCAGCAGGGGGAGGGCACGGGGGACGGAGAGGTTGGAGGTGTGCAATAATAAAAAGCTGTTTACAATTGCATATTAATGATAGATACGGGCCCAGACTGGAGAAACATCCCGCTGTCCTCAGGCACCGAAGGCTCACCGGTGGGGCAGGTGAAAGCGCCATGGAGATAAACGCAGGCAGTCACGGGGCACAGCGGGGCTGCTGGTGGCCATGGCAGTGTCCCAGCAAGCCCTGGCCTGGGTCCCTGGCCACTGCCCCAAAGGCCCCTGAGAGGCACAACCCGTGCCGGCAGATTGGGCAAACCCACAGGAGGGCCCCTGCGACTGGCCTGAAACCACCCCAAATTACCAGCCAGCACCAGTGTGCGAGAGGTGCGCCGTGCTGGCGGGGACGTGTGCGCCGCTGGCAGGGAAACGGAGCGAGAACCAAACAGCTCTTGCCCAGCAGTGTCCTCCGGGGAGACGCATCTGCCCACGTGCAGACGTACCGGGGGTGAAATAAGCAGCAGAGTCACGGCTGCGTTTGCCCTCGCGCGTGGCGGTGAGATGCTGTGTAGCGAAGCCCTTTAGGAGATGAGATGCGTCTGCCCTCGGCTCTGCAAACAGATTATCGCGCGGACATGGTGCGGGGCGGGGGGGGCCGTGTCCTGGCTGGTGCAAGGGGAGGGTCGGCGAGAGCCTCCCGTGCCGCAGGCAGACGGGGGCTCTGCAGCGCCGGGGAGTCCGGCGTGGGGCTGCAGCCCCTGCCCGTGGTCTGCCCGCTGTAAGCTCCGCTCCATACAGAGGTGCTGTAAGGCAGGTGTGTCCAAGACTAATGAGTTATCGATCAGCAGAT
Source organism: Himantopus leucocephalus (assembly GCA_003993805.1). Lineage (NCBI taxonomy): Eukaryota > Metazoa > Chordata > Aves > Charadriiformes > Recurvirostridae > Himantopus > Himantopus leucocephalus. Next base: position 5,320,713 of record RSEF01000026.1, on the reverse strand, counting down.
AATAGGAGTAGCTTTATTTCTAATGACTGGATTGCTTATTGATCACATTCACGTGCCAGGGGTGGGAGGGAGGACCGACCGTACACCACGTGTTATTGCCAACGTACCCCGGTATAATTAACACCGTTCTGGGCATCGCCAGTGCTCGCTTCTGCAAAGGTGTGTGACGGGAGAGGAGTGTGTGCCCGGGAAGGAGACCTGGGAGCGCCTGTAAATCCATCTGGGTTTAAGGATCATTGACAGTGAAATTAAAACCAAACGCGCAGTGTAATCCTGGTAACTGGGGAGAAGGGGAGAGGAAAGGGGGAACTCCCTGTGACAAACAGGCAAAGCCTGGAAGTTCCCAGTCCCTCAGCACTCGGCATCGCTGTGAACCCCGAAGGGCTGAAGCGAGAACCAGCTGCTGCTCCGTGCCCTACGCTCTTGCCAGGGTTTGCAAGGTACAACGGAGTTCTTGCTCCTGGTGGGCCAGGGGATTTATGAAAATCTACCAGGCAGAGGCAATGAGGGCTAAATGCTGCCTGATGGTACAAAGTGTTACAGGGAAGTAAATTTTTTTTCAAGTTATTACCTACCCTTTGTCCTTTAACCCTGAGAGACACACAGACATCTAAGCAGTCATTAGAATTTGCATTTCAAAGTAATATATGCAAAAATAATCATACATTTTAGCCTTTGCAGTATTAGCAAATTAAAACAAATTGGCTCTGGCTCCTTGGCATTGATATCAAATCCATTTCACCTTTCAGCTCCCCAGCGCAGGAGGGAAGGGAAGAATATCCTGAGCAAAACTCTGCTCGGGGACAACTGTGACATGTGCCCTTTGGGACAGTTTCTTCATGCGAGACAGGTGACAGCGAAAGGGAGAAGCACCAGAGGTGGCAGCGGGCTGGGGAGTGATGAGGGGGCGCGTGGGGGAGACCCCGTCGAGGACTGGCCAAGAGCCACGGGCTCTTCCAGCCGGACGCCTTTGCAAAACCGGGCACCCGCGCTGCAGCCCCCAGCGCCTCCTGCGCATCCCGGTGGTTTCCTCCCTCCTGCGCTGCCCTGCAGAGCCCCGGCGCAGCGATGCAGCAGGACGAGGCAGAACTCGCCCACTGCCACCAGTGCAGTCTGGACATCCGCTCCCTGGCCCCGGGCCTGTGCTCGCCCTCCCTGTCCCGGCAGCTCCCGTCCGCCGCTGGCACGGCCTTATTCTGGCCCACGGCGCTGAGCCGTCTCCCTGCCACCGGCGCTGTGTGTAGGATGTGTCGTTTCTTTATCTGCGGCACCCGAGAGAGGCTGCTGAGCCCTTTCTAATGGCAGCTGAATTCAGAAGAGGATATTCCCTATTTGTCTGTGGATAAGCCTTGAAGCGTGGAGGGGAATGGCAAGTGGCGATCCGCTCAGGACTGTCAGTTCAGCTCCTCCTGCGCCGCTGCGCGTTGCCTTACCGACAGCCTCCTGCCCTGGGCACAGCCAGCGCCGTGCCCGCAGCACAGCAGGCTCCCGCGGTGCCTTTTGCAGCCTCCTCCTCTTCTAAGCCTGGTCCCTGAAGCTGCTGAGCACCCCAAAACGCTCCCTCCTGCTTGAGCAAGCAGGGCTTAGCAGGGACTGCCCCGGGCGTAAGGCACTGCAGCCTTCTCACACAAAGCAAATTAAAAATACAGAGAGCGGTTTGCAGCTAAGTTACGCTTCATACTGTCTGCCTTATTGCCGGCCTCCACCTTGCCTCCTCCATCACAGCAGGGCTGAAAATCAGTTTCTAAGCAGGAATGCGCATCCTGGTCTGCATACAAATCCTCAGGCAGGGCTACGCGAGGCATTTCCCAGTCTACACCATCACATCCCCTTCAATTAACATCTGCCCTCAGCCTAACCCGTCCGCGCAGAGCAGCCTGCCTGCAGCTTGCAGCTGAACAGCGCTCCTTGGTCGGACTTCAGCCCGGGGAGGAAGAGGAGGGAGTTGCGCTGACGTGAGCCCTTCCCCACGCAGTACTGCCGGAGGGAGCGTTGTGCCAAGCGAACGAAGAGCCCGCTGCTGTCGGCTGTGTGTGTCTGAATGCGCTGCCTGGGCTGTGCTAATCACAGCTGGAACTAAGCCCCGGGAACTGGAGAAGCAGCTCTGGCACCCGCAGGGCCACACGCTGGTGGTGGTCTCGTAGCTCTGACACGGATCAGACCCGCTGAGGTGCACAGCAGCTGCACAGAATCCGTCCCTGGCAATCCTTGTCAGCACCCGCTTCATTCAGAAAAAATAGAGTTCAGTTGCTCATGTTCACTGTAGAGTAAACTGCACACCCAGTGTTTAATAATTCAAGAGCTGAGAAAAATAATTATAAATATTTAAAGCCTCTGGAGCTGTGATGCGTTTGGATCGGTGGTAGCACTGCGCCCCTTCACTTTGCCATCGCGCCCTTCCTCTTCGCCAACCCGCTCTCCAAACAGCTTTTAGCTCACGCAGCAACAGGAGGCGTCACTGCGACCGGCCCCGCAGACCCGGAGAGCATTTCTCTTTTGCATTAAGAAACTGAATTACGTCTGAAATGGTTTGAGACCTGAAAGTTTCAGCGCGGATAATGGGTTTTCATTCTGCAGGGATGCAAGCTATACGTCAACGGCATCTTTCCTATGTTGTAACTCTCGGGGCCGGGACCGGGGCTTCTGGGCTCTGCTCTTCCCTTTCCCATGGATCTGGGGCACAATGCGCCTCACCGGAGCTGCTCAGTCTGCGGCTGTGGGAATTCCCAGGCAGCTGCGAAGAGCCTCCGGCCTCCCCCGTCCCCACTGCTGCAGGGTTCGCCCACCAGCCTGCGCGAGGGATGAGCTGCCTGCCGTTAGGGGAGCAGCGGCAGCCCCCGCGGGGAGGCGGCGGGTCCACCCCCCGCCACCCTAAACCTCGATACGGCTTTTTTTGTCACTGTCTTAACAGTGACATGCAGTGGCAGCATCATGCAATGGTGGTTTAGGAGAACAGTATCACGGCAAACAGGGACAACATGAGTTATTGTGAAGAAGATACCAACAAGCCAAGAGTATTCAGTTGGTTTACACTGTAAAACAGACAAAAAGACCATTACCCTGTAAAGGACACTGAGCTGCTCCTACGCTGCCCTTCCCAGCAGGGGCCAGGGGAATAATGCCATGGAAAACCCTTCTGCTCCGGGCAATGTTCAACGTGTGGGGGCAGGTCTGTGTTTCCCGCGTCTCAGAAACGGCTGTATCAAATGTACCTAAGCTGTGGGAAAATAACAGCTTCGGTACAAAGGGCCACCAGCGCTCAGCTGCACCAGGCGGTGGGCAGCTCCTGTCCTTGTCCTTCGGGCTCTGGCCTGAGCAAGCGTCAGGGTGGCTGTGAACGCTCCCGTTGTTCTGCTGCTGTCCCCACGGCTGGTGGCGCGGTCAGACCCTGACGTGCACATCTCAATGATGCAACGAGGAATCGGTGAGTACCACTGGGAACAGAAACGGACCCGGGCAGCGCTACGGAAAGTTCAAGAGAAAGACGCAGGCAGCGGAACAAGCAGCACTGCTCAGGATCTCGGCGATGAGGTGACCTTCATCACTTTAACTCCTTCAGTCATCTTGACAAGCTGGATTGATTGGGTTTGCACGGTGGAGCAGGAGCGCCCAGGCTGACATTTCGAAGGAACTCGCAGCTGAACAAGTGCTGACGGCAGCGCGGCTGCGAGGAGCGATCCCGGCCCCCGCAGCGATGCCCAGAGGGCACAGGTTTGCGTGGGCAGTGCCAGGGGCACAAGGAGGCATGCGGGCAGGAAAGATTAATTCTCTTCTGCGGTGTGGGCTGTGTGAGGATAAATGGGGACAAACTTGCAACTTTGCCGGAATTCCCCCTGCATCTACACCAAAGGTGTCTCGTGTCCACGCTTTGTGGATGAATATGGTCACGTCAGGGCGAACCTTGAAATGTCAGTGATTTCTGAAATCTTTGCTGTCCCCTGGTGAAAGAGAAGCCCAAGCTACTGACTGGAAAGCATACAGAAGACAACCTAAGATGTGTTTGGACACAGAGGAAATTAATTGGCTTTAAGATGGGAAAATGAGTCTGCTAAAAGGGTATGGCACAAAGCGAAATTGTGGGGCACAAAACCTTCGCTCAAGCAACAACAAATCACCGTTCAGCAAGAAGAAATTTCTCCCTCTCATCAGATCTGATTGCGTAATCCAATTAAAAGAAGCGTATTTTCCCCTTTCTGATTAGTGCTAGCCAGCCAGCGTGCAAATGCCACCAGCCCCACACTTCTTCATTTCCCAGTCTAATTACTGGTGAAGAAGGCTGGGGATGAGCAACAAAATTGAGTGCGTTATTGACTGCCGCTCTCTTCGCCTGCTCCACATACAGGACAAAGATTAGTCATTAATCCTCCGGGCACTGGAGGTCTCCTTCAGCTTGTCACCAAATCAAATACTGTTCATATAACTTATTTCACTTGGCATTTGGTTACAGCAGCAGTGCAAAAGTATCCAGCTAACAAAGGGGGTTTGTTTTGCTTGCAAACAGAGCTGGTTTTGGTGCAACAAGCTTTCCCAAGAACAAATGAGTCGGGGAGCCAAGGGCAGGGGGAAGCAGGACTCAGGAGGGTGGCAAAGAGGGAAAATACACCCCAAGGCACAGCATCGGGTCAGTATTGACCGGCGTGTCCAGGGGCGCATCTGCAGCCCCTCTAGCACGCGCCCGATCCAGGTGCGCGCCCTGCGCCCAGCCCTCACGTGCCCAGCCCTCCACTGGGTGCGATGCTTGGCCGCAGTGCTTCAGGCTACCTTGATCCCCTTTGGGAGGCCGGAGGTCTCTGTGCCTCTGCTGCTCTCCGAAATGCCCCCTGCATCCCCCCGCCTGCTCCTCCCGGGGCTAAGCGTGGATTAGCGGGGATCTTCCTTCTTGCTTGGGAGGATTAAACGTGTTATCCCCCTGCAGTCATTATGGATTCAGCTTATACTTCTCATTGTAAAAAGCAGCTTTCATTTTTGGAACGTCTCTTTTTCAGCCCTTCAGAGAGGGGTTGGTGCATATGTCTCAGGGGAAGCCAGAGCTTCTGGAAACCACCTTCTCTCTGCCCCAGCGCCAGCAAGGGTTTGGGTCAGGCTGGGCCGGTCCTGCCAGTCAGGGCACCGTCTGCACAGCATCTCTGCTGCAGTGCCGTGCCCTGGCCGCAGCCCCACGCGTGGCTCGTGGGCACCAGCGGGGCTGAGGAGCAGCCGTCGCATCCCGTTCCCCCCACTAACACAAAAAGGAGCCCTTGCCCCCTTTGCAAAGCCCCTGCAGGCGGCAGGTTGCAGAAGGCAGCCCCGAGGTGGTGGAACTCCCTGTCTGCGGGCGCTCTGTGTGCTGGGGGGACCCTGCCAGGACACCTGGGTGCATGCCGAAGGCGTTGACTCCGCTCCCCGGGAGCAGTCTGGGAGCTGCGCGTTAACTGCTGGAAAGCATCTATAAATCGAGGGAAAGCGACCTTCCCTGCAGCTTCTGTTCTGCGGCTGCATGGCCCAGTGGGCAGCAGGCGGTGCGGTCCCTGCCCTGCCTGCTGCGGGCAGGACGGCCGGCAGGCAGAAGTGATGCGCCTTAACGAGCAGGGGAGGAGGCGGCGGCAGTGGAGCTTGGCAGGCGTATTCCTGACTGCACAATTAGCAATGAACAACTCCCTAATGATTGTTATAAAGTTTTAAACCAGCTAATGGGTCCTGGGAAGAAGAAGTTCATTGAAAGTACAAAGCATAAAAGAGCAAACACAAGCTGTGACATTTTAAATGAGAAGGCTGGAACCAGTCTCTCTGCAAGTGATTATGGAATTATAGTACTGCCGCAGTTATCCGTTAGCCAGGGATGTGCTGGGAATGCAAAGCCGGGGCAGCGTGTATGGATTCTCATGCGGGGGGGGCACAGTGCCGACAAGGAGGGCTGCCCACGGGGGCAGGTTCCTGCCGGGACCCACGGGGGTGCCCTGAGTGACGCTGGGGGGCTCGGGGGGGCTGGCTGCCTCGCTGCTCGTCAGCATGCCCTCGTTTCCCAGCCAGCGCCAGGGAGCCCGCGACTGCCCGAGCTGTCGGTGCCCCTGCGGTTCTCCACGCCTACGGGTCAATCCTCTCACCGTCCTGGCACCTGGAGCCTTCAGGCCGTGACTGGGGACAGTGACGAGGGGACATCGTCCCCGTGGGGTGGGCGCTCACCTCCCTTTGGGGCACAGCTGCTCAGGGAGCAGCGCTGGGCTGCCCGCCCTGCGTCCCAGCACGGGAGAGGGACCTCCCTCCTTAGCCCCGCGCAGAAGCACTTTGGCCCACAAATGTTCTCTGGAGTCTGCAACTTCTGCGGCTCCCATCACGAGCCATCACCTCGTGCGCTGCCAAGTCACATCGTGCCATGCCATGTCAGCGTGAGCAGCTTCTTGACCTTTCTCTCCATCTCAGGCTTCAGGCGTGTGTGTTCGCGGGCAGACAGGCACCCGTGCGCTCCCGCTCCCCGCAGGGCTGCAGCCCTGATCCGGAGAGGACACGTGGCAAAAGCCGGTGGTCCTGCAGCCCTGGGGATGGGGGCTGCCGGCCGGAGCGGGACACCGCCTCACCTCCGCTCGCCGGACAGGGCAAAAGGAGGGAGGTGGAAAACGCTCAGCGGTACCCGCAGAAGCCTCCCGGACCCTGCCTTGGCCCGTGCCTACAGCAGCCGCACTGCGGGGCCGGGGATGCTCCATGGGGCAAGGGAGACATGGCAATAACCCAGCGTGTGCCAAACCTGCCGGAGGGCCGAGGCAGGGAAGAAGGTTTAAACGTTTTCATTAGATGAATGTGCTGTGGCATTTTAAATTAGGAAATATTAATGTGGAAATAATAGGGATGTGCGTGGGTTATTTTTCATTCCCCTCAGCAGGCCGTAAGAAAAGAGAGGGCTGAGGGAGAGCTGCTGTTGGAGGAGTTTCCACTGCCCTGGGTTAATCCTCCCTCGAGGCCGCCGGGGTGGGCGGCCGGGGGAGCCGTGCGGAGGCACACGCTGGCACCAGAGAGGCTCTGGATGGGACACTAGATTTGGGGGTCAGTGCCTGAGCTGTCACTCCTGCAGTCTGGGAGCCTTCCCGACGGCCCCTGCCTGCCCACCGAGCCTCCCTTGCCCTTCGGCAGAGGGTCTCCGGCTGCCCCGGGACCCCGCGCTGCCCTGCAGCCCCCCGACACCCTGCCCACCCACGGGACCGCTGCCAAAGTTCACACCTTCCTCTTTTATTTATGACTTTCATTCCACTTTCTGCTGACTTTCTGATGGCACCACTCCAATTTAATTAAGTAAATAAAGTGATTAATTTAGATGCCGTGGACTCTTCTGCGTGAGGCCTGATAGCACTCCCGGCTGCAGGCTGGGCAGGAGACGTCCCGGTCCAGCCTCCCCCGTGGTCCTCCCTGGGTCCCCCCAGTGTCGGACTGTGTCTCCCGTGGGCTCAGCGCGGTGCTGGACCCACAGAGACCCACGTGCTCCCACGGTGCGGCCAGGACTGTGGGTAATGGAGAGGGGGTTCAGGACACCCCTCATGCAAGTGGCCATGCAGCATCCCAGGCTGCAACAACAGGCAGCGAAGCGGAACTGTGAGGACGGGAGCAGGAAAAGTCAGTTTGTGCCTTTCTGGATACCAGAAAGACTAAGCGACATTTTTCCACTTAGTTTTGATGCAGAGCATTTCTTTAATACAATTCAGAGGACAATGTGGAATAACTCTGTCAGTATCTAATTATCTTTGCTATTGACCCAGCACTCCCCAACAGCTTGGCACAGTATGGGATTTTTCCCTTAATGTGTTATTTCCAAGTAGCCATGAAATTGCACGGGATCACAAATGTCCCTGCTTTGATGGAAACGCTTCCTGCTCAGAAGGTTTCTGCGGGGAATAGGGACAAAACAGTTTAGTGTGTCAGTGACTTAGGAAGAATATTCCTTATTCCAAAGGGTAAATTCATTTATTGCCCATTTCTGGAGGGGCTGAAGCGGATGGTCTTCGCAAAGAGCACACACAGCCCAGGAGTAGGGCCAGAGATCAGGCTCTGAGGTGCAGGAAAAGAGATAAAGCAGGTATATGGAGATAAAGCTAATTAAACTGAGATTCATGGATACAAAGAAAGAGTAAAGCAGGTGCCTTATCTGGTGATGAGGGCAGAGGATGAGGCTTCTAATCTCCATCCTCCCCTTAATGTGTTATGTAGCCTAGGGCAAGCCACTTCATCCCCTTTTTTGGCCATTTAGCCCTGCACTGAGATAAACCATCCAGCTATTTACACCTCCGCAGCATTTCTGAAGCTTGGAAGTGTTTGGAAGTGTTTTGAGACCCCGTGTCATTGTACAGGCACTGGGCAGCCACCACCACTAAGCCCAGCTGTGGGCACATCCCGGCGCCCCAAGCGCTCGCGCCCTCGTCCCCAGCGCTGGGGACAAAGAGGAGCCTCCAGCTCCCGCTCCCCCAGTGCTCTGTGGTGAAGAGATTTGCATTTGGCTGCTGAGACATGTCTTGCATTTCTGCCCCTCCTCTTGCCCTTTCCGCAGCAGAACCCGCGGCAGCAGCAGCTGTGATCCCCCCCCAGGGGAGGATGGAGAGGGCAATGTCCCCTACGGCTGGGGACAGGCAGCGCGGAGCGGACCCAGACGATGCTCAGGGCAGGCGCAGGCTCATCAGCAGGATTTCAGGGAGAGATGCAATAATATTTATGATATTAAACAAACCCGAGGCCCACAGCTAGTGGTGAAGGTAGCAAAAAGAAGATCAATATGATGGCTAATGGATACAGAAGGGCAATTTAATTGGGTGTTGTGTTTGATAAATTATTTGTAAAGTTAAACACACGATGGAAGTATTGCAGGCCTGCCTGCTCAGGAGGTAAATGAGTCAGCCGGCACAAATTGAGCCTGGATGATTAATGGTTATAAGCACTGTTGTTTGCTAAATTGACAAGTCACCGAGGCTAAAAACAAAGCTGGAATATTTTTAATTGGGTTTTAGTATGTCTCCCTGTTTGGAACCAGTTTGGGAGCAGGTCTTTATTTGAAAGGGGGAGTCGGTGTGCCGGGCTGTGACCACAGGCATCGTCCCTGCGGCACATCGCGCAGTGCCCAGCGCCACGCGCGCCTGGGGAAGCCGCCTCTCCTGTGGGATGTGGCAGACACAGGAGCAGCATCCCGCCAGCCCGCGGCATGCCTCTGCTCCAGCGCCGGTGGGAGGGCAGAGCCCCCTCCTCCAGCTGCCTGACAGAGGAACCGGACAAGTCACGGCCCCCGTGAAGCTTGAAATGAAAGTGTTATAGCAGATTAAGTGAACCGCTGCTGCAGTGAGCTTTATGCTCATACAGTTGGATTAGTGCATAACGAGCAACTATATGGATTTACACTTCAAGTTAACTTTAGAAAAAGTATAGTAGTCTGTTGATTGCCTAAAAATGCATAACAGTTCTTTGGTCTCACATTTAAGCCCATAAAAATGCTGCTGTTACTAAAAAACGGCTATTTTGGGAGTTTGAGCCACACATAAGCCAATTAAATTTAAACACTGACACCATTTCCTTACAACTTTTCCAATTACTTAAAAATTACTCCCATTCAATCCACCTCACTGGCATTTGAACAGTGGCCACAGACAGGCCGGGGCTGGACAGCGTGTGACAGCCACCCTCGTGCTTCCGCACATGGACGTGTGGGCAGATGAAAGTGATGTTGATTTAGCAAATGATTTTTAATAAATGCAAAAGATTCTCTCAGTAAGGACGAGGCAGAAGACAAGCGATGGCAGCTTTCTCCACCGTGCTTTGCTTACGTCCTGAGCCAGGAGAGGAGTCCCTGGACACGCTCCTTAGCCTGTTATTCTGAGCGTTATTTACGTAAATCTATCATGAAATCATGTGTGATGCCGGTGGAGAACTTGTAGGCGTAAGCAACGCAGCTGCGTTTTCTTTCCTCCTCTGTGTCCTGCAGCAGCCGTGCTTCCGCACCACAGATCCGTCACCTGGACTTGTCTCTCCATCACCTTCGGCTGCTCTTTCTTCTCCACCCTCCTCCTTTCTTCCCCACGAGCCTCTCGTCCTCGTACGCGCCAGCTGGGTGCTCTTCAGACACGACTGCACCTTCCCACTCCTCCGGGCGCCGGATCCCGGCTGTTGCGGTTCTGAGCAAATCAGGTTGGGGAGAAAAGCAGTTTTACATGAGTGCCTTCTGCAGATACTTGGAAGGAGGTCAGCCACCACCCGCCCGGGACCCGGTAATTATAGCCAAAGAGTTTGGAACTAATGAAAGAAGCGACGAGGTCTCACAATGACCAAGTCTAAATGGAGCAGTTTCTGGCACCCTTTCAAATTGATTTTAAATATGAACTCACTTTAATCCTCCTCCCTATCTCATTCCCTACATCGCTGATTCCTCATCAAACAGTTTAAATTAATTTGAGCCTGCCGTTCTCTGCCCTGTTATCTTTTCCCCCCTCATTTATGAATTTTAAATCAACTTGTTAACAACCTACTTAGTTGCATAATTTTGCTATAATAATCCATGCTCCTGGCCGATTGCATATTAATTCTGGAGATAACACACTCTGCAGCCAATGGCGCGGCAAGCTCACGGCTGTGCTCTCGCTGCCGGCAGTGACCACAGTGCCAGGAAAATGCCTTTGTGCAGACCAGTAGCCCGGTGGCCACCAGGACTTGGGTTACTGGTGCTTTGCCTCCTGCTCCTGGCCACTGCTCCCCAGCCCAGACCCTTCCCACCGCGCCTGGGGCTGCAGCCCCCTGCACGGCCGGCGCAGGCAGGCGCGGGGGGGCCATGGCTTGGTGCTGTGCGGGGCCACCAGGGCGCGAGATGTCTTCATTGCCAGGCAGGCGGCCGTGTGCCCCTTCGAGCCAGCACACGCTGTCTGTATTCATCCTCACAGCCCAGAGGCTCTAGAGCAAGCTGTGATGCAGACAAGTGCTGTCTCTGCGATGGAAACTGAAGATACAATCTATAAATCATTTCCTAAGGGTCATGATAATGGCTTATTGATTAATAGGAGAGAGTAGAGAAAACATGGGAAGCACTGGAGGTCATAAATCCTGTAAATTAGGTAACCCTGCATGTGCCAAGTGACGCGAGCTGTGCGCTCAGGTCCTCGCATGGCAGCGGCTGGGTTTCCTGCCTTGGCGAAGTTTTAATTCTCACCAGCATCAGGGCCAGGCTGAGCACAGCCACCGCTGTCCTGCGGCACAGGGCGCTCGCCCCGGGCTCCCGAGGGAAGGCTGCAGGAGCAGTGACATCGAGTCCCGTGGGTTTTCCCCTGGGCTCCGCAGGTGAAGATCACTTCAATGAGATGCTCAGAGCAGCCCTTGCTCTCAGCTCCTCTGCTTTCCGGCCCGGTGAGGTTTAATTCCCCTCCCACGCTTTGCTTTCATTCCTCCTTTCTTGTCCCTCTTAAGTCATTGAAAGCAGCACTTCTTTATTTGACCATGCTGTGCATTAATCCTACTTGTTCTACTTCCATGGAGACACGCTGAGAGTGCTGGTACTTATTTTTCCTGCTTTTTGTTGGTTTTTTTATAAACTTCATGGCCAAAGAAAAGCTGCCCATTACCTCTCACAACAACAAATCAGCCAGAGGACTGCAACGAGCAGTCTGTTCCCGCGGGCGGGCGAGTGTTTCACCCTAGCTCCACAACACGCCCGCTCTGCCCTGAGGGCTGGTCACTCGGGTCTGGGCTGGTC
>RSEF01000026.1:5285849-5308930 GCA_003993805.1 Himantopus leucocephalus | reverse complement strand
GGCTGCGGGGGGCTGCCCCCGCCCGGAGCCCCCCGGGGAAAGCGGAGGCTGAGAGAGCGGGTATAGGGCTGTGAGAGCTTTTCCTTCCCCCCGCCGAGCAGAAAAGCAGGTGGCCCACGCAGGGAATGTTCCCTTTGCCGTTAATGCGGCCGTGTCATTAAGGAGCAATGTCGGGGGGTCCTGTGTCCCTGTTCCCGTTACCTCTCCCCGGCGGTGCGGAGCTGCTCCTCTGCCCTCCCGCGCTGTGCCCTGCCCGTCGGGGGCATCAGCCCCAAGCACCGTCCTGGGAACCCCTCGATAATTAGCACTAACGAGGCTTCCCCGTGGTGCGGAGCGATGCGCAGGAGACACTCCAGTGACAAAGAGCTTTCGGGTCTGCGAGAGAGCAGAAAGGCAGGACGGCAGGCTGAGCGTCAGGGAGGGGTGACGGCCACCATGGGCTCTGCACCCACCCCAGGCACCCACGGCCACGGCAGGGCATCCTCAGGCTCGCTGCTCCCCCAAAACTGCCGCTCTTCTCCTGTGCAGCTGCCTGCTAAATGCCCAAGCACCCACTTCCCACGCACCCACGGCTCCTCAGCCCCAGGCACGTGTTCCCAGAGGGGACAGGTCTGCCGCAGTGGCCAGGTGATACCCTGTCCCGCTTTCCCCGTCCCACTGCTTCCCCTGGCGCCGGGGATGGGGGAATGGGGCCCTGCACCCCCCCGGACCCTTCGGGCTGCGCTCGGGGAGGCTGCGGGTGCACGGCCAGCACTGTGGTGTGTCACAGGGAGAAAAGGAGGCAAAAGCCATTTGCCATGGCAGTGTCCTTGCAGAGCAGGGACGTCCGAGCCCACCGGATCGCAAAATGAGGCAGCGTTACCTCCTGGGTGAAACGGTGCCCGGCCACAGGAAAGCAATACGGGCTGCCGCCACTCGCGGCGACTCTCACTGCCCTGTCCGGGAGATTATAATGTGCATTCAGAAATCATTATAAATAATTAGTAAGCTGGTATTCCAGGGTGATATCCCATAATTAAACATAATGATTTCATAGTGTTTGGCTGAGCGAGAACCAGACATTTCAAGATAATGGCTTGCTTTGCCTTTTATTTGGCGTGTATTAGATCCCCATATGGTCTCAAAAGCAGTTATTAGCACAAGCGTATTTTATAATTAGGTTTGTTCTGACTTGTATGCTATTCATTACACCCTTAAAGTCAAACCTGATAAGATCTCGTTTTTAGGATAGGACAAAACTATAGCTTCAACTAATGGCAGATCTTACTGGGTTTGACACGAGATGCATCACAGAGCAGTGACGGCTGCCCCACACCTGCCACCTCCCCCGAAGGACGGGGCCGTGTCGTGGTGCCCGGCACAGGACTGCACAGACCCCAGGCTGTCACAGGGACGGGTTCAAAGGCAGCACCGCTCTCCCAAAAGCAGTGCTGGCCAAGGCTGAGGCCTGGGAAACACGTCCACTGATCTGCACCTCATCCCACCAGCGAAGCCGAGCGGTCCCGACTGCCCCAGGCAGTGCCGACGGGGACCCCGTTTCCCAGCGAGGCACCGCTCCTGTCCACCCCGGCTGGACCAGCTCTGGGTCCTGGCTGCTGCTGAGCAAATCGCCCCGTTTTACTGGTCCCTCCCTTTGTGCAGGAAGCAACTTGGACGAGAAGCTCCTAAATTGTTTTAAAGACATTTGCAATTGTTCCCTCAGCTCCTGCGTGCGATGTGGCCGGCACAGGCTGTTCAGAGCTGCTGGTGACAGAGCCGCGGAGCTGCGCGGTTGGCGAGGACGCACTGTGAGGTGGCTGAGGCACTGTAACTGTGTCTGCACGTCCCAGCTGGGCGCAGAGCTGGGGCGGCCTGAGCGCTTTTGCTGCGGGCTGGGACTGCGGCCAGATGAGGTTTTTCCCCTTTAGCCTTGCAGAGGGATAGAAGCGGTTTGGGACGGCGCCCAGTGCCAGGCCAGGGTTCGTGCCGGGACGTGGTGCCCTGACTGGCTTCTCAGCCGTTTCCTAGGCTTGGGGCTGGCCTGATGTCGTAGCAGAAATTGTTCTAGGTGAGATCAAGTGTTTATTTTAAGATATTACTAATGTATTAGTCCCTCATTTCTTTGCTCTCTGCTCCCCCCCAGCCCCAGCCCCAGCCCGACGCCCCGTCACCAGCTGCGATGTCCTGCACAGCCCCGCAAGGGATTCCCCACGGCCTCGCCGGGAGCCCAGCGCCACTCTTGGCTCTGCCCAGGCCACACTCCCGCTGGCAAACAGCCCCAGAGCCCACTGGGTGCCCCTTGGGCTGCTCCGGCCACCCTGCCCATGGGCACCGGTGCTGAGCTGCATGTTCGTGCCGGGCAGAGCCGCGGGCCCGCGGCTGGGGATGGCTGGCGATGCTCCGGCAGCACCCGCAGACTGCGCAGGACCGAGCTCGCTGCCGGCAGCTTCCCCTCCTGCCCCGGTGCACCGGGGTGGATCAAGGGATTAACCTCCGGGATGTCTCTGGGAAGGGGATAATCACCAGCCCGTTTGCTGCAGTCTCAGTTGAAAGCCGGGTAAATCTGCTCCCTCCATGCAGATAAAAGCAATGAAGATATCAGAGCTGAGACACACCGCAGTGTGGGACTTGACTCTTCATTACTGAGTCATCCGACTGCAGAATTGATTCCATTTTCACACGGTTTATTGCAGTTCAAAGCCTGGTTAGCTTCACCGCTTCATTGTCTGCGGGCCGCGGGCGCCCCTGAGACAGACATCAAGGGAAGGGGAGCGCCGGAGGGGTCAGCGGGGGGCTCGGGCTCCGCACCCGCGCGCGGGAGCAGCTCTGGGCCGTGACACCGCTGGGGTCCCCCGCGGCAGGGGATGGGCGGAGGGCAGGTGGGAGAGCGCAGCGCGGGAGGAGGGATGCAGCTCCCTGCTGGGGGGGGGGGGGGGGGGGAAACNNNNGGGGGGGGGGGGGGTGGAAACGAGACACGGGTCTGTCGTTGCAAACAATTAAATTCCCAAAAACGGGCTCATTCTTATGCATAACATGCGGCCTCTAATTAAATTTTAAACATGTTTCATTTTCTGTCTTTTCCCCCCTAATTTTCCATAGACGGTAATTAGCTCTCTTTTTTTTGCTTTGTTTTGTTTTGGGTTTTTTTTTCCTGTGGGTACGTAATTAATACTTTGTTAGTTGTGACCGGCATCACACTGTTTCGATTTTCTCGGCGTTAACCTTCCGCAGCTCTCACGCCCGGAGCCGCTGGTGCAGTCGGGTGGGGTTCACCCGGCACAGCCCTGCCCCCCCCTCCGGACCCCCCCGGACCCCCCCGGACCCCCCGGACCCCGAACGCGCCGTGCCCCCCCCCGGGAACGGGCTCCGGCAGCGACGTTAAACCGCGGGAGCCCCCCGGGATGCTCGTGGGCTGGGGGGGCAGTGGCGGGGGGGATGGTGCTGGGAGAGGGTGCTCATGCAGCGGGATCCGCCGCCGGACTGCCTGTGCGGGGGTGCGTGGGGAGGGGGGGGCAGGGGAGGGTCTCCTGCCTGCCGGCTGCCTCTGCCTGCACGCCTGGCAGCAGCCCCCAGCCCCCCCAAAGGCCACCCGCCTGCAGTGATTTGGGCGGTGGGTTTGCCCCTTCCTCACCTCCCGCCTGCCCCGGAGCGTCGCAGCGCGGCGCTGGAGCCCGGGTGGTCCCTGCCCGGCACACCGGCTGCCCGAGGGGCTCCCGGTACGGCCACAGCCCCATCCCTCCGTTCTGGGGCCGATGGACCCACCCTGGCCCCTATGCCCCCACTGCCCCCACATGTGGGGACAGTTCCCCATCACTGCGGCAGCGACACTTGCCAGCTCTCACACAAGAAGCATTTCTCCTGGTCTCCAGGGTCGTGTCCTGAAATGGGCACATCTTGGCACCGCGCGACATCCATCACACGGAAAGCGGGGCTGGCAGCGGGCCTGGCCTGGAGCTGCTGGAGGAGCAGGGGGTTGTGCTGCGCCGCGCTGGGACCAAGCCTTTGCCCTTACTGCGCCAGACGGTGGTCCTGTGGCAGCCGAGCCCGGAGCCGTCCCTGGTGTGGGTCACCATTTCTCTGCCCCAGCCCCAGTTCTACCAGCGACCGGCTGCTCCGGCTGTAAATCTTGGTGTCTGGCTCTGCAAGCCACCAGCGCAGCCCCATCTCATGATTAATAGTAATAATTAAATTCATATCAAGCCACAGAGCAACGTCATGGGGCAGCACGGCAATAAAAGCCACTGTTGAGACACTGACAGCCCAAGAGGGATGAGGAGGCGATGCACTGCGGCCCCAGGAGGCTCTGCTGATTTACCGCGGGGTAAATGAGCTCGTCCCCGTGTGCCCGGGGAAGCCGCCTTGCGGCTCCCTCCTGCCGGGCCCAGCAGCGTCCAGGGTGGCCACGAGCATCTCCTCCTCCCCCCACCGCACGCGTGGGCACAGGACGGGCAGGGTGGTGGGCACGGCTCCGGGCACAGACGGGCATTTGGCAGAGGCACCGGACCCGTCAGCTGTGGGCACCTCCCGGCTGCCAGCACAGCAGCCAGCAGCCCACGCCGCAGAAAGCCCGGGGCTCGCAGGACATGTCCGGGCCCGTCATGGGGCCAGTGCAGCCTCTTCCCACCATGTACAGTCACAGCACACAGCACAGACAGGACCTGCTCTGGGGAGACCTCAGAGCCCCTTCCAGTGCCTAAAGGGGCTCCAGGAGAGCTGGGGAGGGACTCTTGATCAGGGAAGGGAGCCATGGGATGAGGGGGAGCGGTTTTACACTGGAAGAGGGGAGATGTAGATTAGATATCAGAAATAAATTCTTGACTGTGAGGGCGGTGATCCCTTGGCGCAGGTTGCCCCGAGAAGCTGTGGCTGCCCCATCCCTGGAGGTGTTCAAGGCCAGGTTGGACGGGGCTTGGAGCACCCTGGGCTGGGGGGAGGTGTCCCTGCCCAGGGCAGGGGGTGGCACTGGGTGGCCTTTAAGGTCCCTTCCAACCCAAACCACTCTGATTCTATGACCAGTCTGCCTGCTATCTGCCTCCAGCCAGCTTTTCGCACAAACACCTCCTTTGCCTCATTGGCCCGCAGCCGCCCCGAGCACCCTGCGGGCACCCCGGCTGCAGCGTCCCAGCCCGGGCACGGGCAGCACCGTGTGCCTCCAGACCTCGGGGCTGTTGTCCAAGGCTGCACCTGAGTAACATGAGGACGCCACAACTTCCATGAAGCAGAGCAAAGGTCTCCAGTCCACCCAGGGGAAAAGCCCGGGCAAAGTGCAGCAGGAGTTGTCCTTGGCGGTGTTTGCAGTGAACACAGCCCATCCGCCCCGTGGGAGCCACCCCGGGGCGTGCGCTGCGCCCTGCAGTCACCTCTCACGGCCACGCAGCAGCTGAGCATCGCTCACCTCCCCTGTAATGGCTCCATGACACCGGCAAAGGGCTCTCATTAACAGAATATAATGTGCAGTGAAAATAACTGATGATCATCTTGTAGGCATTGATTATCTGTCTCCCGTAATGCTGCTTTCCTCACACGTTAAGGGGCTGTTGCTTTCCCCCGCGGAGCCCGGAGCAGGCAGCGAAGGCTGAGCGCCCAGCCATGCCCGTGGCCATCGGCCCGTCTCCCCCTGTGCTGCAGGCAGGGCCATGTGGATGGCACTGGCCACCCCGTCGCCTCTCCTTGCCCCTGTCCCAGCCAGGGCACCCGCTGCCTCCCGCCACAGCCGAGCCCACCCGGGCAACCCAGCCCGTGGGACAGACTGGCCGTTCCCCGTGGCTGCCCTCCCGGCCCCGGCACAGTGCCTCAGCATCGCCCGGGCCAGCGCCTTCGCGGGCGGCTGGGAACGGCAGCGGTTGTTTGCAGAGCCGCAGCCCCGCGCGCTCGGCTGGAGCTGCACACTCAGCAGAACCCAAATCTCCCGAAAAACCTGAATAAACTCGCCAGGCGGAGCGGGAGCCGGGCAGGGACCCAGATCCCCTCCTCATGCTTGTCACATGAATGAGCTCTGTGGCCGGGCTCCCCCCACACCGGCAGAGGGGATTGTGCCGCATTGTGGGGAGGATTAGGCCGTTTCAGGAGGCCGGAGCGTCGGTGCGCGGTCCCTGGCGGTACCGTGGACACCACGGCCGGAGCTCCCTGCCCCACGGAAAGGGGGAACAGGCCCAGGGCAGCCGCGGGGATGGGGTGCGCTTGGGCAGCCCCCAGCGGGTCGGTGGGTGGGTGGAGGATGCCTCAATGCCAGGGCAGAGGCGGCCGCAGCTCCACAGCCCCTGCATCCACAGGGGGTCACCCGGTGACACCCCCCACATCCCCCAAATCCCCTAAAACAGGGACGAAGGGGAAGGAAGAAGGGCAGCCCACAGCCTGGGTCTGCCCGGCTCGCCCCAGCTCCCCCCGGCAGTGCCGCCGCACCGTCAGCCGGCCGGTGGTGCCAGCGGTGCTCAGCAGCTGGCAGCGGTTCCCGGCCGGCCGGAGGCTGGAGCGACCGCCGGCTCCTCCGGGAGCCCCCCCGCCCCCCCCGCCCGCTGCCCGGCATTTCTGGCCAGCGACCTCAGATGTTTGGGAAAACAAACTGCACGGGAATTAGCTCCCAAGTATTTCCTCAATTCTGCCCGCTATGAAGAGAATTTTATTTTGCTACCCCCAGGAGGAAGGAAGGCGGCCTGGCGGAGCGCGCAGAGGAAATCTGCAGTAACGCAGGGGGCTGGCTTCGCAGCGCTGCAGTCAGCGGGGGCCGGGCGGCAGCGCCCACGCTGCTCGCCCGCTGCCGCCAGAACCTCTTGGCCTGGGGAGCGGGGAAGCACCACGTCCCCACGGGCTTTCCATGGCCCTTCGCAGAGGTACGGTCTCAGCAGTTCCCAGCCCGCCGTGGCTGAGCAGCCCCCCGGGTTCAGCAACAGGAATACCCCCGTGACACCGCCCTCGCAGAGCAGCACCTCCCTGAAGGCACCGAGGGCTGGTTTGAGCACCCACCACCCGCTCACCCATCACCACGGCAAAATCCAGGGCTCCCCCCAGTTACACCACAGCCCACAGCTTATTTTGGCTCCCATTTTATGGGTAGGCAATGGTGAGGCGCTCTGGAAGCCAAGCACTTCTCCTGTATTTCCCAGTGCTGCAGATACCTTTCCTCACAGAAACGATGTGACTAAATATAGCCCCGTCCCTCCTGCGAGCTGAGCCGAGCCGCGGGGGAGGTCCGGGCAGAGACAGCCCCTGCCCGGCCGCGCTGCCGCAGGGCAGAGTCCATGGCCTGCTGCGGTGCCAGCCCTGCCACGGCACGCAGCGAGGGCCCCCGTGCCCTGCCCTTACGAGCAGCGCAATTACACGACTTCTGGGCTGAGTCACTTTATAGCCTAACACAGGGCAAGAGCCAGTGTCTCCTCCTGAACCCACACCCGCCCTTCCTCCTCCGCACGGCAGTGGATCCTCGCAGCAGTCCCACAGGAGGTCCCGGGGCCAAGATGGGCGCTGCGGGGCCAGGCTGGCACCCAGCTCTGGGCAGCACAGAGGCCACCCCGAGAGAACCCCGGGTTTACTACTGAAGTGTCCCCAGCCAGCCAAGTCCAAGCAGCAGGAAATTATTTAAACACTTTTTCCTTGGAAGAGGGGTTGGCGCCCTGCCCCGGCTGCGCAAGCCTCTCCACGGCAGCACCGCTTACGGTAACGCCTGCGGTGGCGGCACAGCCCAGGGCGGACAGGAGAGCAGGACCAGGGGCCAGGGGAGGACGGGCACCAGCAGAGCCCAGGCTGGGGCTGAGCACACCCTCGCCGCAGAGGACGACTGAGGCACAGCCAGCAAGCGGCTGCCGTCAGCCACACACCCCAAGCCCGGCAGTGGAGTCCAGGCTGCATCCAAGCCCCCTCCCGCAGCCCCCACTGCGGTGACTGTGCCTGACGGGGACACTTGGCCCCAAAGGGGACCATCCCACACGGAGGGGAGCAGCAGGGCCGGCAGCTTGTCCGTACTCACAAAAACAGGGATGACAGGGGCAGCTCCTCAGGGTTGGTTTATTGCGACATGACCCTGTTACTGCAGCTACAGCAGACGCCGTTTATGAAAATACAATTTCTTGGCTTTACAGTATCACAGCTCAGCACTGTACAACAGAATCCTTTTGTACAAAATACTCTGTTGGCTTTATGAAGTCACTCTATAGTATGAAAAAGCCCTGTGAGATTTAGACCAAAACAAACCCCGAGCAGCCCCGCAGCCGAGGGAACACGAAGAGAGCAGCCGCAGCGCCCGACCCTCGCCGGGGCTCCGGGGACACTGGCACAGCTCCGGCAGGAGAACCCTCCTTCACCCCCACCTTGGGTCTCAGCCGCACACAGCAGTGGCCCCGCTCAGCTCAGAGAGAGACAGCACGGACAGAGGGACAGCAGGACAGTCCGCCCATCACTCATGAAACAGATGTTTAAGTGTGTGTCCACCCTCCTCGCAATAAAGAGGGAGCTCAAGGCCTTCACAGGCACCCTGCCAGGAAGGGCAGGGGAGCAGAAGTGTCTCTAAACCCAGAGTGGATGGGGACACTTGGCTGTGGCCATCCCAAACCCCAACCAAAGCCTCCTCTTGTGGCTGCGGAGGTGGGAAAGGGGCACCTCACCCTCGCTGGGTGGGGACCAGCCTCCACGGCCCACAGGACCCCCACAGCAGGAGCCCTGGGGTGCGGGAGCAGTGGCTCTGCCATAGCCCCACTCGCCTCTCCCCAAAACTGACCCTGAATGCACGTCATCTGGCACACAGAAGTGTGATTCTAGGAAAGAAGTTAAACATTTGATGGGTAAATTGTAAAAAAACAAGTTTATTTGAAAAAAACTCAGCCTCTTACATGATTTCTGATCAACATTTACTAGAACTTGAGAGCCATTAACCTGCTCCACGTACGTTGAGATATTTTCCAGCACTAAAAAATAAAAAATAAATACGTACAAATTCTTTCCTCCCCCTTACGGGTCCTAGATGTGAGTGGTTAGGCATCCACCGCCTTAAGATCTCAGTTGAACAGAAGCAAGTAAAAGAGGTTTCTCTAAGAGATAAAAGAGCAAAAGCAGAAGGCCTGTCTCAGGGATGTACCATCTCCCCCCGCACTGACCAGCGTCAGGCACCCAAAACACCCGGCTGGGTGGGATGATCAGCGCAGGGTGGAAACCCACCCCACGGGGGGACAGGGCAGCAGGACCGAGGGCGGCATCCCGACCCGGCACCGCCGGCCGAGCCCCCGCGTTCACACCCGTTTCACATCACCCAGCGCTGGGCGGAGGAGGCACGGCCAGGGCAGAGTCGGGGGGCCGGGGGACCCCAGCTCTCCCCACGGAGGGCTCGGCTGCCGGGGCTGGGCACACAGGGGCTGCCGCGGCCCCGGAGTGGGCGACACTGCCCAACGTGAACCGCAGCCGTCCTTCTCCAACCTGAATATCCCGTGAGAGCACAGCTACGAGAGAGGGATTTTAAAGAACTACAGTAGCTAAAGTGTTTTCAAAACATACCTAAAGAACCACCTACAGAGCCAGGAGGCACCGGGCACGGGAGCCAGAGACCACCCTGCCCTGTGCCCGGATCTCCCCCTCTGCGGAGGGCCTGCAGTAAGAAGCGTGTGAAGCAGTATTCATCCGGGGCTGGCCCTGAAGCCCATCATGCTTCAACAAATCCAGTATCCTGCTTTTTATGGCTTTTTAACAACAAAACTCCCCAAAACACATGCATACACACACACACGCACCCCCCCACCCCGAGCAGAATACAGAGCTAAAGCACAGTTTAGAGTTAAGGCTCATCCAGATTCAGCTAGATATGAAGACTGTAAGGCACGTATTAGTACATTCATGTTACTGTTAAAAAGCCAGACTATAAAAAGCCCCCCTGCCCCCCGACACGCGAGGATACTGCGTGTGTAGCCCTGTTACCTTTGTTGAACACAGATGGAAAGACAATTCAGAGCCTGGTTAAAAATGAACACCTGGTTTAAACACTTCTCACGGCCGCCCAGTGCCAGCGGAGCATTGCCCCAGCCGCCGCGCCAGGGCAGCGGCGCTTCCCCGACACTCCGGGATTGAAACCGGTCCCTCACATGTGGCTCTCCTCCTCTTTGACACCATCCTCCGTGCTCTTCTGAGGCGAGGGGGCCACATCGTTGTTTGCCTCTTTCTGCTTCTCAGCCTCGTCGACGTTGGTCTCCTCCTCCTTCCCTTCCTTCCTCGCCTTCTCCTCCGCCTTCTGCTCCTTTGCCACCAGGCGGTAGTTGATGCCCATCCCAATGAAGAGGTAGATCCCAGAGACAATGAGGATGACCCCGCAAGCCCAGTACGTGTACTTGTAGTCACCGTACATGTCGTTGAGCTTCCCTGAGGGACAAAGAGGGGACAGCTTAGCAGACACCCCCAGCACCAATAGAACTGCTCCAGGTTGTGGAGGTGTTCCCAAGAGCAGCCCAAGCCCATCACCTCCAGCTTCAGGCATCCCCTGCTCCCCCACCCCGCACCAGGGGCTCAGCCCCCACCTCCTTGGCCACCCCCCAAATACCAGGGTGGCCTCAGGGCCAGTGCTCACCCCCCTCGCCCCTGGCCCAGTGCTGAGGGCTTCCCACAGCTCAGGGGGACCCACCACCCCTCACGTGAGGCTGGGCAGGACGGGCAGAGCGCCCCAGGCACAGCACACCCTACCTAGCAGAGGGGGTCCCAGAAGCACGGGGCAGCACTCCACGATGGTCACCAGCCCAACGGCGCTTGAGAACCGCTGTGCTCCCACCAGGTCCATCAGGGTCTCAAACAGGACCGAGCTCAGCCAGCCAAAGGCAAAGCCGAAGAAGCCGGCATAAATGCAGAAGCCAGCGTAGGTGGTGGACATGGGGGCCAAGAGATGGCACACTCCATTGTAAATCACAGATATGGCGAAGAAATACTGGACTCTGGGTCTGATCCACTTGGTGTTTGCCACCAGTCCCATGGAAGGTCTGGCCACCATGTCTACGAAGGCCAGGATGGAGAGCAGGAAGGCTGCAGACTCATTAGCAATCTTCTTGCTCTTTGCATAATTGCTGAGGAAGACCAAGGGAGTGAACAGCCCGAAGAACATGATCACGTTGCCTGACAGATAGAGCAGGAAGCCCCTGTGCGTGAACAGGGACAGGTCCAAGAACTTGTTGATGGTCTGGAAAAATGAGCTCTTCTGTTTCTTGGTCTTCCCACCAATGAGGTCTGTGCTAGTGTCACCATCATCCTTTTTCGCCGCCTTCCCAGCTTCCTGCAGCACCTCCTTAGTGGCCTCTTTCTTCAGCTGATCCGGCTTGGGGCCTATGGGCCGCATCAGGGATCCGGCAACGCAGCAGTTCAGCAAGAGACCACCAAGGATGAGGAAGCTGCCACGCCAGCCAAATATGCCGAAGAAGAGCTGGTTCACAGGCGCCAGGGTGGAGAGGAACACGGGGCTGCCCGCCATCGCCAGCCCGTTAGCCAGAGGACGCTTCTTGAAGAAGTACTTGCCGATCATGGTCAAGGCTGGGTTCAAGTTAAAGGCGAGTCCAAGGCCTGAAGGAGAGGAGAGACGAGGGGCTCAGAGCTTCACCACCACCACAAGCCAGCAGCACCAGCAGAAGGGCTGGTGGGACGAGTGGCGTTTCAGTTCTGGGGGCTTCACAGCTCCGTTCCGGCTGTGTTAACTTCCCGATTGCACGAGCAGCACTCGGCCCCCGTTGCCGACCTGGGAGGAGGCGCCAGGGCAGCAGCAAAGCCGCGTGCAGGAGTTCGGGAGCCGAAGGGGGAGAACCACCCTGGCTCGTAACAAACCTCGTGTCGACTGTTGGGGCACAACCCTAACCTGGGGTAGGAACAAGGGATGCTCTCTACTCTCAGTACCAAATACTAGTCCTGTGTACAGTCACTAGTACGGTCTCCCCACGTTATGTCACCGGGGCCACCTCTTGTTAGAGTATGTAACAGGAATCTAGGATTTATGGGAATGCACTGTAGACATTCCCCTACAACTACTGGGTTTAAGTTGCTCCTCTTGCTGCCTCAGGAGAGGCCTCGCCTCTGTTGCAGCCCCGATAGGGCAGAGCTGTCACTTACCCCCTACGACCCCAACGCAGAAGTAGAGCTCCTCCACCGTGTTGCAGAAAGAGGCTGCAATCAGCCCGCAGCCCGAGAGGCAGCCGCCAGCGATCATGATGGGCCGGCTGCCATATTTGTTCACCAGGATGCTGCTGATGGGACCTAGAGAGTCGAAGGAGATATGGCCGGAGATGAGTTATCTTTGCACGAGAGACAAGACAGATGCACGCAAGCACACAGGAGGTTTACTGCCACAGGCTCCCAGCTTTCGCCCAGAGACACTTCACCCAGCGAGGGAAGTGGGACAAGGGGAAAGGACAGGAGGTGCAGAGACAGCTGGAGATAAGAGCAACATTTGGTCAGAGAACAGAAAGCTGAGACTGCTCTGAGCAAGATGCCTTCTGTGGGCTAAACCAGGAGCTGCCGGGGCACCGGCCGCCCCCAGGGACAGGGGTGTGGGACGGGGTGAAGCCGCCTGCCCCGCACAGTGCTCTGCCCCGCGCTGGGGGCTCTGCCCTGCCCGCGGCCACCCGCCTGCCCACCGCGGGCTGCGGGCTCGGCAGCAAAGCAAGCGTATAGAGACGGCCTGTCTCCAGCGAGAGGCTTCTGATGGAGACCGGACAGAGCTGTGAAGAAACTGCTTTGACGGGCACAGGCACAGCTCCCCAAGCGCTCGCAGGAGGAGCGGCACTGTGCCCTCGGGGAGAAGGGGGGCTTCTGTTTTCACTGCTACCCCTACGGTAGGAAGAGCCCAATTGCTCTGCGCACCCGCCTTTTAAGTGCTTCATTATCAGGAGCTTTAATCCAAAGCAAACAGTGATTAGATACTGCAAAGCATGCTCTACAGATACTAAAATGTATTTAAATAAACTGAATGAACATCCATTGAATATTAACAGACCTAGTTTTGCCATTAACAGATAGCAAGGTTGTCAACATGTTATTCATGGGTCCTCAGACGCTACTTGACCTTTTTGCCCAGTTTAAACAAAGCCTGGAGAAGGTTACAGAAGCCCTGCTGCCGCAGAGGCTCCCCACGGCACCCCGCTCCCCGCAGTCGGCTCAGTGCCTACGTGCCGGCCAGAGCAGCCTCTGCCAGCCGCTCCGACCCGACGCCGCCGGCAGTGGGGAAGGGGCCACGGCCCCATTCCCATGAGAGGTGACAGCAAGTCCCAGGGGCTGTCACATCATCCCAAGACCCACACACTTCCCCGCAGAGTGCTCAGCACTTTGCAAAACCTGTACCTTGAACTCGGCAAACGTGATGCCCCCGGACAGAGTCTAAAGGCAGCCGTGGCCCTTCCTCCGGGAAATCCAGCCCGGAGCGGCAGGCTCCAAGGGCAGCGAGCAGGCAGCCGCCTGCCTGGGCAGTGCCACGTACCCTGGTGGCAATTCCCCCCTCTTCGTTTTTTCCTCATCAAAAAAAAATTCATGCCCACTCCTATTTTCTAGATTCACATGAAGCATTTCTGACCAAACGTTAACTGAGCTATTTCGACTACTCATGCTGTGAAAAAAGTCTAAGTAATGGAGTCCTCCCTAACCCTAACACGGAGCTGAGAAAGGGGCCTTTGAGATCATTACATCCGTGTACCCTGCTGGTGACTGCGCGGGGCGGCTGCAGGACGTGCTGCTCCACTGCACCAGCTCTGCCCAGGACAGGAGCCACCCCGGCTCTGCGCGATACCACCACCCCAGGGTGTTTAGCCAGGCCATGAGCTACTGTTTTGCCTCCAAGCAGGCGTACCCTGGGGGACGGGGGAGAAAGGGATGCACACCGTGACCGCTCCAGCGCAATTCAGACCCTGCAAAGGGTCTGGGCTCAGGCTGCAGGAGCCCTGGAACGAGTGAGCAGGGCAGCGGTGCGTTCCCACGCTCCGGCGGCAGGGGGATGCACTTGGGCAGCTCTGGGGTACCTTCAGCATCCCTGCCACCAGCTCACGGGCAAGCGGTTCATGATCAGCAAGCTGCTGGGATTTAATGGCAACGATTCAAGGGGAGCAGGAGAGACAGTGTCAGCGTGGAGGGAGGGGGACAGGGGGAGAACCCCAGGACTGGAGTGGGGAGCTCTCACCCCAGCTGCTGGGCAGTGCCGCCCCCAGAGGAACCAGCTCTGAGCTATTAGGAGAGGAGGAATGGCCCAGATTGAGTCTCATTAAGGCAGTTACACGGTTTACAAGCTTGTTATAACATCGGAGCAGGGAAATGTGCCGGTCGCTTCGCTAGCTGAGCGAGGACAAAGCAGAGCCTGTTCCCCCAAAGGAAAAGCCTCGTGCTCCGCCGGGCGCTGACGTCAGCTCCTTTCCATGCACAAATGCAACGAGGACGCGGGCAGTTTGCCAGCTGCGGACAGCAGCGGTACGAGCTCCCGTTTGCCTCTGAAGTGGACACAACAGCAGGCTCCCAGTACGAGTTTCTTTCAGCCGAGTGACCCAGTGCAAAGCTGCGTTTGCAGGCGGGTACGAGACACCGGGGTTGGGAGACCGGCGAGGCGAGGGCTGGGAGCGCATCACCCTGCGGGGAGCACTGCGCCTGCTCCTCACTGGTTAGAGAGAAGCATAAAGCACACAGCTTGGGGATTAAAAGACTCCAAGAAGGAGTTTCTGGAGGATGGGGGAGGGGAGCTGCTTCAGTTTAAGTAGTTTTGCTTTATTCCGCTCATGTCTCCATGCTGGCAGTGCACCCTGCCACCCTCGAACAGCACAAGCGGCCCGGGGCACTGCTCAGCACCAGCGAGGAGGAGCAGGCAGTGCCAGGCTTCAGTGCTGAGCCGTCAGAGCTGACCAGAAACTGGGGACAGATCCCCAGACACAGCCACTGTTTGCCACATTAAAAAAAATAATTAAAAATCGGTATCTTATCTAAGAGAAAGAGACCCTGTGAGCGGGGCTCCTACGCGTGGCACGGCGGCTCCCCCAGCCTTCGGGCAGGCGCTGGAAGCAGACACAGTGTCCGCAGCACACTGTAACAAGGACAAGGGCAGAATTACACAAGTTGTAATTCCCCGGAAAGATTTTACTTACAGCTTTATAAAGGAGGACAGATTAACCCAGTTTTTGCATTCTGGGCATTAAATAGAACTTTTGAGCAACCTCCTTCAAGCACACTCACTAAGTGAAGTTTTGCTCTCGCATAAGGAAAGAATTCCAACTTTTAGCGAAGTTTTGACTCTTGTCACTACAGCAAGGCGCAAATCATCAGACCCAGCAGGACAGCCCTATCCCGTACTGCAACGCACGAGCACGTTTACTGCTGCCTCCAGGCCACTTACCTCCTGCGTACATAACAGCCAGCATGATGGAGGAGATCCACGAGACTTTGCTGCTGGATGCATTGAAGATGACCTCAATCTCTTTGAAGAACACAGTGATGGACTTGGGGAAGGCATAGGAAAACCCAATGGAGATGAAGGCTCCGATGACCACGGCCCATCCCCACCCTCCTTCAGGAGGAGTGTATCCCACAGGGCCTCCGATGGCCGGTGGCATCTTGAACCGAGTTGGCGATAACTCAGCTGGGGTGCAAAGATCTGCAAAGGACAAAGTATTGTCTCAGCTGAAAGCGGAGAGCTGCATCCCCGCTCCCAGGCATGCAACGGCACGGCTACAGCCCCGCTGGCAGGGCCGGCACGGCACCAGTGCCCCGGACCACCTCCAGGAGGGCTGATCCAAGCGGCGAGCACTCGGGGCTCGCCAGCACACTGGCCTCATAAGGCCGTCCCAAAACGCACGCTCAGATTGCGGCTGGCCTTTAAGAGCCCTGGCCAGCAGGTATTTATAAGCAACAAATTTAAGGCATGACACCCTGCCCCAGGCTGAAAAGGGCAGGCAGTGTCCTTGCCAGCAGCAGCCGGGGCACAGCGGCAGCACGGGGCTGGGCCGGGCAGCGGCCGGGGCAGAGCCCCCGCGGCTTCTCCAGGACCGCGACGCCAGCACCGCACGAAACCACAGGAAGCCCTGGAGCAGGAGCAGCACATCCAGGTTATTAAATGCAGACACACCAGGGGAAATAAGTCCCCACACACGCACCAGGATGCCTCCATTTCTGCGAGGAAAGAGCAGGCAGGTGTCACAGCGCACCCACCAGCCCGGCCAGCCCTGAAGGTCACGGGCTGCGGCTAAACTTAGCCTGAGCAGTGACCGGGGAAGGCTCCCACGCGCTGCCAGCGCTGCCCGGGGAGGGGCGGTGGGTCCGCCCGGAGCAGCCCCGGCACAGCCCGGCTCCCAGCTGCAGCCACCCCCCCCGGCCCTACCGAAAAGGCTACAGCGGGTTTCAGGAAAGCACCCAAGCGTAAAAACAATTCACCTTAAAAGCTCAAAACAAGAAGGGATTAGGAAACAAAATAAATGGGCAAATGTCATCCAGGCTCGCTGAAGTGTGGAATCCCCTTGGAGAGGCCGAGCAGGGAGAGGCGGATTCAGAGCAATGCGGAGACCAGCAGGGTCGGGGGTGCTCACGCCTGGATCACCCCCGGAGCTGCGGCCCCTCGGAAAATCCAGCTGCTGCAGGCAGCCAAGAGCTGCGCAGAACGTCCCAGGGAGGAAACGCAACCAGAGCAGCTGCTCACAAATGTGGCTTACAACATGCAAAGCAAGAGGAATCGCTACAGTCCCCAGAACTCCTGTGTGCCCCTGTAGATTTCAGAAGCCGCCTTCGAGCGGGAGAGCTTTCTCCAGAGCTCCCCTGGGTCACACCAGGCGCAGTGGCAGCGTCACAGTGGCGTGCTGCCGCAGAGGTGCAGTCTCCTATTTATAGCACACATCCGTTCAGGCTCACGGCGATTACCATCTCACCCACGGCTGATGCCATGACAGCATCTACCTGGCACATCCCCTCGTGCCCTCGGCACACGCAGCACCGCAGGCGCCCGCCTTGCTTTCGCTCGCTCCGCGTCACTTTGGTGCACATCCCAGGCCGGGATCCGGGCAGCCCCGAGTCGCGGGGAGCCCCCGCTCCCACCTGGCACCGGAGAGGCAAAGCTACCCGATACGGCACAGGGTTTGCCAGAGCCACCCGACACCCGGACGCGTTCAGGTGATGCCTCAGACCCACACGGGGCACAAGGAAGCCAGGCACGGGAGGCCGGTTTCCGTAAGCCGCTAAGACTGGTTTAGCCCGACCCAGACACCGATTTTTCGCTGGCAGGGTATTTTCCTGCATCCCAGCCAGTGCGACACATGACCATCACGAGCAGATCCCGGCCACCCCACCGCTCCAACAAAGGAATCATTTACAAGACGCTGCCCTGGGCACGTCCACGGCTGAACTATGCCCCGCAGGAGCCCACGTCGCCTCTCAGAGCCCCGGGGACAGCAGCCACGATGAGTGGCCCGTTCGACACCGGGCTGTCCGGCTGCAGGTGCCCGCGGCAGAGCCAGAGTCGGCACACCCCTGCAGGCACCGGCAGTCGGGGAGGAAAGCGCCAGGCTCTGCAGAGGCTCATCGCATTCCTTTGGCCTCTGGGGAGCAGCCCACCCCCATTACGCTCCTCCTCCAAAGCCGCTATGAACACCGGGGTTTGCCCCCCACCACTTTCCCGCACGGGCTGCACACCGGAGTTTCCAGCAACCTCTTGCTTTGAGTCACACTGAGCTCTCACAGCGCTCAGTGAACTTTAAAGCATCATCTAAATACACTGATTTATCTGTAACACTTAAAAGATGAGACTACCGGGTGTTGGCAATAAAAACTACCAGCAAGGAATACAATCTACTTGTTAGCACTAATTAAAACTAGTGGCAATAAAAGCTATCCAAAGCAAAAGCTGGGGGGTGCTGATGAGGTGTCGGGGATTTTTCCCTTTTGCTCCTGAGACATACACACAGGTTTAATTCCTCCACCGCTCCCGAGGGGCTCGACTGCACCGAAATCACTGCGGCTTGGTTCAGCTACTTGTTCTTCCCCTGCGAGCAGCATTCCTCCTCCCGCGGGCGCTCAGGTGGCATCTCGCTATAAAAGACAAGACTTTGGGCAGGTTAGACATGACCTCTCTTGCATTGCTGAGGCACAGTGAAAAACCTTGAACTCAACAAGGGTTGAGCCCATGAAGCAAGATTCCCAAAGCCTGACGCCAGAGGGTTTACATGATGAGTTCTGCATGCCACAACATTTTTCCCTGACTCATTCAAAATCCTTATTAAGAAAGACCAGTTTTAGAAAGCTCTTCCTTCAATCGCATTAAGGCTTCTTACTGATTTCCTCCTTGCCCCCACACAGCATTTTCAAATGAGAGAGAAAAAAAGCACATGTGAGGCAGCCAGTTCAATTGGAAAGCTTCCCTCCTCTTCGCAAAGAGGAAAAAAAACCACACAGAACATAGTTATGACATTTACAGCTCTGTTTTGGAAGAGCTGCAACGTGTAAGACGTGTTTGGAAATCAAATTCACAGCTGCCAGGCAGCCAGCTACAGTTTGCCCTATTAGGAAATAAAATAACCGTATTTGCAGTAATTAAGACTGATGAGACCAAGTAATGACTGCAAGTATCACATCTGCTCCCCGTAAAGGTCTTGACTAATCCGCAGGAATGGGTAGCCTACAGCAACCCTCCTCTGCACAGCAATGGCGAGAGCAGGAGTTGAGGCTTCTTGGGCAACAGGGACTGTATCATCTCGAAACAGATCCCGCAGGAGACCAAAACGCTCTCCATCTCCGAGGTCCCACGCACAAGCACAGTTATCCCTTCTCCAGAGGGGCCGGGAACAGGAAGATTTCAAGACTTTTGGTTATATAATGCGGAAAATTGCTGTGCTTTTAAAAGCCCCGGATTGGCAGGACTCCAGAGCAGAAAGACAGAGGCTCACATTTATAAAGCACTGCAAATGCCACAAAATATTTCTGGGGCAAACCCTTTACAAAAGTGTCCTCATGCCGCTCCTTTCCGGGCTCAGTGGAAGAGGGACGTCCCCCGGCACCGCTGCCTCCCCTCGCACCCCGCCAGCTCAAGGCTTCCCTGCCCCGCGCACGCTCGCCCGGCAGCGGCTGCCCGCTCAGGCGGCAAAGCCCCTGCCCCGCAGCGCAGCCCCCGGTCGCAGCGGCTGGCAGAGCCCAGGCTGGACAAGGGCGGGCAGCAGAGCCCCGCTCCAGCCCCGCAGCCCATCGCCGCCCCGGGGCTGCCCTGTGCCGCTGCAGGCAGAGGCTCAGCCGGCACCTCGGCGCGCTTGGGGTCCGTGGCAGCTCATCCCAGCACTGCTGCCCCCGCTCCCGGCCACCTGCTCCTCCTGCGCCCTCCCGGCTCCAGACAGGGACCCGGCAACGCCTGGAGCGGGATCTCGGCAGCAGCAAGATCATCCCCAGGGACGTCCCCGCCATACAACGGCCATTTGGGCTCCTCACGCCTTCGGCAGCTGGACCCGGCCTTTGGCCAGCAAACACCGACACCGAAATGCCCGGGCCAGGCAGGACGGGCACAGAGCTACCCCTTGCCCCCCGAGGGGGCTCCCACCCCAACCCCCCGGCATAGCCGAGGGACTCAGGAGGGGGATACCGCTCCCGGCAGCCTGGCGAGCGCCCATTCCCACCAGCCCCATCCCAAAACATTATCTGAACAAGAGCCTGAAACATATCTACTCCTCCTCACCCTCCCAAACGCAGTCCACAGCGACTCAGTGCTCAACACACGGTGGGACAGCGCGGGGGCCATGAACACCCCCGGGAGCCAGCAGACCCCGAGCATCCCCTCTGGTCCCCAAAACTAAACTGAGACCTCGTACTTATTGCTGGGGAAACGGAGGTGCCGACAATCACAAGCTGTTTACAGCCAACAATGCTTTATAGCTTCAAATTTGGCCGCCTTCTGGCCAGAAGCAAGATGAAATAGAGATTGTTATGAGCTAATGAGACACCACTTCCACCAGTTTTAAGCGGGTTTATGGCATTAAGCATGGAGCTGTAATTCGAGCGAGCGACCATAGCCGGGGTTTAACCTGGTGGCACATGGCCTACGTGACTCCCCAGCGCTCGCAAGGGCTCTGCACCAAGACAATAGTCGATTGAGGTCCTGCTCAGCCGCCGCATTTGCTCGCGGGGTGAGGCGAGGTCAGCAGCACGGGCAGGGTTTGCTCGAGGCCGGCAGCCCGCACAGGTGAGCTCGAGGTTCTTGCCAGAAGCGGCCGGTCCCGCTCAGCGCCTCTCCCCAGCACGGACGGCCAGCGCACCCTCAGACGTGCCCCGGTCCGCCACCCCGGTGAGCCAGCCCGGGCAGGCAGACAGGCAGACGCCAGGGGCACGGCGGCCGCGCTGGCATCGGCAGCCACCCTCCTCCAGCTCCCAGCTGCGCCCGCCGCCGGCGCGAGCCCCAGCCTGCCGAGGCACGGAGCAGCCCACTCGCCCTGCCGGCGGCCAGCGCTCCCCAGACCTTCCCTGGACAGCCGCCACGGGTCTCTCCAGCGGACAGAGCCCCCCGGCCACCCGGCGATGGCTCCCAGCGCAGCAGCTGCGGTGCACGGGCTGTGAAAGGCCGTGAACCACCTTGGGATGGTTTGTCAGGAGCTTTGGGGGAGAACAACCAACCAACAGAAAGACAGGCAGCTATTTCTGCCCACCAGACAGACACCAGGTGAGCCCCCACCCTGAGCTGCCGTGCCCGGTTATTAGCACCAGCGATGCTCAGCCTGTCTGAGCAAGGACCAAGTGTCTTACTGGTACAAGAAAGTGTGAAGTCAAGCGTAAGCAAGCTATCAACAAGACCAAGACTGGCTTATTTCTACACCAGAGCCCTCTGACCCAAAACCCCGCGGCTGGACCCGGAGGGGTTTGCAGGCAGGTTACAAGAACGTTATGTGAAGCAGCTCTTATGGGTGTCCTCTGGGCTCATATCGGTTTCATCCTGAGGCACAGCACCCGGAGCCCCTCTCCAACGAGCCCCACGGTAGGACGGCTCATCCCCGGCCCCAGGGGTTGGCAGCTTCCCACCCCACACTCACGGCCCATCTCGCTGCTGGTGCTTCACCCCGGGGAGCTGCAGGGCCATGGAAAGGCTCAGCCTTGCTGCAGAGGACCACAGGCAGGTTTGACGGGACTCACCCGAAAGGCACGAGCTGCACAAGTGCCGCCCTTGCAGTGCAAGGCACCATCCCTCCGGCACAGAGGTACTGGGGAGGGAGCAAGGGCACTGCTGGCAATACAGCCCCAGACTCCCTATGGAAAGGGCTTCCCACAGCACCGGCTGCCAGCCCCCCCGCCAACCAAGCCCCCCGTCTCAGGAGGGGATTGGGGGGCTCTCAGCACCTGTGCGGGATTTCACAGTCCCACCCCAAGCACAAGCCATGCTCTGCACGGGAGCAGAGCCCATCCTCCCCACACCAGCAGTGCTCGGGAATGCTCCCAGACACCCAGTGCCCGCCAGGAAATCCTCAGAATGAGAAAAATGTCGTACCAAATAGCATTGGCATTCTTTCATTAGATACTGGCACCACCAGCCAGGGACGCGGACACGGGGTTTCACAGCAGAGTAGGGTGGCGGGAGGCTGCAAAACCCCAGAAAGTCACAGCTGTCACAGTCAAAACATAACTGCCACTCTCTTCCCCAAGAGCAACATCTGGGCTGTCTTTGCTCCCAGCCACCGCCACATTATCGCTTCGTTAAAGCCCCC
This sequence comes from Himantopus leucocephalus, assembly GCA_003993805.1. Taxonomy (NCBI): domain Eukaryota; kingdom Metazoa; phylum Chordata; class Aves; order Charadriiformes; family Recurvirostridae; genus Himantopus; species Himantopus leucocephalus. Next base: position 5,287,319 of record RSEF01000026.1, on the reverse strand, counting down.
AGAGCAGGGCCGAGGGAGTGCAGGGATGGAGACAGGAGACTCTCACCCACACCCCAGCAGCACTCAGGTGACTGCGGTTTCAGGAATTAACTACAGCCCCACATGAATTTTCTTTGGCTGCAGTACAACTACGCTGCAGCAGCTTTAAGGGCACATTTGACAGTGAGTCATACAGACACCACTGGTGAGCGGCTCCCACTTTCTCAAAGTCCCTGCTACAGGCTGATTCCACAGAAGGAAATAGGAAAAGCCGTAAAAGTGCAACAAATGTGATTAGCACTATAGTGCTTAATGAGATGCAACTCACCTCCCTTAGCCTACATGCAGCTTTTCAACTCCCCATAAAGGATATATAAAATAAGAGCGTGCAAGTCACTGGGTATCTTCCACCTTAGCTGCCAGATAAATCAGGCCAATTGTGAGAGAGAGGCCAACAGAACGCACACGAAACCGTTCGCACCTTTTCAGGAACCGCTTCCTGGAAGGGGAGGATGCTCCACACTTTTCCCGGGCCAGCACCGGGCACTCCCGTGACGGTGGGGCAGGGAGGTTTGTGGTACCCCAGCAAAACACTTGTTTGCAGTGGGGAGATCCAATCCCAGTGATTAACCCACGACTGAGAAAGGCGCCTCTCGCAAAGCTGCGGAAGAGGAGCGCCGGGGGTTTCTCTGTGCCCCCCAGCACACACCGGCCGTTCCAAGCACCGGCCCCTTTCTCAGCCCTGCTCCTTCCCTCCTAGACACGGCCACGGACACCTCAGAGCAGAGACACCCCGGAGGATCAGCCAGCACTGAATTACCTCCCTTAGCATGAAAATAGGATGCTTGTGCACCACAAAAAGGCTCACCGAGAAGCACAAACCCAATACCATTAGATTTCAGGTTTCTTGTGATGCAACTAAAAAAGAAAAAAACATGGTTTTTTCCTTAGAAGAAAGGTAAAGCCCAAGAACACGAGTAACCCTTGTGTGTGAAGCACGCGACCTCGGAGCGCGGGGTGGGAGCGGACAACCCGCCCCCCCGGGGAAGGACACGAATCCCACCGCCGCTCCCGGTTGTCCACCATTTCCCCGCGATCCCCCAGTTCGCGCTCCCGCCCCCCCCCACCCCCCAGGTCAACTTCCACCTCCACCCGCACCCCTCGGCCGGAGCCACGCCACCCGCCGGCCCGAAGCCCCCCAGCACCGCGTCCGCCGGCCCCGCTCCGCCCCGACGGCCCCCCGCGCATCTCACCCCCCGCGGGCCACCGGCCCTGGCCCGGAGCGCCCCCCGGGCCGCGGCGAGCCCCCGCCGCGCCGCCGACGGCCGCCACCCCCAGCGCCGCTCCGGCGGCCCCTCGCTGCCCCGAGCCCCACGGGCCGCTCGCCGGAGCCCGGGCACAGGGGCGCGGCGGCGGGTGCCGCCTCCTCCCCGAGCAACGCGAAAACGCACATTAAAGGTCGAGCCCCCCCCCCCCCCGGGCGCCCCCCCC
>RSEF01000026.1:5167645-5284940 GCA_003993805.1 Himantopus leucocephalus | reverse complement strand
GTCCCGTCCCGCCACGTGGGCCGCGGCGCCGGGCCCTACCTGCGTGTGCCGCCGCCGGCCGAGTGCCGCCGCCCCCGCCCCGCCGCTATAAGGGCGGAGGGGCCGCGCCGCGGGGGGCGGGGAGCGGGTCGGGCCGGGGCCTGAGCGCCGCCCCCCGCCGCCCCACGTGCGCGGCGCCGCCGCCGCCGCCGCCGCAGCCCCCGCGGGCCCCCTCCCGCCCCCACCGGCACCGGCGGCCGCGCCGTGCGCCCCGGCACGTACCGCCCGCGCCGCCCCACCCCGCCGCTCGCCGCCGCTCCGGGCCCCGCGCGTCCCGCGCCCCGCGTGTCCGGGCGGCGGCGGCGGCGGAGGGGTTTCGGGCGGTTCCGCCGGCGCGAATGCGGCGGGGGCGGCCTCCGCTCGGGGACTCCGCCGGACTCGTCCCGCCAGAGGGGCGCCCCGCGGCCCCCCACGGCCCCCCGCGGGCGGGCCGCCCCCGGGGCCGGAGCGGGTGTCCCCCCTGCGCGGAGGCCGCGCCGCCNCGGTGGCGGAGGGGTTTCGGGCGGTTCCGCCGGCGGCCGGCGCGGATGCGGCGGGGGCGGCCTCCGCGGATGCGGCGGGGGCGGCCTCCGCTCGGGGACTCCGCCGGACTTGTCCCGCCAGAGGGGCGCCCCGCGGCCCCCCACGGCCCCCCGCGGGCGGGCCGCCCCCGGGGCCGGAGCGGGTGTCCCCCCTGCGCGGAGGCCGCGCCGCCTGCGCCGGGAGAACGCTGCAGAGCGCATTTATTGCGAACCACCAGCCCTCCTCCGGCGCGGCGGCGGCGCTTCGCGTGTTCACCCAAAATCTGAGCCTGTGGGGAGCGTGCGCTGGCACCCGCTCCCGCCGAGGCACCCGCTCCCGCCGAGGCACCCGCTCCCGCCGAGGCCGAGACGTGCGCGGGGAGCGCTCCGGTGCGTTCCCTCGGAGGGAGCGAGGCCACTGCGGCCTGCTCGGGGCCGAGGGCTGCGGCCGGGCTGGGTGCCGCGGGCATTGCCCTCACCATTCGGTTCTGCGGCAGAAAAGAGGCCCGGGCTCGGCGTGCCCAGTGCCTCGCGGTGCGGCAGGGCCCTCGCTGGAAGCGTGTCCGCAGCCCACGCGGAGCTCCTCACCCTCCACATGCAAAAGCGCCTTTGGCAGCGATGCACCCCGTGCTCCTCGTCCCCCACGTGTACCAGGGGCTGCACAAAAGCACCGTTACCTGCGAATGGTTTTCTTGAGCTGCTGTCTCCCGCAGCCTAATGACGCTAATTGTCTTCTGGGTCGCATGTCTAATGCTCTAATTTGTTTCAGAGCCAGAAGAAGCGTGGTGTAGTTCAACTCAGAGCCAAGAGAGGGGAAGAAGGGAAAAAGCGGTGACACTCCGCAGACGGAGGCCGGAGCGGCGGCAGAGGAGGTGCGCGCACTTTCGTACCAAAGGAAAGCGCTGCTCCTCGCGGTCGCAGCCGGCGTGTCTCTGGGTGTGCTCCGTGCATGTCGGGGCACTTAGTGGGCCAGGTGCACTCGATGAAAGACCAGGGACTACAACAAACTCACTCACCCACTTCTGAGGCAAGACACCGTAAACCAAAGAGCGAGTGGGTGGGAGGCTTTCTTGCTACGGCTACTCCTGTGTGACTTAGCAGGGAGAGGTCTGCGCTCTGTTTTGCTTAGACAACAAAATGAATAATAATTTAAAAGGGCAATTTTGGATCAAACTCGAAGTGCCACTTAGCTTTGCCATTCTGTAGCACCCTAACTAGGATAAGCGCCCTGCGCTGCCCGGGCCGAGAGCCGCTGGCTGTAGGTGGGAAGTGCTGCGGGGGGATTCCAGCTGGGACAGGGCCTTCCAGCTTCCTCGGAGGAGACCCCAGTGCCGCTGGGACCAATGAAGCCGTATGACAGCTGGAGAGCGTGTCCTTTCTCTGGCACTGCTGTACGCTGCCCCGAGCATAGCCATGTTTTGGAGAAATGCAGAAACGGAGAGGCCGGCGCCGGCAGAGCCCAGGCGANTGCCAGCAGAGCCCAGGCGAGTGGGGAGAGGTTGGGGCCGGCAGAGCCCAGGCGAGCGGGGAGAGGTTGGGGCCGGCAGAGCCCAGGTGAGCGGGGAGCTGCCGGAGTGGCGACGGGCTGGAATGGCAGGCGAGAAGCTGTAGGACAGAGCCGCTGCTGCTGCTCTTTCTTCATCTTGTGGAAGGTGGAAAGGAGTCCTTCCTGTTCTGGGCCGCTGCATTTTTGTCTCCTTTAAAAGACGGATTTAATATTAATCCCATTAGGAATTTTTTTCTTGTGCGGAAAACAGGATATTGTTTCAGGATATTGGGCAACAAAGCTGTCCTTGAAAAGCAACGCTAAGCAGCCTCCCAGTCCTGCGACTGGCTGCATTTGTTGTGGACGCTAATCGAGTTCAAAGTCGGGCACAGCCAAAGCATTCTACTTCCAGAGTGCGAGAGGGGCCACGGCACAGCAACTCAAGTTCAGGCTCTCTGTGTCCTGCTGTAAACACTAAGAACCTGTAGTAATCTTCAAACATAATCATTAGCTCTGGTTTCTCTTGGAATTAATGTCTCTAGCAGGTGTAAAAGTAACTCTCTCATCTGTCATGGGTACGCATGTCCTGCTTGATAAGAGAGGTAACAACGTGAGTCCAAATCCAGGAATTATTGGAAATCTCTTGGGAAAGTCTGTTCTTTTGAGATATCCATCCTGGTTTCCTGACTAGGCTTTGGAAAAAGGTTTTCTGAACTTTTGGATTCACTTTTCACTCTAACTGAGCTTCCAGGCTTTGAGTTTACCCATCATAGCAACCCCGTGACAATGGATGGGGAAGAGAAGGCGTCGGAGCACTCTCCTCGGGGAACGTGCGGGTTCTGCCTCCCTTGGATGATAAAGGCACGACATTGTTCAGGGGTGTGTTGGTGTAACGGCCTCTGTCATTGTTTAGAAAATAATCCGTCTTAGGAAGAGAGCGTCTGCCAATAAGATGTTCAAAACGGCCACTAATGCGCCACAGAAAACCTCGTGGTCGTCTTGACGCTCCTTTAGGTCAACACTTCTTCTCACCCATTTGAGCTCCTTTCACTGCTCTGTCCTCCGCCTGCCGTCGGGCTCACACGCATCCCCCCGGACACGCAGACCACCCCTGAGCACGGCTGCGTCTCTGCAAAGCGTCCCGAGTCCCCGGGGTCCAGACGCTAGTGACGGCGTCAGACAGACCTGCGTCTGCCGGCGTGCCGGCATCAAGAGGAGTTGAGGTTTTCCTTACGCTCGCTCAGCGCACTAATTGCACCCAATCCGTGTTACCTGATGGTAGCGGAGCTACTTCCTTATCAAAATCGGTTGTAAGGGCACAGTGTGACCAGTGAGTGGTGAGACAAATACACTGATCTGGGGCGTGAGATGGCGTGAGGCCGGCAGAAAGAGGATGGTGTCAGGCAGTGTCTCGCAGGGGCCCTGACCAGAGGGTGACTGCCACCTCCACGTGAGCCCCGGGGGAAGCGGGAGCCGAGGAGGACGGCGTGGGGTGGTGGCAGTCAGAGGCCGGTGGCAGCAGGTGAGCTTGCCCCACGGTTGCTAGATGGGAAGAGGGCAACTGTGCTCTGTGCAGAACTTTGCCTTTGCTTTGGCCCAGCTTTTCTGCGTCCTGCCTAGGAAAGACACGGCTGCACCGTGCCGCCTGCCTGGCTCCAGCCCGCATCCCGGCAGCTCGCATGCCTCATCTTCACTGCCGGGAGAAGGATGCTCTCCTTGGCAAGCTTGCCTTGAAATAAGGGCTCCTTGACCGCATAGAGACCACACAGCAAATGTTAAGAGATATCACACATACGCTGTGCTCCTCCCTTGACCTTTGCACTGCGCCTCTCCCTCATCTTCTGGGCTGAGCGCTCTCTGGCTCCTTTCCGTGGGCCCCTCGCGCTGCAGCGTGCACCCGCGTGTCGCCTTTTGCCAAGGAGCTTATCTGGCACAAGAAATAGTATCTCTCTTCCTCCTCCCTTGCCGTCCCTGGAGCCAGAGGAAAGTAATGCTGTTCGATGTACTTTCCAATGCTAATTTGCCGCTCCGTGAGGACTCGGGAGGGTCTCTGCTCGCTCTTGAGGGAGTGTGGGGGCTGCCGTCCTTCCCTGCAGATTGCCGTCCCATATGTTCCCAGCGCAGTGACTCGTTCCTTCCACGCTCTCCTTCCTCGTTTCCCGAGTGCTGGCTGCCTGACAAGCACATCTTGGCAGCGCCGGTCCCCCGCTCCAGTAAGCAGCCCATGCTATAGGGTGTACCGCAGGCGCTGCCAGCGCCCCGCGCAGCAGGGGCAGGGGCCGAGGTCTCCGCGGGCAGGAGGGGCTCAGCCCTGCTTGGAGGTGAACCTCACCCCAGGGAGCGACTGCGCCTTTGCCAGTGCGCGGACTGCTGGGATGGGACATCGCCATGTGCTGTAGGTGACACAGAGGCCCCGTCCTCAGGGTGCTGCTGGTGGATGAACACCCAACCGCAGCCTGTCGGCATTGCTGTCCCCTTCCAGATGGGGTCAGCGCCCTCGGGGACACCCAAACCAGTCCGACCAGCCACAGGATCCCGCTCCGCTACATACCGCAGATGCTGGGATCACCCTCCTCAAAAGGCCTTCTGGCAGACGTGGGGACCCCTGAGGAAAGAGGCAGGGTACCAGGTCAGGCCATGGCGGCAGGCGTACTTCTCACCGTGTCCAGCTGTCCCGTGGGACCACCGCTGTCCCAGAACATGCTGTTTTAATGACTCTATTCCTGTTCTTGGGGTGGGGAGGAAAAGGTGGGGGCTTTGCAAAACATTTAACCATATCCTACACCAAATAAATTCATGTCGATAACACTGCCTCACCTGCATTTTACTCTCCCGTGTATCCCTGCCCAGAGAGCTGGTTTCCACCTTGGTGCCTAGCCTGCCTTGCGTGACCCCCAGCTGTCAGAGGCTGGCGGCATTCATGGCCACGTCTCTTCATCTTCAAACAGGCCGCAGCGCCTCTCCCTCTCCACGCGATGCGTCTTTAGGATCGGTTTCCACTGCCAGTGGCTTTGGTGACTGGGCTGCTTCTGGGAGGATGGCGCATTCAGTGATCTCAGGGAAGCATCACCATGGGGATAAGCTGGAGCTCCAGGCTGCTTTCCAGCTCTGGTTCTGCTTTGCAGTGTCTGTAGTGGCTGTTTCCTTGGGATGTCACACAAAGCCTGGCTCCTCTCCATAGTACTTGAAATTTTTGGTCCGGCATCATCTTGGGGGAGCTTGGGTCACTCTCAGAGGTCTGGAAAGGAGGGGAGGGGACTGCAGGCAGCCTGAGAGCCAAGAGGATTGGGGGCGACCTGCGTTCCTGCAGGCACTGGGCTTGCCCGGCTGGCTCTGACTCCTGTGGAGGTGCCTCTCGGTGCCCGGGCGCCCCGCTCTGCTCCCGCCGCCCATCGCGCAGGGTTCCCACAGCACCGGGGCAGCTATTCCTGCTGCCTCCGGCGACCCCCAGCCCTCAGCCCTCCCCGGCTGGGGGGTCACCGGGGAGGCCCAGTGCACCCGCTGCTTTGGCACGTGAGTGTGCCGAGTCTGGGGAGCCGTGGGGCATGGCGGCAGGGCCAGCAGACTCCGGGGCTCTGCTGAGCGCCGCTTACGGAGGAGGAGGCTGAAGCAGAGGACGAGCGCTGGCCAGGGCGAGCACCACGGACCTGGGCATGAAACACGGCGCTCCCAAACCCCGCAGACGGCCTCAGCCACCGTCGGGCCACTCCTGGCTGATAAGCGGGGCTGAGCGCTCCCGCCCCACGGCACACAGCGGATGTCTTGCCTGGCGCGGTCCCCTCCCGAGCCGCGACATGGCCGGGGACTGCCGCCGAAACGTCACGGCTGCGCGAGTCCCCAGGGAGGCAGCGAGCACTGAGCCAAGCGCCTGCCGAGAACAGACAAAACACAACCCCCAGTATTTGTTCTGAAACCTGCCCAGAATTGCTTTGGCCTCGATGAGACTGGAGGATTATTTTCCTTAAGTATTTTTAAACCTGGAGCCTGGCAAGTACCAGAGGGCTGGGATTTCCTGGCCTGAGCCCACAGGTCGTGGACGGCAAGGAGCCTGCTCCTGCCACTCCACCTGGGAAGCTCTAACAGCCCAGTTCAGTGCACGACTGAACCGGGACGACCAAGCTGGCAGGCACTTGGGAGGGAAGCCACCTGTAGAGCGGGCTGTGCGTGCCACCCCGGGGGTCCGTGCGTGCAGCCCCCCAGGGGCTGAGCACCCATCCATCCTCCTCAAAGACACCGACCCCTCTCCCTCTCCCTCTGCCGGGCCGGCGCCGGCGCAGAGCCCCGTGCCGCAGGCATTGCCCAGCCTGGGCTGCTCCGTGTCTGGGCGACCCTCAGGAAGGAAGGGCAGAAGTTGCAGAGAGGAGGTCAGGGATGTGCTCACTTTCTCCTGCACCAGTAAGGGGGATGCAGAGCCTGCGGGTGAGCTCCCGATGGATCAGACTGGGTGCCCAAGCAGGAGCACCTCTGGAGCCACATTCGTGTTCTGTGGCGTGAACGTGACCCAACTCACGAGGCTGAGACAGCCACAACACCGGGGCCGTGGGGAGGCAGAGTGGACATCGGTCCGTGTGTCTGTCCTGTCGCAGCCCTGCCCTGGCGCCCCGGCCCAGCACCCTGCAGAGCCTCTCACCCACAGGGATGGCAGCAGCACGGACCACCCAGCTCCGCTCTCCCTCTCCGGGCTGGCAGTGCCCGGAGAGAAGGCCTGGCTCAATACCTGAAAGTTCCCCCGAAATAATCCCTCAGAGCCCACTGGGTGGCAAAAAGGGAGAGAAAGGTGGCACGTGCGGCAGGCAGAGCCAGCGGTGCCCCGGCCGGGGCGGCCGCCTGCCCTTCTCGGCAGGCACGGCTTCCCCGGCAGCGCTGCACCCAGAGGTGCCCAGGGCACGCTGGCGCCGAGCGCTGCTGTGCTCTGTGTCCCCGAGATCACCGGGCACGGGGGACAGCAGAGCACAGCTCGGAGGAGTTCTCTCAACACCCTGCCGTTCACCCACGGCCCCCGCAGGCTGCGTGGAGGTGGGCATGGGGGAAGGGGAAGCGAACGCAGAGCTCTGCGCACTGGGAGATTCCTCGTGGCTGAGTTTGTCGGTGCTGCTGTCTCCGTCTTTCCCTCGCTGGCAGGACCCGGCTGCAGGACGGCCGCAGTTTGCTCCCATTCAGCGCTGGTGAGCACACGACCTATTGTGTGCACGTGTAAATACACATTTGTGCTGCTTGTTCCAAAACCCGAGTTGTTCCGTTCCCAAAGAGCCAGCGCTGACAATGTCAGGAAAGCCTCCATCCCCCGGCTTTGTTCGACCGTGCCTGTTTGGAGGAAAGATCCCCGGAGAGGAGCTCGCGGCCGCTGCATGCCCCGGCACAGACTCGCTGTTGGCAAGGAGCAGCCCCCGGGTGGGGGCAGCGGGGGGGAGCCCGTGGGCTCCGCTCCCTGCCAGGGCCCATCTCAGCCACATTCCCGGATCTGGGAAGGAGGGAGCGGGAGCAGCGCCCGTGACCGGCGGAGCGGGGAGAGGAGGCGATGGGGCCCCGGCGCTGGCTGGAGCCTGTCCCAAAGGCTCGCTTGGAGCCGGCTCCTTCTGAAGTGGGTCAGGTCCCTTCCCTGCACAAACACGGGCCTAAGTCCGGCACCACCAAAGTACACTGAAGGCTGGAGGCAGTCCTGGCCCCAGGACAGGCTTCTGGGACTTTGCCTTTTGCTGCGGCGGGGGCCGGGATTTCACGCCCTGCCGGCGCGAGGGCCGGGGCGGGATGCGGGTGGCTGTTGCTGCTTCGTCAGGGACCTGCCCGCTGCAGCGCCCGCACCCCCATCCCGCCTCTGCCCCGCCGGGATGCGCTGCCCACTCTGCCCGTCCCACTCCTCCGTCTCCTCCTCGCCCACAGACCCCTCACAAAACGCCGTTCGTGCTGCCTCGTGGCCGGCAGCGCAGCCGGGCTGCGGGAGATGGTGCTGTCCGTAGCGGTGAGCAGCGGAGACTGTTGTGGGCGAGAAAACACATTTACAGACGCCGAGCGCTGCCTTCCGAGTCCTCGTTACCAGGGATAAGGTTTGGGTAAATACTGCAAAATGTCCGTCAAAACTAGCTGTCGCTGGCAAATTCAGTTCTGCTTTCTTCATGTGCTTGTTGTGTTTGGTTTACACAAACTCTGGCGGCTGAGCTGTACAGGCAGGAGAAGTTGCATAAAGCAATTTAATGAGTCTTACATGCAAGCCAGAACTGCTTCCTCACCAAGGCAGGTGCCCTGCGAAATGTCTTTTGACCTACCTACCCACCACGGCAGCACAACAGCCCCTGGCATCGACGCCGGCACCGGCGCGGGGCGCACGCAGCCTCTGTCTCCAGAGAGCCTCAGAAGAAAATCCTTGCAACAACCACAGTTACCATCTAAACAAACCCCAGATCTTCCATAAACAGAGAACGGGGTTAAACGTGCCTAATAAGCTGCTCATCCTGAATTATCATCTCTGCTCTAATAATAGCTGATAAGTTGGTCTTTTGTGGGACAACAAACATTTCTGTTATTCCGAAGCCCAACTTCGGGACAAATAAAGCCAGCCCTTGTTCCTAAGCAGGAGGTCATGCTCCATCTTAGGATAAAGGCGCTGCTACCCTTTCCCTGCTTCACAGGCTTAAAAGAACAAAATGTATGGAGCGATACAAAAAGAGAAAATTAGAGTAGGAGCAGCTAAAGGCAAGTCAAACATGCTGGCATCAAGCTCCCTTCACATGTGTGTTTAGCAGATAATTTGTTATCATCCCAGTCCAAAGTTAACCTGCTGGAAAGCTGCTGTGGGAGAGTTGGCTGCATCTGCAATGTTTCAGATTTCAGTGTCTCAGCTGGGCGCAAACAAACCAAAAAATGCTTTAAAATCTTGTTTTTTATTAAACCTGTTGCTGCTGGGTACAAATACTTATTTTCTGGGTGGAAGTTCATTGGGGCACAAGCACCAAAGATCATTAATCCCCAGTAAAACACAGACTTTGTGCCCAGTGCCGCGGCTCGGCCGGCAGCAGCTCTCGCGGGGACAGGCAATGCTGCCTCGCGAGTTCCACTTCCCCATCCCAAACCGGAGGGACGAGGGAGGAGGAGGAGGAGGATGACGGGGTTTCCTACCGCCCTCCGGCAGCGCCGGGGCTTGGGGGATCCTGGCAGTGGTCCCCGCGGGCTGGGGTCTCCTCGCCGGCTGGGCGTCCGCCCTCCCCTCCCGGCAGCGCTCCCGAGCCCCCCATGCGGCTCCGGGTGCCCCAGCGCGGGGGCCGTCTCCATCGTCTCCATCTCCGCCGGCTGCGGGGCCGTGTCAGGAAGCTGCGGTCGCGGCTGCTTTTCTGCCCTGGCTCGCTTGCTATTCTTACACACCTCGGGGGGGTGAGACATGTTTTCGCCACCTCAGAGATGGGATTTGCCTCTGTTACGCCTCGGAAAAGCGGCCGCTGAGTTTCAGGGAGCCGGGGGGACGGAGGGGGAGGCGTGTGGTCTGGGCTCACAGGAGACATTTGTTGTGGGGTCAGTGGCAGCCGCAGACCCCGTGTCCAGGTCCCACACAGCATCCCCGCCGCCAGCCCCCTCTGCCTCCGCGGGACACCCTGACCGTGCTGCCCCGGCATCCCCGGGGCTCAGCTCTCCCGGGACGGGCACTTTGTCTCTCCGGGTCTGGGCTCTGCCAAAACCAGCTCGCGCAGGGGGACCCCGACAGCGGCTCCCGAGCACTGTGTGCCGGCGGGGCGATGCTGCGCCATGCTGCGCAGCTGCCTCTTCCCTCCGCCTGGGGAGGCCATCCCTGGGGCGAGACCCCGGCCCCAGCGCCATGAGGGGCAGGAACGGCCACGTCGCCGCCTGCCAAGGCCCCTCACGCCCCCGGGGGCTCTGCGCCCTGCCGCAAAGCCCGGGCACCACGTCCCAGCCTCTTGCGTAGCCTGGGTAGCCCCAGGTCCCCAGTGGCACCAGCCACCCCGTGCTAACCGACCCCTCCTCTGCCGTCTGCTCTCAGACCAAGGCTCAGCAGAGGGACGTCCCAGGCAGGTCCTCATGTGTCGCCAGCCGTGGCCGCGCCGGGGCTGCGCGTGCACGTGGCTGTGTAATGCCGTAACAAGATTACCCTGTGACATGATGGCTGTGAAATAATCCACAGTATCATTCAGTAAATCCCGGGATCCAATTACCCTTCCACATGACACCCCTTCCCGGGCGTGGGGAGGCCGGGGGGCCGCAGCCCAGCGCCCTGCCCCTCCGGCGGCCGCCCGCTCGGCTCCTCCGCTCCCCTGCGCCTCCGTGTCATTTAAGATTAGCAAAGTTTGTGTTACCCCGCGGGAGCCCCGACCCTCTGCCAGGCTCTGTTGTGTTTTCTCGCCCGGCTGCGCGCTCCCCAGCACCGCGCTGACCTCCCTGCCCAGCCGGCCTCACGCTCCCTCCCTGCCCCGCAGCACCGGAGCCGCTGGGGCCGCTGTGCGGCTGGCTCAAGCGGCGATGCCAGCCTCCCCGGCATGGGGAGGAAGCCGGCCCAGCCGGCCGGGGGGCCTGCGGGATGCGGGAGAGGTGTGCGATGCCGCCCCATTGACCCAGCAGTGCAGAGAGCCCGGCACGCACCGTGCCTGCCACAGCAGCACAGTTGTTTGCAAACAGTTTTCCAGGGCATTTTCCTTGTCCCAGCAGCTGCTCCCTGCAGCCAGCGTATCCCTTTCTGTGAGAATAAAGCCTGGGGCACGGGCACACCGGCAGCGCCGGGCCCCAGCAGCGGTGCCAGGGCACGCACGATGCCCCGTGGCCGGTTCGGCGCGCTCTGCTGCAGGCGCCGCAGTTGCTCCTGGCCCTGGCAGGTGTTCAGACACCAGCGCTGCTGCCAAACCAGGCAGGGAGTGTGGCCAGCTGCAAATTTCGGCTTCGTTTCTGGAGCCTTTGAATCGCTGGCCAGCTGCCAGGTTTGTTATTTGTTAGTCAAGTATTTTTTTCCCAAGTGAATTTCAAGCTGGCGAGAGGAGCCGGGCAGAGGGAACTTGGCGGGGGGCCCTGGGCATCCTCAGCGCTGGGGGAGCGGGGGCGCGGGCAGGATGCTGCGGCGTGGCCCGCCCTGCCCGGGAGACCCCAGGCAGCAGGGCAGTGGGCTGCAGCGGTGCCGGCGGAGCCCTCGCGCCAGGAAACATTGAATTTCACCTCAGCTGCGGAGGGAATACAGCTGAAACTCCCACGCACTGTGTTCACGGAGCAGCCTCTCCGGAGCAGAGCCTGCACCTCTGCAGACCCCTAACGCCATACAGGACTCCGTGAGCTGCCAGAGGTTTGTGACCGCAGGCATGGAGCCCCAGGGCGAGCAGGGGATTCGTAACACCCGTTTCTGTCTAAAAATCCCCAGCGCTGAGGCCACATGGAGGCTGAGGTCTGTGTCCCGGCCGGGTCTGCTCAGCTGGATGCCGCAGCCCACGGAGATGCACCCTGTCCCCGCAGTCGGACCCTGCGCTGCCCGGCCGCCCTCCGGCACAGGGGCTGCGCTGCAGCTGCAGCTTTGGGCTCGGCCAGTCGGCACTTGCTGAGCCCAGGGGTGCAGGCAGCTCCCTGCCAGGGCACCCGGCTCCCGCACCCGGCCCTGCGGCCACGGGGGCACGGGCAGAGCTCGCGGGGACCCGCGCGCACCGGGGTGGCCCTGGGAAACGGCGGGCAGCCACCGCGGTGCCTGCGAGCTGCCCCGGCCTCCCATCCTGTGTGAGCGGAGCCAGCGGGGGTCGGGAAACAAAGCAAAACAGGGGCAATTTGTAGGGGAAGAAATTGCTTTTCCACCTTGGAAACCTGAGCCTCAGATCCTTTTCCCTCCAGAGAAGGGAAACAAAAGCTTTGGGAGCGAAGGCCAGGGCGGCTGCTTTGGAGGGCAGGGAGCCGTGGGGCAAGGAGCCATGGGGCAAGGAGCCGTGGGGCAGGGAGCCGTGGGGCAGGCAGACGTGGGACCAGGCACAGACCGGGGCCGGGAGGCGAGTGCCAGCAGGAGGGAGCCCGCTGGGCTCTGGCAGGAGCAGGGCGCAGGCGACTGGAGCGTGTCCTGTCGTCCCCCCCGCACTTCCCAGCTCCCCGCTGCCTTCCCTGCCATTGTTCGGCAGCCCCGGGGGTGAGGCACGGTGTGGACACCAGCTGCCCTTCCTCCCTGCCTCCCGCCTGCCCTTCCGCCCCGGCTCCCGCCACACCACCTTGCAGGCGATGCCGGTGCCCAGCTGCCAGGGCGCGTGCCACCGGCTCCCCGGGGACGTGGGGCCGGGGCACCCTCCCCTCCCGCCTGCCCCAGAGCGCAGCCGCTGTGGGGAAGAGCAGCTGGCTCCCCGCTGGCTGGGGTGGCGGCGACCAGCACCTCCCCAGGAGCCAGCCCGAGGCCAGGAACGGGTCCAGGATCGGGCCCCGCACAGACAGGGATGCCCAGAGCAGTCGGAGGCAAGGGGCTTCGGCGACCCCCTGGTGCCCCACTGGCCTCCCTCTTCAGGCGGATAAAGCCTCCATGATCCCATCCGCAGGCAGAGCCATTTCTGCCACATTACTTCATTTCCCTGACATTAACGGGGTGGATTTTGTAAGGAGACCTGTCTGAGCGTCGGAGTGTTATTCCTGTGGCTCGGCAGCTGCCGCTCGCTGGCCACCGCAGCCGTGTCAACGCGCCTCTCAAAAAGGCAAACCAAACCCCTCTGACGACGGTGTCTCTGCGGGCAGCAAGGCTGCTCCTGCCAATGGGGCGGGAAGACATCAGTACCCCAGCGCACGGCGCAGTGGCCTGCAGCTCTCTCCTGCGGGGACGGTCCAGACCCCTGTGCGGGGACCCCGCTCCCGCTCCCAGCGCAGGGCCCGCAGCTCGCGCGCTGCAGCCTCACACGCAGCACGGGCAGCAGGCAGAGGGAGCCCCCAGTGCCACCGCTCCCAGCCCCAGCTGAGCCTGAAAGAGACGGGAATTAATGACCTTGTTTCAGTGTTCGCTTTAGGCAGAGCGGTCACTGCAAACCAGAGGGCTCTGCTCCGGGGCTGTGTGCAGATAACGGTCTTGGTATGAGAATGAGCTCCCCTGGTGAGGTGTAATTTGGAGAACTTGAATGGGGGCTCCAAAATTGGTTGCAAAGAAAGAGATTAAGATCAATATTTGTCCTTTTTTTTCCTTTTTCCTTCCTACTGGAGCAAAAATATTCCTGTTTATTGCTAAAAACCCTTCGGGGGGCTGTATGGTAAACTCCCAGTGGGAATTACTGTCTCAAGAGATCAGAGATCCCGCGAACATCCCCTTGCCAAATTTACAGTTACTGTTAGCTCTAATCAGCCTTGTTTATCTCTCCCTGCGGTGGTACTTGGGAAACCAGTACAGGTCAAACACGGGACAGTTGCCTCATTGTTATCAGATATCCGAAATCTTCAGGCCGCACCGAATCCCTCACAGCGTGGACACCTTCCTCACGCCTTCTCCGGGAGCCCGGCTCTGGGCTCCTGCACTCCTGGGCGCAGGGAGCAAAGGTGCTGCTCCCGCTCACACGGTGCTGCCGGGAAAGGGCCAGGCGAGGAAGAGCCCCCGGCTGCTCCCAGCGCAGGCGGCCGCGCTCTGCCCCGTCATCCCAACCACGGCGCAGCTCCCACAGCCATCGGCGACCCCAGCCTGGTCCCGCTCGGCGGAGCCGCGGGAGCCTGCACCCAGCGAGCGCCCGCGCTGGCCACAGCCCCGGCGACCCCAACCGCTCGGCCCCTGTCTGCTCCCGGGAGCGGGGACGGCTGCGACGCCTGCGCGCTCACATCCTCCCTACTGTATATTCTTCCTAGGAAAATAAAGCATCACTGTCCTATTAATTATGTGAGTTATGGAGCAATATTTTTCCCAGAGTCACCTACTGGTTCACATATTCGTTTTCCAGGCAGCTTAGCCAGTAGCCTGGCAACACGGTGACCTTATGCTCTGCTCAGCTTTGAGCGTTTTATTAGCCACACTGGACTCTCTCCACCGCTCCATATTGCTGAGCCCCTCATTAGTACAATTAATAAGCCGCTTCTGTCAATTCAATCAAATGCCCGGCTCGACAGCAGGAGAAAGCTCTGGCAGATCAAGTAGGGGAGATTCTGGGTAGCACTGGGAAATTGCAGGAAACCTTTCATCTCCCCCAAGGAGCTGAACAAGAATGGAATTGTGGGATTGGGATTCTCTCAGGTCATGTTTATTTATCGCCGGCTCGTTAGTATAATAAATCAGGTCCCCTGTCACTTTGAATGAAGTCATAGGTTTGCTGGAAGGAACTTGGCAGAACACCTTGATATTATTAGTGATGGTGTGGACAAAGCCTCATGAAAGGCGATGCCCCGGCCGGGGCGCACGGGCACCCTCACACGCACCCGCTCATCCCTGCGCCTCACCGGCAGAAGGCCACCACCGGCCCGGGCTGGCGCGGTCATCCCAGGGCAGCGCCCGGGGACCGGGATGGTCTCGGGACAGACGGTGTGGCGCAGCTGCGAGGCGCTGGCAGCACGGCTGCACTGCGCTATGTCCCAGGTACCTGGCAGCCGCGGGAAGGGATGTTCTCCCTGCTCCTGCTGCCTGCTCCAGGAGACCTCCCTGTGCTGGCACTGCTCTCCTCCTGCCCGCACGTGGTGCCATGATGCAGCTGGTCCAGAGCAAAGCACTGGGCAGGCACCGTGGGCGCCGCTCCTCTGCCGGCAGTCACGTGTATCAGGCATATGTGACGGCGCTTTGCCTTTCACACCTCCCTGCGTCCTGCCAGACTTTGCCCTGGCTCTGACGTTGGCGTGCTCTTTGGATCCCGCACTGGCTCTGGGAGCTCCCGCGGCAGCGGTGCCCGGAGGTGCTGGGCAGGACGCGGCTGCCGCTGGCACTGCGGGGCGGCCGGGCGGCAGGCCAAGGCCCGGTGCTCGCATGGCTGCGTGGCCGCAGTTCCCGAACATCGTCGGTCCCTGTGTCCTCTGAGCAGGGCCCGCCAGCAGCAGGGCACCGGGAGGTGGCTGTGCAGAGCCTTCAGCCCGGCTGGGGCGAGTGTGGCACGGTGGTCCGCCGGAGTCACTGGAGGGGTCATGGTCTCCTTGCCTGGATCTGGCACCTTTCCGCACCGGAGAGCAGATCTGTGGGGCAATTCCTGCCCTATAGCTGGAAGTAACGCAGGGTGGGGACGAGGAAGAGCTGCGACTGGTCTGTCGTAGTCTGAGTGCCCCAAATAGAGCAATATCACAGGTGTACGTCCCAGAAACGTTCCTAAAATAAACTTCCTCAAGAAATCCTTTGATCTGGTCTGATGATAAAAACGTCAATCTGAATAAAATCAGATTTTTTAAAAGATTAATTTCCATTTAGTTTAAATATAGATTAAAAGTTACAAAATAACAGCTCTGGTTTATTGTTCAGTTTATCACAGTATTTGGTCTCCACACTGGGATAAATATTAAACTGTTCCTAATTTATCGTTCATAGACCTACTTTAGGGAGACAGTTAACTCTCCATTCCGCAGTCGCTGAGCTGGGCCTGCACACTGAAACGCAGCGTCGCCCGACTCAGCTGCCGGAGCCTCCCCCAGGCCAACCCGTCCCCATGTCCCCATCCCCGTCCCCATCCCTGTCCCTGTGCAGCGTTCCACGGTGAGGGCCTGGGAAACGCCCGGGGCCATGCTCGTGCTCATTAGCTCTCTTGACTCCAGCTGACCCATAAATGTTGAAGGAAACAAACAAACCGCCGGGAGGGAGGGAGAGGAAGGGCTGTAGGTGTTGGCCACATGTCCGCAGAGCCAAGCCGGGCTCCGGCTGAAGGTGCTATTGTGTTGCAGTGATTTCCCAGGAAAAACAGGCCTGGAGATCTCCTTACCGTCCCTGGGAAGCGCTTGGTGACCGGGAGGGTGTGGATTTGGGGCGGGGGCAGCCCGAGGCCTGCAGGGGTGTTCGGGGCTTTTGTTGTCACTCTGTGATGATGCTGTGAATGACCCCACGAGCAGACACGATTGCAAAACTGCAGCTCTGCGTCTCCTGGCTGCACTGTGGCAGCACCGGACGAGGCGCTGGTGGCCCGCTCCAGCACGCACGCCACGGGACCGCCAATGGCCGGCGGCGCTGGGGCTTGGCTCCGGCTCTCGGCCAAACAGCGGGTGTTTCAGAGGACGTGCAGGCGCTGCACTTGGGGAGGCGCACGCACACGAGCGCTCACACAGGCACGGCAGCTCCTCGGCGGCCGCACGTCAGCAGCTGTGGGGTTGTGTTCCTGTAGCCACAAAGCAAACGAATCTGGGGCCAGCGGGGTGTCTCTGTGCATGCTCTGAGCAAGACCCACGAGCCGTGGCCAGGCCCACGGGCGCTATTCTCCACACTCTGCCACCCCTTTGAAGGGCCGTTTGGCGGCAGGGTGGCTGTGGGAAGGTTGGCACCCAGCTCCCGGCGCGGCTGCGTAGCAGACTGCTGCATCCCGGTGGTGCTCAGGTGAGGCAGCGGTGCCACCAGCCCCCCGGCGCTCCCCCATTCCTGCCAGCCAAGCGCAGTGCCCTGGGCATGGGGGCCACAAGCGCTCACAGCCAGGGTCGCCCACTTGCATCCCACCCCTCGGGGCTGGGACAGTGCAGCCGCCCTGGGAAGGGGCCGGAGGAGAGGGGGCCACTGTACCAAGCCCCCAGCCAGGCCCCAGCCCGTGGACCAGCCTCACTTCTGAGCAGCCCTGTGCCATCGGGAGGGAGGGTCTGCGGATGAGGGTGTCCTCCCCGGCAGTGCCCGCCCTCTCCAAGGCTTCTCAGGCAAATCACGTGCATCTTTCGCATTTTTTTCAAAGTCTGGCCTAAACAAACCACTGCCCAAGCATCCTGTGGACCCCCAGTCGCTGCCCGCCATCTGTGGGGCGGCATGGCAGGCTGTCTGGGGACACAACGCCCTCCCTCTCCTGCACCACAGGGGACCTTGCTACATCCCCCACCCCTGAAAAGCAGTGAATGCCCCGTCCCTCCTTATCTTCCCTTTAGCAGTGGGGGTCTTGGCATCTCCTTAGCCCCCGTTTCCTCTCCCAGCTCTTGTTGACACAACGGCCGCAGGAGAACAATGGGGCCAAGGGCAGCAGAGCGACACCCTGCCCCTTCCTCTGGCCGCCCGCTCACCTTCCCGGGCACAGCCGGGGCACCCAGGGACCCACGGCACGGCCGATGAGGTGGCAGCACTGGGGTGAAGTCGGGGCAGCCTGACCGCACAGGGGAGCTGCCGCCTGGGCAGTCTGGTGCTGCCCCGTCCCAGCAGCGCAGCATCGGGCATCCGCAGCACAAGGCCACCCCGCACCGCCCGGGCGCTGGCGGGAGCCGTCCCAGCGCGGGGAGGGACGCAGGGGCACCTCTGTGCTGGCAAGGAGCCCCCAGAGCCGGGAGCACAGGGCTGACGGGGCGACAGGGGCAGATGTGGGAGAAGGGGCCGGTCAGGGAGTCACGGGAGAGGCAGGTTTTTATTGTGAGTTACCGGCCAGGCTGACACCCTCCGCCTTCCACCAGAGCCGCTGGCAAGAAGGCCGATATTAAATAAAGAGCTCGTTTCAGGCCGCGCTTGTCAAGGCCGGCGGGATGAAAGACCTCCCCGATTTTCCAGCCTGCGAGGAGCAGGGAGGGAGCTCGCCCGCAGCCCGAGGGAGCGCAGAGCCAGCGCGGCACCGCGGGGCCAGGGGCACCGTCCCGCTCCCAGGGCTGCGGGGCTGCGACCCCGGCGGCCCCTGCACCCCCTGCACCCCCCGGCGCCGCCAGCCCGGGGCTTCGCCCGCACCCCGCGGCCAGCCCGGCTGCTCCGCCGGGGCTCGTCTGCCATCCAGCGGCCGCGGCGCGGCCCCGGCGTGGGCTCAGCGGCGGGAGGGAGAGATGGAGGGAGGGAGGGAGAGAGGGAGGGAGGGGGCCGTGCTGCGCCGGAGCCCCCGAGCATCCCCCGGGAGCGGCCCCGCCGCCGGGAGAGCTGCGGGCACAGCGCGGGGGCGGCGGGGGCGCGGGGAGGGGGAGACCCCCCCGGGCGCGGGGGAGGAGCGCGGCCCGAGGGGGTGAGCAGGGCCGGGCTGCGGCGGAGCCTCCTGCCCCTGCCCCTGCCCCTGCCCCTGCCCCTGCCCCCAGGAGCGGCCTGCGCTGAGGAGGAGGGGGGCGACTCCTCTCAGGAAGCGGGAGCCATGCAAGCCCTTCCCTGGGCAGCCCCCGGCCACGCCACACCACTTGTCCCGGCCGGGGACAGGACAGGGATGGAGTGCCTCCCCTGTGCGAAACCGCGCGGGCGCTGCTGGCCGGGCTGGCAGTACCTCCAGCGGGACCGCTCTGGCTGGTACCACGTGTGCCACTTCTGCCCACCCCAGCAGGGCCCGCACCCACTGCAGCACGGCCAGCAGGGACCCGGAGGGAGCCGCGGGCGATCCCGCGCACGCAGGAGGTGCGCTGCGTACAGCGTGGGCCGTGCGCGTGCTGACGGCTCCCAGCAGGCGCGATGGTAGCCCGGGCCTTCACTCCTGAACTGGTACTGTGGGCGACCGCCCAGAGCTGACGGGAGCCGCGCCGGGCTGGGGCTGGCACAGGGGGCAGCAGGCAGAGCTCTAAGGAGCTCGCCTGGGAAGGCAGGGCCCCAGCAGCCGCAGTTGCAGCTCGGTACAACACAGCAGGATCCTTTCTGCTCCCAGACATTAGGAGCAGCTCAACAATTAGGACTGGTTTCTATTAATATGCAAATTTCTGCTGCCATGGCAATACTCTTATAAATGCAAATTGCAGTGGGAACCATTGTGGGAGAGACCTGTGCTGGGCCCTGGACTTTGTCTGAGCAGATGCTCCTAATTGATCTCCCTCCGAGCCCGCCGCCCTGGGCAGCCGGGGACAGCGCTGCCAGCAGCCACCGCCACACGGGCAGCAGTTTCCCCAGCTGGCAGAATCACTGTGGCGCCCCTGTCCCTGCGCAGAGCTCGGGCCTGTTTGCACAGATGCCGACGTGCCTGCCAGCAGCAACAGGCAGGGCGGCCCGGCCTGACTCCTCCGTGGGAATCTCCTTCCACCAGCCACCGGCGTCTGATTCCAGTTTCCGCAGCAGGAGCAGTGCCCTGGGCTGCTCTGAGCGGCAGGGATGCGTGCAGCTCCCTCGGCCGGGGAGAGCACGCCTTCCCCATGCAGCCAGACTCGCCCGCGGCAGGACCTGGCTGCTGCCCAGCCTCGCTGCGGGCGGCCCGGGGAGGCTGGGGCTGGCCCAGGACCGCAGGCGCTGCAGGCACCAGCACCGGCTTGCCCTGCTCACGGGCACGGCTGAGCCGCAAATCCCGACCCGAGGGGAGGGGGGATGTTTTCTCTTGGGACGGAGCCTCTGGCGGCCCCACGCCAACTGGGCGGGCTGCGTTTGCCACCAGCCACCAGCCACTGGCCACGGTGGGCTGTGCGCAGCCACGCGTGCAGGGCTGGGGTGGGAGCGTGGTGCCCAGCCGGTGGTTTGGCTGCTGCAGGCTGTGACCAGGTGTTGGTAGCAGGGCTGGGCGCTGGTGGTGCTGTGTGCCAGCACCCGCCGGCACCGCGGGGCCGCTGCCAGGGCGGTGAGGCCCTGCGGGCTCCGGCTGAGGGAACACGGAGCCAGGCCTCGGGGCTCTCCAGGCACTGCCCCTCCACCAGCAGCCACCGAGGCTGGGAGGGTTGGGGGTGTTCAGCCTGGAGAAGGCTCTGGGGAGAGCTCAGAGCCCCTCCCAGTGCCTAAAGGGGCTCCAGGAGAGCTGGGGAGGGACTTTTTACAAGGGCATGGAATGATAGGACGAGGGGGAATGGCTTCAAACTGGAAGAGGGGAGATTTAGATGAGATATTAGGACGAGATTCTTGACGGTGAGGGCGGTGAGCCCCTGGGGCAGGTTGCCCCGAGAAGCTGTGGCTGCCCCATCCCTGGAGGTGTTCAAGGACAGGTTGGACGGAGCTTGGGCCTTTAAGGTCCCCCCCAGGCCAACCCGCTCTGTGATTCAATGTGGAGAGGCGCAAACACCCTGGTGACAACTCTTGGCTCGTGGGGCACGACAGGCCTTCGCGGCGCCCTGCGTGGGTCCCACGCCCCCCGGGAAGGCCCTGCCCCGAGCGGTGCTCGCCGGGCCCGCCGGGCTGTCGGCTGTCGGCCCGCCCCAGCGCAGGGCGGACCCGCGGGGGGGCTGGGGGCGGCGGGGGCGGCCCGCGGGCGGTGAGGCCGCAACGTCCAGCGCCGCCATCGGCCGCGGCCGGTCTGAGGCGGACACAGGGGCGGGGCTCGCGCGCGTCCCGCCCCCTTCCCAGCCCCACCCCCGCGCAGCCCCGCCCCCGCCGCCTGCGCGCTGAGGTGGCGCGGCGGGGCGGGGCGGGGCGCGGCGGCCGGGCCGGGCGGGCGGCGCGGGGCCGGGCCGGGCCGCGCTGGGCCGGGGGATGCGGGGAGCGGGGCCGGGCGTGCGGGCCGCCCGCGGGGCGCTGCCGCGGACCCTGCTGGTGCTGCTGCTGCTGGCGGCGGCGGCGCTGTGGGCGCGGGCGGCCGCCGCCGAGCCCTGCGCCGCGCCCTGCTCCTGCCGCCGCGGCCTGCTGGACTGCAGCCGGCACCGCCTGCCCGGCGGGCCGGGCCCGCGGAGGATCCCGCCGCTGCCCCCCGGCACCACGGGCCTGTGAGTGAGCGCGGCGGGGCGCGGCGAGGCCGCGGGGCCTAACGGGCGGCGGGGCTGTGCGCAGGCCGCGGCCTAACGGGCGGCGGCGGGGGGGTGTGCGCGGGGCCGGGCCCCGGGCCTAGCGGCGTCCCGGTGGGGTGCGAGGCGCGGCGGCGGGGCGCTGTCTGGGGCGGGTGGCAGCGGTGCTGGGTGCCCGCGGGTTGTTCTCACGGCCCGGAGCGGCAGAGCCCCGGGGGTGCCGCGGGCAGGCCCGGGGCGGCGGGAGGGAGGGGGTGCCGCCGGCTCTGGAGCCGCAGGAGCAGCGGCCGAGGCAGAGCCGGCGGAGCGGAGGCGGGGGGCGAAGAGGGTCTGGGCCCCTGCCCTGGCGTCCGCCCGGAGGGACGCTCCGTGCCTGGGGGTCGCCACGGCACAGGTCTTGTGCTTCTCTTATCTCTGCGGTGCGAGGACAACGTTTGAGAGGGGGGTGAAGCAGAAGCAGGTTGTGGTTAGTAAGATTTTGAGAATGCCAGTCGAGGCAGGACTTAATGTTTTTTCAGGTCAGGCTGTAAGGACACAGTTCCTTATGATTGTGCTTGGAAGTATTCCTTCCAGCCCCAGGCTTCAGGTGTGTGCTGTGGCAGTTTCTACTGCTTCTGGTTTCCTCTGTGTCCCTTTGCTACTTTGCAACTCAGTGACTCCCTCCTTTTCCCTCAGGAAAACCATTCTGGACTCCCCTTCATATTTGCTGCCACTGGTTTTCAAAAAAACCCACAAAACGATCAAGAGCCACCGTTACTCTCCGTTCTGGAGCGTATTAGACGACATGCTAAATAGCGTTCACACTGGGTCAAGTGCTGTACGCCTTTATCCTTCCTTGGCCCTTACTGTCATAGTCACTGTTGCGTTTGTCATCTTTGGCTACAGCGTACTGGGGTGGAAGAGGTACTGAAGTACAAGGGATATGAAGAACCACTTTTGTGCACAGAGGAGTTCTCAGGCCCTTTTGGAGTCATCGTGCTTTCCCATTGATAGAGATAACAGTATTCTAGACCAGGAAAAAAAGCCTGTTGGGGAGACAGTATAAACGTGTAAACTGCTGTTCAGTTAACTCCAGGAATTCCTCTAGCAGGACTCAAGAGTCTGATCTGTATTAAAAACTGGGCATCTCTAAGGAAGCCTTGTCACCTCCTTGCCCCTTCCTGGTTCTGTAGTTCTCTTCCTTCCCTGTATGGTAAGCAATTGGAAACATTTAAGAGAAAACATGTATTTCAGCACAGAAATACAACTAGCTTGTCTGTGAAACCTTTTGGGCTTAGAAAGGTACAAGGATATCTTAACGGTAGCACTTGCCAGGGAGGGTGTCAGTGCCTGGAGAAGTGAGTTGGCAGTTCATCAGGTGGCTAATAAGCAAAACGACATCCATGCTGTTTGGAGAGCAAGTTTTCAAGCTTCAACAAATACTTGTATCTTTCTCCAAGCTGATAGAGGGTGTGTTTAAAACCGCTTGGCACAAAATGCAGTGGGAAGAAGCGGTGCTGGCGCTGTGCTACGTTATGCAATCTGACATGTGCTGCAAACAATAATTAAGTGTATGTTCTCTGTTGTGGCTTTCAGGATTTTGGCACACGAAGCGTGGGGGGGTGTGTGACATTTTTTCTTCAGTGGGACTACTATAGCAGTTCTGAATCTAAACAAGCTATAATGCATACAAGCTGTTTAAAATTAATCAAAGCTTAATTTTTCTTGCATGAGAAGGTTCTTGATGTGCTTTTCCCTCTCAGTTCTGTGATATCATTTCACCTAACTTTGAGGACTAAAAATTCTTGGTTTTCTTAACTCTTTCAAACTAATTGCAGATGATGTTTCCCGTGTGTGGCGTTTTTGATTTCATTTTGTTTGGTTTTTTTTGTTTTTAATAAGGCCAGGAGAGCACCTTCAGAACTCTTTTTCATGGTGGAACTATCCAAGCAACTGTAACTTCTTGTTTCCAACTAAATTACATATGTTTTGTGGATAACCTGGCGGGTGATGAAAAGGGTTGGGAAGTCAAAGAGTTAGTGAATTTTTTTTATATATATCTGCGTCTTAACATTATATTCTTTAGAAGAAGGATTGCAAGCCCTGCTTGTAGGGCAATCGTCTGTAGGGGGAAAGGGAAGCACGATGCTGGTGGTCACTGCCTTCTAGTTGCATACTAGTGTCTGAAACTGTGTTTATATATGCTGGTAACTAGGGAGATGATGAATAAAAGTGGGTTAGGTATCAGTTAATTAGTTCAGCTAGTTCTGTTCACAACAGTTTTTTTGGGGGAGATTATGTGTCTTCTCGCTCAAGTGGCTGGCTGTGTTGCTGCATCACCACCTGTGCCAGCACGGTGCCATGGGGCAGAAGCGGTTATGCTCAGCTAGGTTGAATTAAGAACATTCTCCAGGACTAAGTATACAGTAATCAATTTGGTGTGTGCGTTCTGTTTTATTTACTTGAGATGAATACCACTTCAGCTCAAAATGAATGTTTAGATGATTTTATATACAATACCAGATGAATCTCTAAAATACAAATTCTGCATGTGTGCTCTGTATCTTGCATAACATGGGCCTCACAGTAAAAATGCAAGTGCTTCTAAAATGACGGGTTCTTCAGTTTTGGCTTTTTCAGAGCAAGGGAGTTATATCTGGTTCTGCATGATAGCAGAAATCTTAATTTTTTGATTGAATGACTTATAAACACAGAAAATGAGTCAATGTATTTCACTTTGTATTTAGTGATCAGGCAGTCTACTTCAAAAAGAAAAGCATCAGTAACTAGATATAAATAATATTAGAACTGTTTTAAGTATGAACTATACCTGGCTTCTTGAAAGAGGACTTACTGTTAATGAAAACTTTGTTGTAGTCCAAATCTGAGTAAATAGAAAAACACTTTCCTGGGCTTTCTAAATTAAAATCTTAATTTCTAACTTAGTATTAAGACAGTAGGCTTCTGGGGAGAGGAAAACCTGAGTGTTAGCAGATCCTTATCACCCAGGCCCCAAGCCTGTCAGCGTTGAAGAGGCATTTGGATAACGCCCATAATAATTTGCTTTAACTGTTGGTCAGCCCTGAAGTGGTCAGGCAGTTGGACTACATGATCGTCGTAGGTCCCTTCCAACTGAAATACTCTATTCTATTCTATTCTTCCCGAAAGCCTTAGAAAAAATGAAGTTTCTGTTTTCTTTGCATATTAATCTGACTCCCAAGATCTTTGTCAGTGCCCGCTACACAACCTGTGTGTGCCTGACACACAGGTTGGTCTGGCTCAGCACCCATAGCATGGTTTTGCTCATCAATGTACTATCTGGACACCTTGAGGAGTGTGTTGTTATCTTCTGTGTCCATTGTCTCATCCTTCCTCCACGGGTTGCGCTCTGGTCCTTTGGAGATAGTGTGGCTTAGTACTCCCTGGTCTGGTTAAACCACTGCTGCCAAGATTAAGTGGCCAGCCTGCATGTTCGAAAGATCCAGGAAAGACTCTTCCTTTGGGCTCTGGGATCAGCGCTGCCACTGGCTGCCCCCTCCGCTGAGCGTGACTGATGACTCCCGTGGCCGTGCCGGGCTGCTCTGGTGTGCCCGGAGCACCGGGGCTGAGCCCGGCTCCGGCCGCAGTGGGCAGGATGGGTCCAGGCAGCTCGAGAGGGTGTCCTGAGTGTTCAGCCTCCCCTGGCGTGGGAAGGCTGCTCTAGCAGCACTTCATACTCGGTTGTTTTTATGTGTTATGGGCCTTATTGGCTTAATTATTATACTTATTGAGGGAGCAGGCCTGCAGAGTAGCATTCAGTGCCTGCATGTGCATTGTTCTCTTCTCCAGGTTCCCTTGACTTTGTTTTTTTTAATTGTAGGATTGAATAATTATTTGCAAACCTGTTTGCTGCTCTATCTGTATAATTTACATCTGGATGTAATTAAAAGAATAGATTAACAACCGTCTGACTTGCTGTGACACCCAGGATTTTAATAATTCATTTCCAGAACTGTATCTTTATTGCTGAGCCTGAGTGGAAGTTAACGACAGTCTGTCAAGTCCTTGGTCCCTCCCAGTAGATTCTGGTCTTACAGATCAACAGTGGTGCCATGAGCACTGGGGTGAATAAAGCCAGGTCCTGCTCCAGTTGTCTTCTGGTTAGCAGCAAGTCTTCCCTGCGTGGAGGGTTCTTGTGACCCAGCGAGGGTTAAATTTGTACTGCAACCCCTCTTCAGCAGGGGCACGAGTACAATTTCTTCCCTTCCGCTGTTGGTGGGTTTTGGGCAGCTTTGACTCTTGGCGTGGTTGAAGTTGACCACAGGCCCAAAGCTATTTCAAGAGCAGACCTGCGTGTGGGTGCTGTGAGTGCTTGAGCCTGGCTGTCAATGAAAATATTTTTAACTGTGATCAATTACATTTGAATAATCTTTTTAACAGATACATGGTAGTTTTGTTCTTAAAGGATAATTTTGTTTCCTGTGTCAGCATAGCTGCAGCCTGCCTGAGATATTAAGACTAGCCATAGTAAATACATGCTGTGTTACTTCTGTAATTATAAAAGAGAATCAGTGATACAGGACCTCATCAGAGGAACTCATCAGGAGGTGAACAGTGACTGCTGAAAATAGCTCATTATAGCTCTATATGCGATATCAGAATTGGAAATGGAGTAAGACAGGCACAACGAGCTAGCAGAGATGGACGTTTTGATTTACTAGGCAGCGTTCAGTTATATATGCACCTATTGGCAGTTTTCTGGCTGTGGTGAGGGTGTCAGTCGTGTTTCACAAGCTCGGTGGCAGTGCCAGGCCTGAATCAGGGGATTCGTCTCCGTTCTGGACTTATGCCAGAAAGGTGTCGAAACCAGCTCATCTTTTTACCATTTGGAGTGACGTCTGCCTCTCCACACTGGTACGGCTAGAACCAGGCTTCCATCACAAACCTGACTGGTTTTTTGGTCATGCATTGAGTCATGTCACAAACCAGAGATAGCCTGTGCCCGAGCAGTTTGCTTATAACATCTTATGCACCAAGTCCAAGGCAAAAGTAAAATGCTGCTTTAAAGTTAAAGCAATGGGAATAGCATCAACATGCAGTATGGGCACTAAAAATGGATTTGATGACACTCTGGCCCGTTGAAACAATCCAACTCCTGCATTTGTTTCCTATAAGCAGAACCAACTGGCACTAGAGCATGCCTTCTGTAAGCTTCCCAGCATCATGTTTCTCTCCCCTCCAGCTTGTTTGGTAATTGTGTGTATGTTGTTCCTTTAAAATAAGCCTGCCTTGACTAGTCAGCTGCTTTGAAAAGCTGGGCAGGCTGAGAAAATGGCGATTGTTGCTACAGAAAGCAGTTCAGTAACAGGCAGTTTGTAAGAAATTATTTTCATGTCACTGGCGAGTTTTTCTTTTTTGCGATAGGCAAGTATTTTCAATAAATTTTAAATTTAAATAAATTTAAAGGAAAAATGCTCTGACCAGATACGATCTTCCTTTCAAGAAGCCTTTTTAGCAAAAAGTTATTTGATTCAAACAGAGAAGTAGAACAGTCTAGCCTTTTATTGTGAGTGACCACTAGAACAAATCAGAACGAACCTCCTCTTCCTTTGGCGAAGGAAGAATCACATGTATCAAAAATATGGTTTAAAACTTTTAGGTTGCATAAAGGGTACGTGTGTTCTCTTTATTCCGGGAGCTAGAATAACTTTTCTTTCTGTTCTCTAGGGATTTAAGTCACAATCATTTATTGTCATCCAACTGGAGCATTGATTTGTCTGTTCATACGCTACAAGAAGTGTAAGTGTTTTTTTATGAGGATAAACTCTAAAGATTTCCTCCCTAATTCGGATTAGTACATTTCATTCTATGTCTAGATATCTGGTGTGACTTGTAGAAATAGTTGGTGCCAGTTAATTAAAAATGGACACTCTGTGTTAGCAGCACACTTCTTGCATAAAACTGATGCTTTGTGAGCAGAAAACTTTTTCATAAAAGATTAGAAGGCAAATATTTTTAAAAAGAAATGAGATGTTTGTTTTGCCTATAGCTGATTCTAAGTTAAAGAGAAGTAATAATAGCCATGAAAATGGTAAAAACTAGCATGCTTCACTATTATATTGTTCAAATTATTAGTATTTAAGCTTTTCGGGAATCCTTTTTTGTCAAATAGTAATAATTATTAACATAACAAAATTGTCATGTGTTCTGTGTTATTTCAGCTGCCTACAGAAGGGTTTTTCTTTTTGAAGT
Source organism: Himantopus leucocephalus (assembly GCA_003993805.1). Lineage (NCBI taxonomy): Eukaryota > Metazoa > Chordata > Aves > Charadriiformes > Recurvirostridae > Himantopus > Himantopus leucocephalus. The sequence continues at coordinate 5,258,117 of RSEF01000026.1, read as the reverse complement.
GCCAATAATCTTTTTTGTTTGGTTGTTGTTTTTTCTTTAAGGAAAATGAATTACAATGAGCTAAGTGAAATTCCGTATTTTGGAGAAACAACTTCTAATATAACGCTTCTCTCATTGTAAGTAATAGCTTGTCTGTCTTTTTCTCATTTAAGGAATGGGAGAATTGTGTTAGAAGTCTGCTATCAAGTTGTAGGAAAACGCAGCTTCTTTTCTCTTGAAATACTACTCATAAAGTGCTTTAGGGAATATGTAAGCACTCTTTAAAGAAATACAAATCAGTTAGACAATCAAGTCACCCTAAATTACCAATAAAATGCAGTCAACCAAGGCAGGCAGCTTTGAAGGGGAGGGATTCAGTCTAGGAATGACAGTTCCCACAAGAACAGCCCAACTACAGGCTCCAGAATTTGAATCTATTCATATGTCAAGGTGGCAAATAGTTCTTGGATTTTCAGTATTGCTTTAGGAATTAACACTGAAGTGTGTGGTACGTGTCCCATTTAAGCGGCTTGCTAGTAATGTTGACATAGAGAATCCCATAGCTGTTTCAGCTATGCAGCTTGAAGGATGGCATGATTTAATAATCATATTTGTTGCTGGTATTTTTCAGGGTGCACAATACCATTCCAGAAATAAATGCTGAGCAACTCCAAGTTTACCTTTCATTGGAAAATCTAGATCTTAGTTCTAATCTTATCTCAGAAATTAAAGCTTCTTCTTTTCCACGGATGCAACTGAAGTACCTGTAAGTACGAGTGATCTGTTATGTCTGGGATTCCTGGCTCTACAGCAATAACGTTGAAGACCTCATCTACTCTAAGTTACTGTCTTAAAGTAGGCAACCTTGCGTGGCTTTAAACTGGTAGCAGTGCTCAACGTAGCTACAAAAGTGCTTGAAATAAAATACTTTCCATACCAATCTGTATTGCAATTTCTCAAATAGTATGGAAAAGAGTAACTGCTGTTGTCAAAAGGCAGGTACTTCAGCCAGCAGGGACATGGAATGATTTCACTGTTGACATTGTCTTGACCATGTCTAACCAAAGCATGGGCAAGCAGTAAAAATCAGCTCCTAGCACTGATTCCTTCGGGAAAAATTATTTAGTAATACTGTAATTAAGATTTCTGATATGATTTTGCAAGAAACTTGAGTTCTAGTAATAAGTGGTCGCTCTGAAGTGCTTGTACAGTTCATAAAATTCTCCATGTTCTGAAAGGCCTCTTTTCCTTTCCTAGGAATCTGAGTAACAACAGAATAACTACTCTGGAAGCAGGTTGTCTTGATAACTTGTCTAGCTCACTAATGGTGGTAAAGCTGAACAGAAATAGGATTAGTGTGATTCCACCCAAGATCTTCAAATTGCCTCACGTGCAGTTTCTGTAAGTAGCAGTCTTGAAAGCTTAAAAACATAGTGTTTACAGCTGTGTTGTTCATCTCAGTATGTGTTCTTGCCTTTCACAAAGTGGTGCTTATCAAAAGATGTCTTAATATTTGAATGTTGTCTTTATAAAAGGGAACTGAAAAGGAACCGGATTAAAATAGTGGAAAGTCTTACATTCCAAGGACTGGAATCCTTAAAATCCTTAAAAATGCAGCGCAATGGGATTAGCAGACTAATGGATGGAGCATTCTTTGGCCTGGGTAATATAGAAGAATTGTGAGTATGCCTAGTCGTGCAATTCCTTTTAGGGACTCTAGCTGTGGAGGGTGGTGGTGTCCTGTATGGCTTCCCTCACATCAAGGCTGTGCTGAAATATTGAGGATTACCACAGGAAATGTTGGCAGATCTGTATTTTCCCATTATTTTGATATCATGTCTCGTTACTTCCAAGGGGGAAAGATATCGGTTCTCTCCCCAACTTCTTCCCTAATTGGTGGTGAAGAATGCTTTGACTCTGTAGGTTGCTTTTTGCTGGTTTTCGTTTGCACTCCCCATAACACGGGATGGCTCTTTGTTGTGTGACCGTCTGACAGAGATAGCGCAGGGGTGTGCCATGCAGTGTTAGCAAAAGATTTTTAAAAAGAAGTAATCCGTGAGAGCAGAGATTAGTTTCCACTTCTGCCACTGGATCACTGCAGCTGTTGTTGGGTTACTCGGTTCTTCATATACTTTAGTTAGCTCTGTTGATTTCAGTGGAATTAATATTATTAATGAATAATATTAATATAATTGGTTTCAGGTTGCCTAAGGTTTAATGTTAGTAAATCATTTTGAGATGCACAAGGTGAAATTTTGTAAATGTATGTTTCATTTATCTATTTGGCAATTTTTTTTCCTTGTAATTCTTTAGAGAACTGGAACATAATAACTTAACAGAAGTAAACAAGGGCTGGCTGTATGGTCTGCGGACATTGCAACAACTCTATGTTAGCCAGAACGCCATTAACAGGATCAGTCCAGATGCATGGGAGTTCTGCCAAAGACTTTCTGAGCTGTAAGTCCTGAGCTGCTTTTCATTGGGGATTTTGTAATGTTGCCATAACAGATTGGATAGCATGTATGTAGCAAGAATGAATTATTACCAAAGGAAGTACTTGATTTCCTTGTTAGGCCCGTGGTAATGCTGCATATTTTACTTATTTTTGTAAGTGTTCTGTTAGAGAAATTAAAATGCAATAGTTAATCAAGTTTGATAGTATCTTCATGATTATTCCCCCCCTGCTTTCCTTTAAAGTGCATGTTCAATGTTTTGTTTCTAGAGACTTGTCGTACAACCAGCTAACTCGCCTCAAGGAGTCTGCCTTTGTGGGACTTGGTTTATTGGAGAAACTAAACCTGGGTGACAATCACATTAGTCACATTGCTGATGGTGTGTTTAGAGGTCTGACAAATCTTCAAACCTTGTAAGTACAGAAAACTTCTAGTTGAAATCTCAGTTTAATGCAGTGAAGCTTTTGCAAGTAAAGACAAGGAATATTGCACTGTGCAAGCCTGAGATCAGTGTTTTGGCATTGTTGTGTGCTGTCCTGCCTGCAGGTGTGGCAGGGCTGATAATCTTTTGGTCTGCTGAGATAACAGAATTCTGGCCCAGCTAAAACAAACCAACCACTTAATTTTAGCGGTGATAAGGAGCAGTGGCTTGGTGACCTTGGGTGCCCAGTTGCATGTGATGCGGGTTTGGAGAAGCTGCGGATAGTCAGCTTGCGCAAATGCCAGTTGTGGAGCAAAGGGTTGGCCTGAACCTCTCATTATTACGGAGGGTTTTGTTAGGGTTGGAACCTCAGGAACCAAGCGGTGAATCTGTTCGGTTGCGGAAGGTACGGTTTAGCCTGCCCCGCTGAAGCCATAGGCACAGCTTCTTTCAGGCAGAGGCACAGCTCTGCACTTGCCAGGACCTTTCCTAGCAGCTGCAGCTGTTTGGTATTTCTGACAAGAAAAGAGTCAATCCTGGCTCTTAATAAAAAAACAAGTGTCCCAAGTAGATCTGAACAGTTGTAATCATCCCAAACAGTGGTAGTTGAGAAAGGAGTGAAAGTTTATAACCCCTCTGTCAGTTCATTAAATAAATGCTTAAATAAGCAAACTCACCAAAGAGATTTATGTAAGCAGTCATATTCTGTTAACCTTAATGCAACCTTTTAATGAAATAATTAAAACTAATTTCTTAGATTTAGAGTAGCATGAAAAAGAACAAGAGCAGATTAATTAGTAGGTTTTCCTGGGCTCCTCAGGGGCGTCAACAGCTGAGAGGCTGGCCATTTGCTTCAGGGTTGGAATGTGGAGGACGGAGAGCAGGGTGATTAACAAGGCTCCAAGCATTCGTGCCCAGCCAAGCGTGAGGAGCCAACTCCTCAGCTCACACAATGAGGGGCTTTTCTTTTGGGTTGCTCACTCATTTTGCTTAGTGGTCTGAGTAGTGGAGTGTAAAAATACTTCAAACAACAGGAGATACCGTGTTGCTGTCGGATTAGTTCCATTGTCGCTTGTATACTGGCTGTTTCAATGCTAAGGCTGGTGTAAATATTTCTGTGTATGTTCAGCTCCTGCCGCTATTCTGCAATGTAGCTTTAATTAACAGGAATAAACTGTAAAACTGTATAGTAACTACAAGGTAATAAGAGCAAGGTAGGATTAAAGGTGTATCTAAGAATAGCACTGAAGTTTTGAAGTTTTACATCTTACCACGTTATTTACTTGATAACACTGTGAGTAGCTTGGCATTGGTACTCCTCCAGCGTTCACAATCTAAAATTCTGAGCAGACCTGGAGATAATTCTAGAAACAAGTTTCAAATCCCAAGAGTTAGCAACTAGGACATAAATTTGGCATATTATTCATCTTGTCATTCTTCTCATTAGATCACATCCATGTTGAGTACCTTAGCTTGAATAATTTTCAGAGGAAAATACTTAATGGGAGCAAGTATCAACACTATATTTGTTAAGACCTTGTGATACGTGACTCATGGAATTCTTTTTGTCCTAAACTTTAAAGTGTTATATATATTAATTGTGGAAATGACTGCTGCTTGGTGTTAAGAACAAGACTTCCATATTTCAAAGTCAGAAAAATGAGAAATAATGTGTTACCACTGACAATGTCCTAGAAGTTGATCCCAGTCTCTTTCGGGATGGCGTTCTATGCAATTTACAGTCTCACCCCAAGGAAAGTAGATACTTCGTTTTTCCGCCATTTGCACAGGGAAAAGAGTGTTTATTGAGGTGATGTATACAATTGCCAGCATGTGTCGCTAGCGTTCTGTGTCAGTTGACTTGTTTGGAAGCTCCATCAAGCTGATGCATATAATATCTGGTAAAATGCAGGACAGACTATTTTTCACTGGAGTATTTTCGTTTAAACACGTTCTTGTCTGCAGGGACCTCCGTGCACAGTGGTATCAAAACAGACAAAAACTGCAGCCTTGACAGAAACTCCTGGTTCAGCCCATGCTGTTCAGGCTAAAAATGAAACTGAACTTATTTCGCCTTCTCTCTAAAAAGTATTTAACCCACTCCAAACCATATTGCTATCTTGCTTTTGCTGTTTAGACTGCTTTTCTAGGTGAGGGGCCGAAGCGCTGTGCAGAGGTCAAACAGAAATCCCATTAGCTGGTAACAAGATTTGTGAGCAGAATATCAACTTCATTCTGAAAATCTACTACTTTGTGCCTGGCAGCCTTACACTATAACCTGTGTGTAATCTCTTAATATGCTAATGCTATTATAAGCCTGTTACTCGGGAAGATTAATGCTGCTAGTGTATTGGTTAATTCACTTACATGAACCAACTTGCTCCAGGAGCCTCTCCCAGCTTCTGGTAAATAGTCCGTCACATGACAAGTGCTGGGCAGACCGGGTCTTTCCTTCGATACCACATCAAGAAGCTGTACTGCAGAATTTGTTTGTGGTTCTGTCTGCAGCAGTGATCTTGAGCAATTCTGTTTTCCCTTGCATCTCTGAATGCATCTACTGACAAGGTTAGTTTTATAGAAGTTTTGAGACCTTCCAGGTGACACTGCCAGAACACGGTAGCAGGCCTGCACAACAGTAAGTTCTCTTCCCTAGCTCACTACTAGCTCTGGTCATGATGATGTTACAAGGCTTTTTTTTACAAGAAAGCTCTTCTCCTGCAGGGACTTGCGGAACAATGAGATCTCCTGGGCCATAGAAGATGCAAATGAAGCATTTGTGGGGCTCAGCAGGCTGGACAAACTGTATGTATTACAAACCATTGAAACGACAGTACTTCCCAGGCACACAGAGTAGAGGGAGGGTGCAAAGTATTAAGTAATTGTAAATCAATGACACAAGGCAGAAAGCCTTTCTTGATGGCAGCTGTATTCAGTGTGTTTCCACTTCTGTGCTACAACCTCTTGATACAGGCTTAGGTTCCATGTTCGGGAGCGTTGCATCTGTGTAGCACTGGATCGCCTTGTGGCAGCAATTTGAAGAAATTGAGCATACGTATTTGACTGCATTTTCTTTTTGTATTGAATAGCCCAGTCCTGTTGTGTGATGTTTATCACTTTTGTGCTGCTTTAGTTTGGGTAAAAGTTACTGCTTATTAAAAAAATAAAATATTTTGAGCAAGTATGAAACACTTTGAATTAACAGCTTTTCAGTACTTAGACTGCACTTTTCATCCAGTGCCGTGGGCTTTGTAGGAAGCTCCACCCTGTGGAGCTACAGACATTACTTAGAACAACTAGCTTGGTATGAGGGTGCAGTCTCAGGAACTAGTGTGATTGTGGCAGATTGGTATTAGGATATTATTGCTCCACTCCCAAGTTCTACTTACTGTTTTTTCATTCTGCTGACTTATCTTCTGACGTGTCTCTAACCCAACTCTGAGTTAAGAATGGATAAGAAACCCTGTTCTTGGGAGAATTAGTTGAGCCTTTAAATTCAACAAATAGTATTTGAGCTTTTAGCTCAGCTAGAATTAGAAAAAACTTAGTTAAACATAGGGAACTTCCTTTAGGTCTTATTTGTGAACTCATTGACATTCAGACTGGTTTCTGGGTTTGGGGGGGCTTTGTCTTCCAGAATCTTGCAAGGAAACCAGATTAAGTCAATTACCAAAAAAGCATTCTCTGGTCTTGAGGGACTTGAACATCTGTAAGTACTTTACTTTGTAGAACTTCTAATTATTTGTCAACTTCAGTCTTGTTTTCGCTCTCAAATTTTCAAGAATTTAACTGAAGATAGCGTATAAGATCATACTTATCCATTATTGTTCTCTTTGCTTAACTTACAGAGATTTAAGCAACAATGCAGTAATGTCCATCCAAGAAAATGCATTTGCCCAGGCTCACCTGAAAGAGCTGTAAGTTCATGACAGTTATTTACAGATTCTTTACAAGTCCTACCTTGTAAAGAATCCTTCAGCCATTGAAGGATTGACTGAAGTGTGTCTGCTTTCATCATGAAATATTTAAAGCAATCCTGATAAATTGCCAACTCAAATTTGGTAGCAATACACTTAGATTTAAGGTTTGATAAAATCTGCATCTCCATTTCCTTAGTTGGAATTAGCAGAAAATAATTTTTTCTTGCAGTGTTGAACCATTAGTTTTTTCATATCTCACAATTTTGCAACAAACTCAACACGCGTTAGCATGTAGACGGTGAACAAAAGAAATTACATATCAGGCGTCTTTCACGGGGATTAGCAAACACTACATTTTATGTTCCCATTTTGGGGGCTAGGGAAAGGCTTTAAAACACACAGCTAGACAAAAATTTTTACTTGCTCAGCAGGTGCTTAAGCAGCTAGAGCCTCGTGTGATCTTCAGACATTTAAAGTATTGTAATGTGAAGTGACCTTCACACCCAAGACTAATCCTACTGTAATGCAGTCATCTCTATGAGATAGAGTCTCTGAATATAGTGTAATCTGTTTTAAAACTGTTATTCAATTAGTTAATCTTGGTCAGATGGACTGTTCGTGTGAAAGATCTGCCAGTTTGAGGAGGCATGTTTTAGGTGTTAAAGATAAGACTTGTCTAATGTATCTTAAAGGTGAGGAATCGTCAGTACGTATGGACAAAGAGCAGGATGGAATCCAGGCTTGTTTGTGTGCCTCTCCCCTCTCACTACTGGATTCACCTAGCGGCAGATCGCTTAGTGTTAAAATGCTGGACTCTCTCCAGTCAGTCATACTTGTACATAATATTTAGGAAACTTTGAAAGCAGGTGGTGGGGAAAAAGGGACCCATCATTGTTTCCTGTTCACAGTTTTTCTGTGGAGCAGAGAAAACAATCTGCGGTTGATGCCTGTATGAAATAAATCACTTTCATTTTCATGCCAGCTAATAAATATTTAAGAATGAATATTGAGGCTTACAATTATTTCATAATGGCAAGTGTGTTTAGTTTGAGACACAGAGCTGCTCTGCAGTGTTACGTTCCTTTTAATTGCTTTAAAGAGTGGTGGGATAACTGTGAAGACAGGCTTAATGTTTTTCTTAGGAGTTGAAAATCCAAGCTTGTTTTCTTCAGAATTAAAGAGAGATGTAAGGTTTTACACTGACATAGAGGGAAGGTTTTCGTGGATTGTTTATAGCATATATAGCTAACATTTTATAATAAGTACCCATAGGCATAAAAGAATACTGTAAATCTTGGAATTTCTGAACGTGTATGCTTTAAGTTGTTTTGCTGCTTGAAATCACATGTAGGAATGTGAAATACTAAACTTTAATCACACTTTTATTTTGCCGTGTTTCTGCAGAATTTTGAACACTAGCAGCTTGCTTTGTGATTGCCAGTTGAAATGGCTGCCGCAGTGGCTCTCTGACAGCCAGTTACAGCAGGCTGTAAACGTTAGCTGTGCTCATCCGGAATGGTTAGCAGGACAAAGCCTTCTCAGCGTGGACCCTGATGACTTTGTCTGTGGTTTGTATTTTTAATGACTTGTCACATACAAACACGGTAACACAAATTACAGGTACCTCTCCGAAACTGGGCTGTAGCACTGCTGGAGGTACTAGGTCCTGGCCGTGATGCACACGTGGCCTGTGTACACCACTGGGTCTGCTTTGGAGTTTGGGATTTCATTCTGTTTCTCTTTGCTCTGTTTTGTTGTATTCGAGCACTGAAGCTAACCAGAGGGAGGTACTCTGTGAGACTGCATTGTTTTTCATTTAGGTTACTGTTAAAAACTGATTGTGCTTCCATTCTCCCTGCTTATGAATGCCTTTAGCTGTGGAAGGGCTGTTTGACGCTTCCTTGCCGGTTATTGTCCATACCAGCAAGGTCAGAGTAGTTAATACTCTGGCGCATTTTCTGATGCTCCATATCTGTATCTGGTCTCTGCCACCACAGTTTCAGACATAATCCTGTTTATTTTTGTAACCGAACTGTGAGATGGAAAACTGAGAGAGTCTTTGCCCAGAGTCATGTTGAAGTCTGTGGCAAGCCTGGAAAGAGTGTTCTGTTTTCTGGGTGAGCAATCTGATAAGTGTTACTTGTGTGTATGTAATTCTTTCATTGTTTTGGTGGTAAAGGCTACAATAATCATCATGTAGGTGCAAGCACCCACTTCTCCATTCTAATATCACCACTGTGGTGTCTGACACTGAATGCTGTGGGTGCCTGCGAGAATGTCTTTGGTGAAATAATGGGCATTGGAATAACTCTCATCGAGTGGGACGAGGTAGAGTGAACTGCCAGCTTGCTATGCTTTGTATTTGTAGAACTTAAAGGCTCTTCAAGATATTTAAACTATCTGAAAATAAGTCTCAGTCCTTCGTAAAATAGTCTACCTCTTCAGCCAAGCACGGCTTTTGTGTGTGATCTAAATATAGCAAGTTCCAGACAGTTGTACAAAATACAGGGCGCTGCTGCAGACCACGCTTCCACACTGGTTCTTCTCAGTGCTTATTCTGTATGCCTGTGTGTGGTTCTAATCCTCTTTCACAGCTTGATTTCCAACTGAAAACAGCTGAATATGTGCACCTCAAGCAGGACATCTGTTCCCAAAGCTTTCTTTCTGCTTACATTGTCTTTTGAGTGAGTTTTCTTGCAATATTAATTGCAAGTTGAAGAGGAAAGTAACTGATTTTGGTGCTTTTATTTTCAGATAATTTCCCTAAACCACAGATAAGAGTGCATCCTGAGACCACAATTGCGCTGCGAGGCATGAATGTGACTCTGACTTGCACTGCTGTGAGCAGCAGTGATTCACCCATGTCCACTGCCTGGCGTAAAGACAGTGAAGTATTGTATGATGCAGAGGTTGAGAATTTTGCCAGATATCAGCAGCAAAGTGGTGAGGTGGTCGAATATACCACTGTCCTGCACCTTTTCAATGTGAATTTCACTGATGAAGGAAAGTATCAGTGCATCGTCACCAATCACTTTGGCTCCAATTACTCCAACAAAGCCAAGCTGACTGTCAATGGTAAGCAAGCATGGTAACCAAGGAGAAACACTTTTAACCTAAAGCTTTATTTAAGTAGCTATAAGTCTATTTTTCACTAGAGCTGGCCCAAAATAGTCTTGCGAGGCTGTCTCACTGGTATTTAGAAGTATCAAACATCTTTTTTGTAAAGCAGCAAAGAAGTGGTTTGAGGGTTTTTTTGTGGGTGAAGAGCCTTCTGTTCACTTTTCAAAAGGGGCAGGTGTCTCCCATGCTTTCATTATAACACAATTATTTGTTCATCTGATTAAATGGAGGTAGAAGTCTCTTAAACTAAAAGCTCCCTCTGCTGTCTCTTCAGAACTAAACACCTTTCCCCGTGTTTGTAAAGCTAGGGAAGATTCAACTAAAATAACTTGTGGGAATTAATACAAACTGAAGAATCAAGTATGAAGTCCCTTGGTTTTAGCCACAGTGATTGTATTTACTTTGGCTTGAGGGAAGGGAGGTAAGAAGACAATGTTCACATCAGTCAGTAGACCACTGATCCCCATTGTATCTGAGAGCAGAGGTGCCTGTATTACTTTTGCTTGTCCAGAACAGCTAATGCGGACTTGGACTGACAAGATGGAAGTTCTCACCTTCCCTATTACCAGGGGGAAAAAACTGACAAAGGGCTTTTGAAGAGGCTAAACCTTTTCCCTGTCTTTTCACCATGAGAAATGTTGTTCTTCAGATCATCTTAAATGAAGACTGTAGATACTCTATTTAAATTTAGAGGATAGGCTCTTAGAAATAACCACTGAAAATCGGTGCAGTTCTTCAGAAGAATCTGCCCCTCTTTCTTATGGAAAACTACAGGTGTGTTTCAGACTTGTTTGTTTTCAGCTGTTCTCCATGCTGTGGAGCTTTTGCTGCTTTTTTTCCTGGTACCTAAAATACTGAAACCATGTGTCCTTTGATCCAGAGCTACCTTCTTTCCTGAAAACCCCCATGGATCTTACTATCCGCACTGGGGCGATGGCCCGCCTGGAGTGTGCTGCAGAGGGCCACCCCACTCCGCAGATCTCCTGGCAGAAAGATGGCGGCACAGACTTCCCTGCTGCAAGAGAGAGGAGGATGCATGTCATGCCTGAGGATGATGTGTTCTTTATTGCAAATGTGAAAATAGAAGACATGGGAATCTATAGCTGTATGGCACAAAACATTGCAGGTGGTTTGTCAGCCAATGCCACGCTGACTGTGCTAGGTAAGCGGTGGCTAATCTGTCCTTGCATATGGATCGCTTCACTGCTGCCGGGGTAGTGTCTCTTATCTGTAAGTAGCAAGCTTAAGTCCTAAAGAATGAAGTTAAAATACAAAGAGCATAGTTTTCTTTTCTTCTAGCTGTAGATGCTATTCTACAATAACGAACAAGAGAAGACATGTTTTTCTCCCATGTTTGCCCCACCCCCTCTCCCCCAAACTTTAAATTTAAGGATGCTGCCTCTGGAACAGCATCTCGAACTGCTTTGCATGGTTTTGTGGCATTTGAATGCAGCACTTGACATGATTTTTGAATAGTGAAGCTTTAGAAGCTAAGCTACAGTGCTGACCAGTGAAGTTAGCATGGTCTTTGCAGGAGACAACTGAGGGGATTATCTCAATCCAGCAGTGTAGACTAGATCGATAAGTTATGTTGTCTTAGAACAAATTCAGTCACAGGTAACATGAACTATACTGAGTAATAATGGAAGGACAGTTCCTTCTGGAGTGCGGTATATTTTGTAGATGCTGACTTTTAACATTATGGTCATAGGCAAATTTAGAATTGGACTACATAAAGCAGGCTGTGGCTAGCGTAATTTTGGGGGTGTTTGCTGTACCTGTATTTGCTGCAGTGATCCATAGAAGAGCTGAACTCATAGGATTTCCTGAATCCTGTCTTTCATTGCTCAAGTTTACATTCAGGTTGTTAGATCAGATTTTTAAATATCATGGAGTACACACTGCTGTTGCACAATGAAATTGTCTTACAATTCTTTTTTTTTCTCCACTGTCACAGAAACTCCTTCCTTCGTTAGGCCCCTGGAAGACAGAACAGTAACCCGAGGTGAAACTGCTGTCTTGCAGTGCATAGCTGGCGGCAGTCCTGCCCCTCGCCTCAATTGGACTAAAGACGATGGCCCTTTGACAGTCACAGAACGGCACTTTTTTGCTGCGGCCAATCAACTCCTTATCATTGTGGATGCTGGGCTAGAGGATGCTGGGAAGTACACGTGCATTATGTCCAACACACTGGGCACCGAGCGTGGCCATATTTACCTACATGTCCTGGCTTCCCCAAACTGTGATTCTTCCCAGAGTGGCATTGTCCACGAGGAGGATGGCTGGACAACAGTAGGGATTGTGATTATTGTTGTGGTGTGCTGTGTTGTGGGAACCTCCCTGGTATGGGTTATTGTGATCTACCACATGAGAAGGAAGAGTGAAGATTACAGCATCACCAACACAGGTAAAGTGCAAAAGCAACAGTCTTCAGCCCTGTTTCTAATCCAAAACACTTGTTAAGAGTGGTGACATTTCTGGATTCATTACAGATGGATAAGATTGAAGAACTGAAGGTTTCATTCTAAAATCTCTTCAGGGATTTGCTCAAATTCCTTCATTTTAGAGGGTTTTTTTAAGTATCAAAAGTGTGTTAATCTTATTCCTTATACATTAGATTTGTTCTACATTAAGGGAAAACAGTGAAGTTGGGAAATAAATATTTTCGAATAAACTTACAAATGTTTTTAGGACCTGGAATAATGTGTGTAAATTTCTGTTCTGGCCCTGTTAGTTCTGAACTAGCTGTATGGATTTTTAATCACTGAGGTAGAAAAAAGGTAACTATGTGAGTTGAAATTCTGGATGACAATTTCTGTTAATGTGGGTAATAGTTTTGGTACTATCTTGATATCCTCAGACTTGGCTGTTTTCAATGTTAATTCTGCCTTGCAGAGGAGATGAACCTACCTGCAGACATTCCCAGCTATCTGTCCTCCCAAGGAACTCTGTCAGAGCCTCAGGAAGGCTACAGTAACTCAGAGGCAGGAAGCCATCAGCAGCTTATGCCTCCAGCCGGTAGCTACGTGCATAAAGGCACAGACGGTAAGCAAGGACCTCACGTGCATTGCTTGTGTTCCAGCAGGATGCCAGTGTGTAGTCCAGCCCTCACAGCTGGCAGCAGTATTGCACAATGCAGCATAGTACTTATATTAACATCAAAGGTGACTTTTCCTACAGAAGAATTCAGGTTGATCCAAAAATTTCCATTGATCATTCTGCATTTGAGGCATCTCCTGGTTTTCTTCTAGTGTTCGTTTATATTCTGCTATCAAGGCTTTTGCATTCTGTGTGTATCATTTAATCTTTGGTCCCGCAATGTCTGGGCTGACATCTGCTGTGAGTGCCTTTGCATGTGGATGTCATGAGTGCTGTCCTTCGGGTGCCAGGGTAGTACAGTTCCCTCCAGAGGCTCTTTGCTTCAGGGTTTGCAGGGTTTGTGATCTGTTCAGCAAGGTGGGGATGCCATTAGGGAATTCCTAGGTTAAATGTCAAGGTAGCTTTTTATGCTGTTTCTTTCCTTTGGCATCTCAAGAGTCTAGGCAAAAGAGGTGGAAATAGAGTTCACTTGGAAGTTGACTTGCTGTACCTTTTGCCCTTGGCATAAAATTACTGCTTCTGCCAGACATGTAGTCTGCTTGCTACAGTCATAACTAAAGGGTCTACACTACTTCTCTACCTTGTTTGGATGCTTTTCAGGATATTTGTGCCATTGAGTCTCCAGAGATGCTATTTTTTTGCCATCCATATGCTGAGGAGCCATCCTCATGTAGGCTGGCTTTCAAAAGTGATTGTTCAGTGTAAGTTTTACACATCTGTCCTGTGATCCGTTCCCTCTAGTCTGTAGTCCTGTTACACCAGAGTCTGTATCAGGAAGATGTTGAGAAGCAGCTTCTCTCAATGACCACTTTATCATCTGGTCTGAGGTGTGTGGCCATGCAGGGTACAAGACTGGAAGAAGAGCATAAGCCGATGTGGATAGGTGTCCTGATTTGGTTCCAGGGCTGTTTCAGCCTGGCGCCCAAGCTGGTTGGGCCTGCATGAAAGCCTTTTGCCCTTGAAACAGGAGAGCAAACATGAGATCGCTCTCACTCATGTCTGTGGCTTTCCCCTGGTCAGCCCTAGAAGGGCAGTGCTATTGAGAGTTTGGATGGTGGTGAACCTGGAGCATTTCTCTTGTGACTGCTTCAGTAAACAGTCAAGCTGAACACTCTGTTACCATGTTAACTGTATAAAGGCCCTTCAAACTGTCCCACTGTAGTACATTGTCATGCTGAGACATGAAAGAGTCTATGGAAATCAAGCATCCTTATCCTCTTTGAGAGTATTTTGGTTTTCCATTGTGTTTATCAGGTGGCGCAGCGCCATTGGTGATCTGCTCAGACTGTTATGACAATGCAAACATCTACTCCAGGACGCGAGAGTACTGTCCCTATGCCTACATCACAGAAGAGGACCCCTTGGATCCAACTCTCCCTAATCTCATGGTGCAGATGCCTAAGGAAACATATACAGTACGCACCCAGCATGAAAACAGTACTCTTGATAATCTCTTAGCAGACAGAGACATGTCTGTCTTCCTTACCAACCACGACAAAATGAGTGAAAAGAAAATCTCCTCCCAGCAGATTAATGGTGAGTGTCCCCTTTTGGCTTTTGTTGCTTTGTATTCCCTGATAACTCTCGCCTTCCCTGTGCTGCCCTTCACTATCAATACGCAGCTAATTCTTCAAGTGACTGTAGTTTGTGGAGTATCTTGTCTGTTTATTAACCACCTGTTCTCAGAACTATCCCTTGGTTTGCATCCAGTACCCAAGAGTTGAAGAGGGTAATGTTAAAAAGATAGTATTTCTTAATCCACAGTTCATCTCTTAAAGCTTGTGGAATGGGATCCCTTGCGTGTACTTCAAGGACATCTGTTAGCCAAGAGTTGAAGCTTCACATAGGAAATTCAAATAGCCCTTCTGTTTCAGCTGGCCTGAGTTTCAAAGAACTCCAAAAGATTATTTTTTGTTTTGTAAATGGATTGTTTTTATCTTGACTTTCTTCCAGGTAGCCTTTTTAAAAATTCACATTGAAGCTGTGTGTGTTGTTTCTGATTACTGTAACAAATTGCTGAAGAGGGAGGGCATCCGGTAAAATAGGCTCTCAAAAATAGAGAAAATAACCTCAGACTGTTATTGCTGAGTTGCACAATTCAAATCTGTCTAAAACTTGAATGTGTTTATCATGAACTCACTCCTGTTCATCTTCTAATTTTTCTCCCTCAGAACCCTTTCAGCTGCCTTTATGGGGAGTAAACAAAGACCTACCGCGCTCTCACTCGCACTTTCTGCATCAGCAGTCAGCCCGTGAGACCCCACGACCTCTTAGAAGTGAGGGCATTATTGACAGTGACCGAGAACAAGCTGCTTCACCCAGACCTTGCCACAGGTTACGTGAACATAACTTTGATTTTAATAGGACACGGAACATTCATGACTATAGTGAAACCACGTAAGACACTAATAGGAAGTCTTGCAAGCAAATCCATATCAACTGACTTTTTGTATTTACTACCTCAGGACTAACCCCAAGGCCAAAGATGCTTGTGTACATATGTCCGCAGTTGTGGGCTGACTAAACAGAGTCAGACTGTCTAGAAGGAGATGGCACATGCCCTTTTTCCTTGGATTTCTGTGTATTGGAAAGTGGGAATGTGCAACAGAACACATGGATGATTAGTGATATTCTCAAGAATAGCATAAAAACATGGATTTTCTGATGTTGGAAGCAGCCTTTGTGTTGGTGCATGCTTTGAAAATCTCTCAAGAATGCATAGCTATTTCACACTCCATTGTCTGCTTGAAAACAAATGTTCAGGGCCTCCTCATGGAATTCCCTAGTAATTGTAAGCATAAAACTCTTGGCCAGCTTTTTGTTCCTTAGACTGTTAGCAGGCGCCTGTTTCCAGTCTAACTTTGGGGCTTGTTTTCTCTTATGAATAATGGACTCTAGTTGTAAATAAATTTGCATTTATAAATATTTTGTATACACTAAGCATATAAATGTGTTGGATGTAATGTAAATATATTTTTTATTACGCCAAAGTATGTATCATACTGTTAGTCTTGACAGCTGTGTATCAAGCCATATGTTGGGGGATTTTGGTGGGACTGAAAGCTTGTTTCTGAGGGGACAGAGCTGTCTTCGTTTTGGAAAGAAGTGAATTTACTATAGGTATGTGGTGAAAATGTGATGTTTTGTCGTTACGTACAACCCTGTATGCGTTAAGCCTGGCTGACCTGACTGCAAGCTGATCTGTTCCATGACATTAGCAGAGTTCCAAGTTTGACCCATTTAAGTGTTGAGATTAAATCTCCGTGTTGGGCACCTGTCTTGTCCAGTAGAGCATAAAGCCCAACAGACCCTGCATTAACAAGCAGAGTTAACCTGTATTCCAGGGTGTAGTATCCAGTTTCCCAGAAGTTCTTGTAAATAGCAAACAAAAAGAACAGTACACAAAATGTTTCCTTCTGGTCATCTGGTAAAATAGCTGTAAGATGAGAGTTTTGAGTGGCTTGTTTCAGAAGTTCATCTAAGCTTTTATCTTTAAAAAAAGCCTTTGTGTTGTCTATGTTGCGAGGTCTCGGCACATTTTTCCTAGCTGACAGTTAAGTGAACTTTTTGAAAGAATGTTGTGATGGAAAGCATCGGATAAATTGGGAGAGCATTTGTCAAATACTCGGTGTGCTATGCCATGGATTTTCTGTTTCCTCTGCACAGCCAAGAGGCATATGTAGTTTAAAACACTTGTGTCCTTTTCTGTTGTAAAATACGAGGCAAGATTGTTGCCCTATCGAACTCTCTTAATAGTTCCCTAGACCTCAGCGTGGCCAAAATGTTTACATATTTGACAGGTGAGAAATAAAACAATATGCAGGAAACCACTCAATAGTGAAAATCCAGTACTTGCTGAGACAGAGGAAGTGCAAACTTCATTAGTTGCAGTAGAATGTGTCTGACAAAATTAGGAGGAAGAACATTATAAAGACTGCCTGAAAAGTTTGTTGTTCTGGGAAAATGCACCTTTGCGTAGCAGTGGTTAAAGACTCATCAGCAATGTTTTTTCAGCAAGTATGTTGTGCTCAGTGCTAGACTGCTTCACCATTATGCTGTATATTCACGCCTGAAGAGCAAGGGGCTTTCTTCCTGGTCATTGTTGCATTTTTTTCAAGCCACAGGATATGTACTAAAATGAAAACAGCTGCACGGTGTATTTTTATAAAGACAGAAAACCTATTTGGACCAGCCCAAGAGAGGTATGTAAGACTTCCCGTTGATCCATTCCTAGATGGAAGGGTGTGTGACTCGAGTGTCAGATGCAGTCATGCAGAATCACAGCTGAAACTTTTGAGACTGTGGATTATTTGAGTAAATGAGAGAGGAAATGCTGGGAATAAGGATTATTTTCCCACAGCTCTTTGGGCATGAATAATAGTCAGATCTATGCAAATGAGCACATATTATCAAGGGCTCTTACCATGCTCTCAAAGCAGCTGTGGTTGCTTTGATAGCCAGCAGCTTTAGTAGGAAGAGGATCTCATTGTCCTTGACCTTTGGATAAAGTAGAGAGAAACACAGGTGTGTTAAACTCTTTTTGGGCTCTGACATCTGAAATGTTTTAGTAACACACATGCTAAAAGAAGAATCTTAAGTTCATTTCTTTCTGTTTTTATTTCCTCCAGGCTTTTCCTTTCAAGGCAACATTTAAGACATGGTGCTTATTTTCAATCCAAAGTTCTCTCTCTTGCGGGAACCCGGTATTGTCAGTTTAAATCCAGATGAGAAAGGTCAGGTCATGAAACTGCAGCAGCAGCAAAGCCTTGTCCTTTTGGGCTGCTTTCTGCTTTCTCCAGGTGTTCACACAGGCTGCTGTGGCAGAGTGCTTCTTGGCATGTGCAGAGCCACGATTTCCCACTAGCCAGAAAATAGCACCCCTAATGCTGCTCTGTCTCCCGTCATCATTTGGCAAGTGTTTATTACTTTTTCTTTCATCCCTGTCTTTTGTGGAGTTGAGCTAGTACAGATCCGTCACAGTACAGCTGTTGATGCCCAGACCTTAGGTGTATTTTGGGCACAGCTCCCTAGTGTGATTGAATTCCCTTTTGGTAGGTAAGATGTGCTTGGCTGAAACCAAGGCTTTAAAATTAACGCTGTCTGCACCAGAACAAACTGAAGTGCTAGCTCCACCGATTTCTGTGAGCTGTGGGCCAGTAAAAGCTGCCATCATGAATTAGGACGTTTGCGTCCTTCCATGAGCAATGGTATCTCTCTAAAGTCCGTAAGCTGCCTGTAAATAGCTGAAGCTTCTAAGTAGGTGAATACCTTGCTGTACTTAGCGTTGTGGAACAACTTCCTAGGCAGACTTGCAGAAAAAAATCATATATCTCTTCTTTCCCGTTTCCTCCAGGAGGTGCAGATAGGGCGGAGTGGCCATTCTGTTTTCAGTAAACACAAACAGTTTCTTCAATCAATGCCAAAGTACTAACAATACAGGAACCGGGGGTTCATAAGACAGTGTAAGCAAAGCTGGTCTTGTTCCCTGTTGCTATTTCCTAATGTCTATTTATATTTTTTTCACATAAGAATGTATATTTTGTATAGCATGTGTAATATATGTTTGTCTATTGTAATATACCTTCATTCAATAAAATGCTATATACATTGAGCATCCATTGTAACTCTGTTAGTTTGCAGATTAAGAAATGTATTTTTCTTCTATGATATTTAATTTTCATAGGGAAAAAAAATGCAGTAAACTTTGTCTGGACATGTTCCTGGGCAGCTGGCTCCAGGTGCCCCTGTTCGAGTAGAGGTTGGACAAGGTGACATCCAGAGGTCCCTTCCAGCCTCACCCATTCTCTGATTCTGTGATCCTTATTTCAGTTTTCCAGCAGGAAACACCCTGTACCCTCTTCTGAAAATGTGCGGTACTTCTCCTGCCGTGCTGCTGACTCTGGGCCGGGAGACTTGCAGATTACTGCTCCCAACGCTCTCCTCCTGCTTTTCGCATTCTTTGAAGTACCAAAGAGATTTTCTGTCTGGCAACAGGCTGTCAGCGTAAATGAGTTGGTGAGAGCGTGTCCCCCCCATACCTGCTGCAGGAGAGGAGAGGGGCCTGTCTCCCACCCTGCCAGCTACTATCCCTCCTAAAAGCCAGCGTAAGTTTTTTATTCCATTGAAAAACTTTATCTCAGTATTCTTTTGCTGGTTCGTGTTCTGCTAATTAATCACCTTTGCTCTCCTGTGCTCCACTCTGTATGCTCCACCGTTTTACCTCTTCACAGCTCAGCACCATGTAGCTTTTCCTCAGTTATCCTGAGCTCCTGTAGCCGCCTCATCCTCTGTTCTTGCTGACAAGGGAAGTTTGCACCCAAGGAAAGTGTGGTTCATGAGAGCTGGGTGTATGCGCAGCCTGACGTGTGAGTTAGTCGCCTGGCTTGGCACGCTGCTGTTGAAGCACAGCTCACGAGAGCCTCCAGCGCAGGGCTCTCCTCTCCGGCCGTAGCAGCCAGGGGCTGCCCAGGGGAGCAGTTTGGCAGGAAGCGTCCCCAGATGCAGCTCCCGGGAGCGCCAGCCAGTCCGCGCAGAGACTCCCGCTTTGCCGACAGCTGTAGCAGCAGGCTCTGCAGCAGAGGCTGGGGCATGCGCTGGCAGCCTCGCCTTGGGTCCCTGCCTGCTTTTCTGTGGCAACGTGCGATGCGTTTGGCAGCGCTGCCTCATTCCTCGTGGCCTGTGCCTACTCCCACATGCAGGGCAGTGTGTCGTGTCCATAGGACCTGCGCTGCAACACCCAAGAAACAAAACCAGGCTGTAAGCAAATGTCATTACTTCTGTTGTTGCCCTCCACAGCCGGAGTTACAGAGCTGCGCTTTCTCTTTGTGCAGGCTCTCGACTTCTGCATCTGCCAGCGCACGTGCCCGATAACCCGGGATTCCGCTGGTGCCGATACCTGGCCTTGCTGTACCTGGCTGGGCAGGGGACAGCGGAGCTGCCTGCCACCCCCAGCCGGCTCAGCAGGCTCCCCTCGGATTTATAAACTGCGTTGGGGTTTCCCAGGGGACCGGAGCTGAAGCGTTCACAGAGTATCCGCAGCATTCTCCAAATCCCAGCTTTTTGCATGCTCTTCTGTGTTTTCAAGGCGCTGCAATTGCAGGGGATGGCTTCAGTGATACCAGCCTGCCCCACAAGCCTCGCTTTATCCAGGAGAGCGAGTGTTGTGAAACTGCACCCCATCCTGTGATCGTTTCAACAAGATGCTCAGGAAAAACCAGCTATCACCTTCCCTGGTAAGTTCAGCTCTCCCTGGTTCATTATGTACGTCTCAACACTGGCACAGTGTCAGAGAACCAACAGCTATTGAAGATAAGATCATGAATAGTTAATGTTCTCAGTTACCCAAGCATATTTAAAAATTAACGCTGCAGCCTGGTGCTGATGAGATTAAAAAACTGGGTCATCAAAGAGAGGAAAAAACAGAAAACAATTGCGTCTACCCTCAGGCTTCACTAATGAGTGAGTTTTTGTGGAAGATCCTATCCCTTCCTTGCTTTAATCCTTCCGTGGTTTAAGATACTGGATACTTCATTAAACCACCTTCCCTCCTGCCTGCCAGATTCTTCTCTCCTCCCCTCCCGCAGGAGTTTGTGGCCCCTTCAGATGAGGCTCCCGGCTCGGGAGTGATGGTGCTGGTCGGTGCCGTGAGCACCTGCCCCACACACGTCCCCACATGCAGCGCAGGAGCTGGGGCACCATGGAGCAGCAGAGCTGATGGGCGCACTGGTGACGGCTTCGGTGACCCAGCACGGCGGTCAGGGGTCCCGGGGAGGTGGGCAGAGGCACAGTGCTGGCGAGGCGCTCCCCCTCCGGGAGGGGGTTTGTCCCTGGGGTCCCCTGCTTGCAGAGGTCATCTCCTTTCCTCGTGGGGCAACAGCTTTGCCCTCTGCCAAATCCAGCCCAGCATTTCCAGTCTGTCAGGGTATGCGCTTAACAAGGAAATAAGCAAATAGCTGAGATGGGAAGAGAAGAGAGTCCTTCGGTGTGCAGGAGCCCCAGCGGGGCTTTGGCAGGGCAGGCTCCGGTGCCAAGGCAGCCGCAGCTCTCCTGTGCCAGGAGCCCTCCCCGGGCTCTGGGCTGCTGTTCCTCACGCGTAGGATGCTGGAAGAGATGCGGGATCCTTTTTCAGAATGAAACTAGGCATTCCTAGGCAGACAAGAGCACAGGGAACACATAAATTCTAAATCCAGACCTCTGTGGCTTTTGCCCTGAAGTAGCTAACCGGGAAAAGCAGCAGCAGGCAGCCGGGTCACCTCACCCTGGAAGGCGGGCAGCTGCCTGCAGCCAGACGTCGTGGCGTGGGAGCACGGACGGTGTCTGCCAGGGCCGGCAGCACCAAGGGTGCGAATGCACCTGACTGCCAGTGGGTCCCCAGGAGAGCGAAGGTGGCTGTTGGCCCCCGCTGTGCGTCTGCCTGCCTGTCGGGGATGAGGTTTCCAACGCGCTCGAGGGGCAGATGAGCTCAGACCCTCCAGGTTATGGACACCCAGGGAGGAGGGGAGCACTCCCCGCAGACCCGGGGTGCGCCGGGCAGAGCGGAGCCCTGGGCTCCCACCACCCGACGTGGCTGCCGCCTGCTTTTCCTTCCCGTGTCTGACCTGGCTGCTTCTGGGTCTGCTCGCTCTCGCTGAACTGAGCTGGTCAGGACGGGAATCGGGACGAAATGCAGCACAGCAAAGAACCGCCAACCTTGGAGCATGTCCTTTCGTCAAGGGCCTCGTCTTCCTGCGCCTGGGAGGCAGACCCGGGCTGGGGTTCCTATTTGCAGGGAAATGGAGCGCTATTAAGGCTACTGTTTATCTCATTTTCTCCCAATGAGATGCTATCGATTTGCTCTGTGGAGGGACATACACTGATTAAATTGTGAGTGTTTATTGACAGGCCCTGACGGCTGCTGCGCTCGGCCGCGTGCCGGGGGAGCCGCCGCTGCTGCAGGGTCTCTCCTGCTCTGCTCCCGCTTTCTGCTGATAACGTTTCATACCAGGGTTTATCTCACGAGCTGACAGCCACTTCATGCCGCAGCGGGGAAGCTGACCGCAGGCTGTCCCCGGCGGAGCAGGGCTGGGAGAGCCTTCGCGCCCCTCCCCGGAACCAAGCTGTGTCCCAGAGCGGGACCCCGGTGCTGCACCGGGCCGGGGGCTGCTCCTGTTCCACGCACCGAGCTGGCGCCATCCACCCACCGCTCCTACCACCCACGCCTCCCGCCGCACGGCCTCGCCGCTCGGGCCGCCCTGGCGAGGTCTTCCCCTGCATGGGGTGCGTTCAGCAACCGGCAGCTTGTCCTGGCCGGGGGGGACCCCGCTCCCTGCCCGGGCTGGGGGGTCCATGGGCGGCAGCGGCCGAGGGAAGGGTTAAAGCTGCGTCCCCGCAGCCCTGACGCACAGAGCACGCTCTCGATTCCAGCTCATCTCTCTTGGCAAAGGCAGATTTTCTCTAAATGAGATCCTCTTGCGCGTAACTTGCGTGTAACACAGGGGATAACTGCTCCGCTCATCACTTTGAAGGTTCAATTTCGCATTAGGTTTAATGTCTCTTCTGAAGACTTATATGTGTAATTCACTCCAGCATTTAGAAAAATCTCCCACGTCCTTGCTCAGATTTATTGTTGATACCATTTTGCCTGACGCTGGATGTTGCAGGCGCATCTATCGAACAGTGGGCTGTGATTTGTGACTCGCCAAAGGGGATTTCAGGATGCAGAAATAAATGTGCCCTGCTCGATTAATAGCTAATAGCTTGCTGAGAGCATCCCTGGCAGTGTGTTTGGCGTAGGAAAGGACTGGCTGAACAGAGTGAGGAGCTGTTCTGCCGAGCAGGACGGATCCCTTTCTGAAAAATTATAATTAACTTAAAACAAATGCAGAGGAAAGGGCCAGCCGTTAGCTGCCTTTGCTTCCTGAGACTCAACCCTGCTAATTAAGCTGTGTGTCAGTGCAAGTGACCTACAGATAACACAGCACCCAATTTGCATTTAAATTAAAAAACATATTTTTAAAATAAAGGTTTCATTAAGCTCTGTTTGTTTGTCTTTCCAGGCATACACGTTATCAAACCCTTCACTGATTTTTATTGACTGGCTTTTGGCCTGGCAGCCACAGGGGTCCGGGCAGCACGGGCAGGAGGAGGCCCTCCCTGCCCTCCGGTGCTCCGAGATGGCCGGATCTGGAGCGGGAGAAGTTCTCAGCAGATCCTCTGCTGCCATGCGATGCGATGAGCTGCGCTGACCGGAGCCGTCTGGGCTGCTCATCCTGGGGAAGGTGCTTCTGATGGTGAGGGGCTCCCCGTGCCCTAAGTGGGGCGTCACTGTCCCACCTGGTGTTTTCCTCCCCACATTGTTGTGACCCACAGGAGCAGCGGCAGCCGCAGAGGTCTGCGGTTCCCTTGCGGGGCTGTGGCTGCGCCAGTGATTTTACGGAGAGGTTTTCTCTCCGCTGCTCCCAACACACAGCACGGTCCGTCTGGCTGCCCCGAGCCTTGCCCCGCCTGCTGCTGCAGTAGCAACGAGCAGGTTGTGTGATGGGTGTTAGGGCCCCGCAGTGACTTATGCTAAACCGAGTGCCGCAGCCGGAGAGAGCAGCTCCCAGCCTGCGAGAGAGGAGTGTTCATCCATACCGCCGAGCAGCGTCGTCTCTGCAGGGGCCTGGCTCCGGTGGGGACAGGGGGTTTGCACGGCGGATTGCACGGTGCATGCAGCATCCCACAGGCATCAGTGCAGCAGGGACGGGATGGGGGACCCCAGATGGACAGTGGGACGTGTTGGTTCTGCATGGCTTCGTGATGCCTTTCCTGGTGAGGAGGTGTTGGCTATTATGGGCTTCACACAGCATCCCCCCAGAACCTGGCACCGAGCTGCCAGCCTGCACCCCCTGCACGCCGCAGCGCAGGACTGCTTGTCCCGGTGCCGGTCGGACCCTCATCCTGACCGCTGCGGGGCCACCTGGCCAGCGCTGACTCTGCTGAGGTCCTTAGTGAGGCTCAGGGACACCCTCTCTAGAGGAGAGGGTCCTTGCGAGGGGATGGGGTGGGTGAGACGTGTCCCCTCTTCCCCCAGTGTTGGCAGTGCCGTCCCCGCAGGGTTGGCAGTCCCCCCTCTGCCGGGTGCCCCCGGGACCGCTGCCCTGCGCCTCAATCCTCGCTGCGAGCTGCTGGGCAGCAGACCTCGGGTCGTTGAGCTGGCACAACCTTACAGAGCGCGACTCCTCTGGATACCTTTCATCTCTCTGTCTTTCAACACCATCAGTGTCCTCTGGCTCGTTTTCACAGAGACTGACGCAAAAGCGCCTGGCCCGTCTCCATCCCACTCTGCAGCCAGCCCGGGCCGCAGCGCCCATCCCCTGCAGCAGCCGCGGCACACGGGGGCCGTAGCGCACAGCTCCTCCGTGCGCGGTGCAGACCGGTGGGCACAGGGCACCGTGTCCTGCTGCTCCCATGATGGCTGTGAAGCGCCACTTCCCTGCGCCGCTCCTGGTGCGCGATGGTGCCTCTCCCTCCCCTGGGCTCCGTGGCTGTGGAGCCGGCACGTTGCTGAGCTGGCTGTGGTGACACTGGGGTCTCTGCTGGGCTGGTGCCGCAGCGGGTCCTCCCTGTCCCCCTGGCCCGAAGGTGAGCTCCCGCGGTGGCCGGGTCCCCCTGTGGGCAGTGGTACCTGGCTGCTCACTGCGGTCCTGCCCTCCCTTTTGGCCGCCCTTCGCTCCTCTGCTGGGGCCTGACAGCTTTGATTTCTTTCTCCTGCTTAGAGAACATGAGGTTTTTGACAGCTGCCTTTGCCATTATTCTTCCCTTAATGCTGTTGTTGTTTTGTGTTACTGTCAAATCGCATCTTATTAAAGTTCTTCCCATCCTGTCAGCAGCAGATGAGGAGCGCGAAGGGCTGGGTAATCTCCTGGCTCTGTCTGGGGAAATTGCCTTTTATTATTGATAAGGCAGCGCTGCCTTTGGAGGACACGAATCCGCCGCGTGTCGGAGCGCAGCACCCTCGGCGCTGCCGGCGCCGTGATGCCAGCGGGTGCTCGCGGGGAGGTCAGCCTGCCCCTGCCTGCGCGGGCAGGAGAAGAGCCAAGGACGGCTGGGGCACGGCGGGCGCCGAGGCCGGGATGCTCTCGCTGCGCACCTCTCCTGGGGCAGCCGCTCGCCGCGGGAAAGGGGCTGATCCTGCCCGGTGCATCCCAGCTGCTCCTCCCGCACCTCGGAGGAGAGCGGGGCACCTGCCTCCCGCCTCTGCGCTCGCTCCCACGGCAGATCAGTAGCGCGGCACCCACAGACGTGTGTCCACCTTGGCTCAAACAGGAGCCCTGAGGGCACCAGGCCCCAGGCGGGGAAAATGCGCTGTCCTGCCTTATTTGGGCTGGGGGCCGCTATGCGCGCAGGGGGTCATGCACGTCAGCGGCCGCGTTCCTGCCCCACGCAATCCCCTGGGGTCCCGGCACGGTGTCTGGGGAAAGAAATCTAGGTCATCGCAAAAACTCTCTCTCTGAACATTAAATATTTATCTGTGTTTACAGCGTGTTCCAGCTCCGGGCTGCAGGGGAGGGGCAGCGACACCAGGAGCAGTGCGCGTGTGCGCGCACGTGTCGGTGAGCAAAGGCGCAGGTGTGACGGAGGCGGCAATGGGCCCCTCAGCGATTTTTGAGCCAGACACGGCTGTCCCTGGCCCGCGTGCCCGTGGCTTTGCCGCTGCATTCAGAGGGTCTTGGCCACGCTGAGGTTTGCCCTCACCCAAAAGAAGCACTGGTTAATGCTGGTTAACGGCCCAATGGGGCAACTGGTCCCGGGAACTGGAGGTGGAGGAGCGGGGTGGGGGGTGCTAGCTGGGAAGGGAGCACACTGGGAGAGGACACTGGTCCTCTGAGAGCCGGTATCACATTTGCAGGGTGGATCTTGATCTCTTGATGAGCTCCGGTTACACTTCGCTCTGTGAACAGTCGCACCTTTGCAAAGCGACTGACACTTCCCACGGCTTGCTAAAAATTCCTTGGCACTGGAGCGGTTCCTCCGGCTTTGTTCAGCGGGAAGGAGCTGTTTTTACCTGCAAAGCGCCCTACGAGGGGCGGCCGGAGGAGCAGGGCAGACCCGGCTCCCGGGCGTGGGAAGGGGCAGCTCAGAGAGCCGGGGGGGTCCTGGCGCGGGGCGGGGGTGTGCCGCGGGCGGAGGTACCGCCAGGATGCGCGCTGTGCAGGACGCGCCTCTATCTTCCCGTGTGCGTTTAATACCCGGGTAATGGTGTGGCGAATGCTCATCTGTTCCCTCGGCCTCTCGCCAAGGCAGCCACCTCCTGCCGGCGGCGCGGGACGGGCTGACGGTCCCCTGGGCTCAGCGTACGGCTGCCCAAAAGGAGTTGGTTGTGCGATCCGGGCTCTTCGCTGGCACCGAACTCACTGTGATGCTGTGAAGGTCGTTCCCTTGGCGTGGGCCTCCTCCTGCTTGCCCTGTCTGTTGAAATCATAAGTCCAATGTGGGCTGTGTCCCGGTGGCACGGCGAGCCGAGTCCCCGGGCTGGGACGGGGCTGAGGTGTGCGGAGCCCGAGAGACCGTGGCACCGGGGCTCTGCTCGCAGCGCCCTTCGGTGATGGATTGGGTGAGAATCTGCAGATTCAGCACGAGCCCAGCGAAACGCGCTGCTGCGCTTGTTGGAAGCCACCATAGCAAGCACTACTTTTTTGCTGATAAATCTTGTTTTTAAATTAGCTGCATGTCAGACTGGTAAATAATGCATCTTATAAATGAAAAGAGTGTTCGAACCCAGGCTGGAACAAACAGCCGGTGCTGCAGGTACAGCAAGTCCCGTGCAGCAGGGAGAACAAGCGGCAGCCGTACCTGGAAGCAGATTGCCTCCTGGACTGCTTCTCAAAGTGCCTTTTTAAATCTTGAGTTCCCACAACATATTCCATGAGCTTTTCCCATAAGCATAAATCTGGGAGTAGCTTTGATGGGAACATAAAGGTTTTATACGTGTGCACTCAGAGAGCAGTAGGGAAAGCTCCGGAGGTACCAGCCCGGGAGACAGCCAGCCCGCTCTCCTCTCAGCAGCGTTTGCAGCCGTGTCAGAGCCCTCCCGGTAGGTGCGTTGCTGCAGACCCCGGCAGACGGCTTCCCTGTGCCCGTTAGCATCGAGATTTGAGTAGAACAGATTGTTAATTACTATTAAAAGTCCCAGGAGCTACACGGTACCGCGTGCTGCCTGCCTGCACGGAACAGGTGGGGTTGAAGCTCCTTGAGGTCTCGGATGCAGGTGGTTCTGCGCCCGATAAAACCCCCTGCGACCCCCAGCTTTAGCCTGGGGAAACCCAGTCCCGAACGGGACATGCTGGGCAGGTCTGGCCCAAGCACTGGAGCGCCGGCAGCGCTGGGTGCAGCCGCCAGCCTTGCTGCTGCAGTCCGAAGGGTGAGAGCGTCGCCTCACCTTGGCTGCTCAGCCCTGAAAGTCACATACAGCACTTGCGCAGAGGGCTGTCACGGGGCTGCTCGTGGCACGTCTCTGCCGCACGGGTTGGTCATACAAAGCCGTGAAGCTGTCGTGTTCGGTTTCCAGCACTACAGCTGACGCTCGGGGTCGCTTCGGGCACAGGCAGCCGCAGAGCGGACATCTGCAGGCGAAGGATTTGAAGTCAGAAAGTGGCTCGTCCTCTGGAGCGGCTGGCGGGCTGCCCTACGGACAGATTTCCTCACGGCTGCAGGAGATTAAACCTGGGGCAGATCCCGGTTTGTTTTGTGAGTCCCGTCACCATCAGGTGTGCGCTGGGGACCCGGGGTCCTTCGCGCAGCAGGAGCACCCCACGGCAGCCGGCACGCACGGCACTGTAGCAAACCCCCCTGGCGCAGGGCTGGGACGTGGGCCGGGGCTCGGTGGTTTGGGGGCAAATCTGTGCAATGCTCTGGAGGAGCTGCGTCTCCCCAGGAAGGCCAGTAACGGGGGGGTCAGCCCGTCTGCAGAGCTGCTGCCCATCTGAGCAGGCTGCAACGAGGAGAGGTTGTCGGTGATGAATTACATGCTGTTATCGGAAGCAATTACTGATCAGCAAAGCGCCGTGAGGCAGTGCGGAGGAGCCTGCGGGGTGGATGTGAAAACAGTATGATAGATTCCTTGAATACTGCTAAATGGGTAGGGAATAGTTAAGGGCTAATTAAAAATCTGGATGGTTTCCAGGAATAAACAAAACGGGGTAGTCAAGGTGCTTGTGCACTGTTGTTAAAAGACAAGTTCTTCACTTTGAGGGTTGAGATGCTGCAGCTGCAGCTGCACAGCATCCTCCCGCCCGGCTGCCCCTCCTTGGCTGGGAGCAGCACGAGCGGGTGGTCGTGGCCAAGTCCGTGGCTGAAGGGTGGAGCGGGTGGGACGCAGACCCCGCTGCGGTGCCCGGGGTCCTGCCCGGCCGGCGCGGGGGCTCGTGGCATGGCTGGACACGGGGGGGAGGAGAAGCAGTGCTGAACCTCGCGGCGCCCATCCAGCCACCGCCGCTGCTTGGGTTTAAACTCCAAAGCCGATTTCCCACAAAGGTAATTTTCTGCTTCTCTGACTCAATTCTATTCGTCTTTTAGAGGGTAATTAGCATCACTTCAGTGTTCTTTTATGCCCAACTAATTGCACCTTGTTTCAGGAGTGAAAGTTAATGCCTCTCCATTTAGGTTAGTGCAGCGATTTATGATTCGGGAGGAGGCCAGGCAGAAACTGTACCAGGAGCACCGCTGCCTGCCTGCCCGGCTTGAGACTTGCTGCCTGCACTAGCGGAAAGGTTTCCCATTTTACGTTTGAGCTGCTCCTGGATGGCACAGCTGCGCAGCGATGAGCCCGCAGAGCTGAGGCCGCACGCAGCAGCCTCTGCGCCTCGGGCCGCGGGGGCCGGCACCGCGGGGTCCCCCTCCGGGACAGGGAGTGCATGTGTGCTGCGCCAGCCTCCTGCCATGGCGGCGTTTATCTAACGTATGGCCAATAGTTCTTTACTTTTAGACAGTTGGACTGAATGAACTGTACCTGTGCCCCAGACGCAGGCGCTTGGCTGTCGCCCCGCTGCGGGTCATGATGTGACTCCTTCCAAAGGACGGCTGATCGACCTCCTCTCCCTGTGACAGCGAAGGCGTTTTCTGCAGTTCCCGTGCTGCTCACCAGCGCTGAGATCACAGCCCGGCTGAGCCCAACACCAAAGCCTCCGGGGACCGGAGCCCCCGGCAGCGTGCCCGGCTCTAGGGATGCGCCGGCCCCTCGTCGGCAGGGCTGCAGCCTGCAAACGGTGCCCGGCAAATGCCAACCAGACCGCGTCTTTGGAGGCCTCGTTTTAAGGGGCTGCTGATCAGGCATCAGTGACTTTGATAGCGTCAAGGACTAGAAAGTAAATACTTCCACTATAAATCTTGTCTGCTTTAAAGTAGGTTATATTTTCAAAGCACTTTAGTTCTTAGGAATTTAATATTGCGATGTCAATTGTAAGACAAGTAATTGGATGGGGAGAAGGTTGTTACTGGAACCTGAGATTAAAGGCAGGATTTGAAAGGCTGTGTTGCGTGCGGGTGGGTGTTTCTGTTCGCTGCAAAGATGACTCTGGAGGTTTCGCAGGCAGCATTTCTGTTTGAAGTCGGCTCTGCTGCTCCGCGAGGTTTGCTGCGCCTGTGCCGTGTCCTGCCGCAGCTTGAACACGAGATGACTTGCGGAGCCGAAGGCCGAAGGTAGGCAGAGAATGCGTTTCCTCACGAAAGCAGCCGTGCAGTGCAGCTCCTGCACGAGGCTTCTCCAGCGCCACGTCCCCACCAGGACCCCAAAGGGCCACCGCGCCAGCAAGGCAGTGAGGGGCAAGGAGCTGCCGGTGCCTGCTGCCCCCGGGGGCGCAGGGGGTTCCCAGGCACGGGGCGTCCCGGGCTCCTCTCGGCGGGTGCTCTCGGGGCGCAGCGTCCCACGGCCGTCCCCCCCAGTGCTGCGGTTGGGCCGGAGGGCGGATGGGAGGTGTGCGCAGAGTGCTGCCGGGGCTGGGGCTGGCTCTCCCGGCTGGCGTTCAGCCCTGCCGCCTCCCGGCTCACCCTGTGGCACAAGGTGAGTGCCTGAGACACGGCAAGAGGCCGGGATGGCCACTGGCCCACAGTCTGGGCACGGCTCCTGGAGCGAACCGCCGCCGCGGGAAGGGGCAAGGCAAAGGCAGAGACCGAACCTCCCTCCTGCAGAACCGGCCCGGCGAAAGCCCCTCAGCACACAGCACAAGGCTGAACCCCCGCAGAGACTGGGGTCTCGTCCGGTGTTCACGCTGGGGCGATTCCCACGGTGGCTGCGCCCGCGGAACAGCTCCGGTGGCAGAGATCGCTCGCTCTGCACACTGCTGTGCCCCGGACGCTCATCCGCAGGAGTGGTGTGTCCATGTGAGGGAGACGCTCCAGACCTGNCCCCGGACGCTCGTCCGCAGGAGTGGTGTGTCCATGTGAGGGAGACGCTCCAGACCTGTGCCTAATCCTCCCCGTGAGTGGGTTGCTTTAATCTCACTGAGCAGTTTATGCTGTAGGTTATTAAAAGCACTTTGCGCCCACACTGGGAGAGACACGGGCTGCTCCCAGGGCAGCCTCTGCCTCCCCACCGCCCTCCCTCGCCCACTCCCGCCTGGGCATGCAGTTTCCGACGCGTCATGAACAACGTTTTCTCAGTCTGTCCTTCTCCAAACCGCACACTGCACCAGCGTGAGCCCGCAGCAAGTTTCTGAGCCGAGCAGGAGCCGGGTGAACTCCAGCTCTCCCCGCCGGGCGCCCGCCAGGCGAAGCCAGTGCCTCTGGAGCCCCCGGCTGCAACCCCAATGCCGCGGACTTTCTCGAAGCAGTGCCGGCAGAAGTCCTGGAGCACCGGGCATCGCGCCCGGTGCGGTGCTCCCACCCGCGGGTGTGCCGGGAGCGGCCGCATCCTGCAGCCCCGTCCTCTCCCGGCGCCCTGTGGCCCGGCCCGGCGGAGCTACGGAGAAAACGTGCTCGGTTTGACAACAAGACTTCGGTATTTCCAGTCCTGACCTTTCTGTAAAACAGCGGCTACCAGACAGGTGAGCTGGTCAGCTGTGCCTAATGTAGATTGATGGCGGATCAGCTTTTCTGTCTTAATTTGCTTATGACCTAGAGAATTAGCAGAGAAGATCTGTTATCCTGCCAGCGCACTAATGACTCCTGCAAGAGAAGGGCTCCCGGGGGAAGGAGTGGTATTTGCTAACCTTTCCCTCGCTCACTTTACATAACGGCACACTCCTCCAAACGTCCTCGGCGTGACTGGCTACTCCCCCCCTCCTTCACTCCGCGTGGCATTTCACTCTTTAAATTTCAAGAATATTACTCAGTAAGAAAAGGTGCTGAATTCCTCATGTCACTCATCTGCCCTCTCCCCTCGGAGGCTATTCTTAGAGATGCCGTCGGTTTAGGAACTCGACGGAGGCACTTCTCCTCTTCAAGGTCTCCAAAGATTTCCTGTATCCATATGTCCAGATAGAAAAGAGAAACAACCTGAAATCTGCCTGCTGGTCTGCTCTTACAATACACTGCTTTTCTCCACAACGCGTTGCAAGGCTGTGTGCAGAGGAGGGAGACCCTTTTCAGGGGGTGTTTCCGAAGGCAAACGAGCACCGCGCCGTGCTGAGGAGCAGGCAGGACACTCGCCAGCCAAATGAGCAACGCGACAGCCCGAAGTCCCGCGGATGTCCAGGCAGTCAGTGCTGGGGTCTCACTAATGAAAACTGACTTCTGGCTTTACTTGTGAAAGGAACTTGAAAATTCCCCGTGATATTTCAAACCCCCTGCTTTTAGTGTAATAAGTAAACACTATTTTGCAAGCTGACAGTATTTCTTAGGCTAAGGTTTAGTCACCACAAGTGCATTTCAGCCAAGTAAATGACCTGAGAAGAAATGACTGTGAGGGCCGCAGCTCCAGGTCCTAAAGGCAAAGCCTGGCACGAGCCGGAGGTGTCAGGATGCTTTCGGACACCGGTCACCTTCTCGGCGCNTGGACGCCGGTCACCTTCTCGGTGCGGGAGGAACGGAGCCGGCAGTGGGAGCTGGGCACTGAGGTGGCCCCAGGGCACAGCAGGATTTGTGGCCGGCGGCCGCCCCGCACCTCCCGCAGCGCTGCCAGGGCTCGCCCGTCCTCAGCCTCCCCGGGGACCCCCACGGGGAACAGGGGAGCCACAGCCAGCCATCCCTCTGCAAAGACCCGGCCCGGAGAGCTCCTCCTCGCTGTCCCCAGCGCATCGCCAGGGCTGGTCCATCCCGAGCCCGGCGTGATGGCCCGACCTACAGCCGGTAGCGATGGTTGGCATCCCCGAGCCCCGGCACCTGCCCTGCTCCTGCTGCCAGCGGCGCAGCTAAAGGGCTTGAGGGAAAGGCTCTTTCCTAGGATGTGATGTTGATAAATGACCTGTAGGAACCTCTAAAAAGGTTTGTAATACTCATCTTGAGGACAAAATGCGTGGCTCCCCGGGCCGTGAATATTGTTGCTGCATTTGTTTCAACAGGGTGGTTTTGGGGGATGGTTTTCTTGTGAAGAATAGACTTAACCTTTTGTATGTTTGATTTCATGCATCACTCAAACACCTCGCCAGGAAAAATAATGTCCCTGTTCAACTGAGTGTAAACAGGTAATGCTGAGATTTTCTGAATTATGTTAAGTACCTTTGGTAATTCAAGAATAAACCTAAGCTGGGCCAGGACAGCAGGTTACCCAGCAAATGCTGGAAAAGAAGAGGAGTCTCATAAATCTGCAGCCATGAGACCAGGAATCCAATCTGAAATTGTACCATCTCAATTGTTTGGGCACGACTTCATGTTCCCAGGCTATGCAGGTTAATGCACAGCTGGAGAGCAAAAACTGTCATGCCGGCATAAATCTGAAAGTAAATAAAACCTGGTTCGGATCTATTTTTGGTTTATGCTTTGCAGAAGCCATGCCCGCACCGCCACAGGTTACGGCAGGAGCCGTCAGACCCCTCCTGCCGAGAGGTGCCCCCGGGGAGGCTCTGCCAGCGCCAGCCAGAGACATGGGCTCGTTCCCGCCGGCTGTTCCCGCGGCGCCGGTGCCCCCGGCCCCACTGCACGTACCCGCGTGGCTGCACAAGCGCAAAGCCCGTGTCTCTGCACGTGCGTGCCTCGCTGGCTGCCCCTGCGCACTTTCCCACATGGGGGCCGTCGGGAGTCTCCCACACACCATGT
Source organism: Himantopus leucocephalus (assembly GCA_003993805.1). Taxonomy (NCBI): domain Eukaryota; kingdom Metazoa; phylum Chordata; class Aves; order Charadriiformes; family Recurvirostridae; genus Himantopus; species Himantopus leucocephalus. The sequence goes on along the minus strand of RSEF01000026.1, from coordinate 5,224,980 downwards.
CTCGGCGCGGGAGCCCGGGGGATGGAGCAGGTGCACTGCTGAGGGTGGCGATGCTGCGACGAAGGCCTGCAGGCATCAGCCCTCAGCTCGGGCTTCCGTTGCTGGGGCTTTTTTACCCACTAATCAGCCAGGTATTATTCTCCAGTGAGTTCAATCCCGTCTCTCTGAGAGGGCTGTGGCATCCAGCAATAGGACAAAGTGGGTGATTACTTTTTGTGCTCTCGGAGATAAGAGCCAGCCTGAGAGAGGCGCACAGCCGCACTTGGAAAGGATGAAGCCATTCACAGGCTGAAGTTAAAAGAGTGTGAAGAAAGATAAGGAGCTAAAATGAGAATAAAATGAAGGTAGCAGACGCAGCGCAGACAAGTAATCAACAGAAATTCATTAGTTTGTCAGGCGCAGGCAATGGGAGTGGAGTCAGGAGCCCACAAGGTTGAATGCAATCGCTAGTACTGAACCAGAGCAAATGGAAATTAATTCTCCTTCTCCGCATGTCTTTGCAGAAGGGGGAACTGCTGCCCATCCGCTGTGAAGCAGAGACCCGCATCGTTCTCTGCTCGGAAGTGGCCCTGCCCAGTGTCCCGGCGCCCATGGACTAAACTTGGTGCCCCTGCGAGGAGGCGGCAGCGGGGAGGCGGCAGGTCGGCGCCCATCGCCGCGGGGAGCTCTCTGCGCTGGCACTGCCGGACCCGCCGGTGCAGCAGACGGGACTCCCGCTGAGCTGGTCCACAGCAAACCCTCCTCCAGGGACTCAGCGCTCGCGTCAGCGCTGCAGCCAGGTAGGACAAAATCGTAAGAAATGAATTAACTAATTGTGGTTCAGCACTGACCCGGCCATGGCCAGGGCTGTGGGAGCCGGCTCTGCCTCAGCCCGAGGCGTGTGCCTGGATGAGCGTGGCGCTGGCGCTGGGGGACGGGCAGGCGGCAGAGGCATGGGTGCCACAGCCTGCGCCAGGGAGGAGCAGGGGGGCACCGGCTGGTGGAGATGCCAATGTGCCGCAGTGCCCGGCAGATCACACCTCCGAGGCAGCTGCTCCCCGCTCGCCGCAGCAAAGCCCCCGCGCGTTGTACCTGTGGGGTGGGTGCTGGTACACGGGGGTGCCGAACCAGGTTTGTCCGAGCTGCCACCCTCACTTCATGTGACAGGCGTGTGCGTACACACCGCTCAGCCAGCCTCCCTGCAAACCCACCGCTCTCCTCGCCTTCAACAGGAATCAACGCGTTAATTACCCTGACAACACAGCAGAAGTGCTAGCAGGTGCAGCTATCACCATTATAAGCTGCCATTTATGTGTGTTTTTATTTCTACAGCTTCTTGCCATTAAAAGCCTGTAATTAAGATAATTAGAACAAAGACATTTGCCTTGTAATCAGCATATATTTCAATAAGATATTTTAATTTACAGGCGAAAGTTGGTAATTTATTATTTAAATAATGTTATATATATTGACAGTACGCTAGTGGTGCCAGGAAAGTGTTGATAGGTCCATTTCATTTAGGGTATTTATGATATTAATTTCTTTTTTAAACCCTTTCAATTTGATGAACACACATCAAACCTCCAGGAAATGGCAGTAGATCCCCAGTGAGCCAGGACGGAGCCGTGGGGAGCTGAGCTGTGCCCCGGCAAAGTGCTGCGCTTGTGGCGGCTGGGTCGCCCTTGCAGGGCCATGGGAGGGCTCTTCACAGAGGCAGAGCTCAGTCAGGGCACTGCGGTGATATCCTACAGCATCAGCTTGGGTGGCCTCAAATCTCTCCAAAACGCTATAGAAATTCTGGCTCTGGGATTTGATTTCTCACCTTACCGAGTCCGAGGCTGTTCAAAATAGCTGCTGTCAGCATCCGAGAGTTAATGTGTGCTGGCGCACGGCGATGGGGCGGGAGGTGGGAAGGGGCTGGCTGCCCGTCCTGCCCTCGCCCTCCCCTGCTGAAGGAGCTGGAGCATCTCGCGGCAGCTCCCACACGGCGCTCCATCGCCAGTGCCCACAGCCAGCCCAGTGGGCAGCTGCCCGTGCCCTGCCTCCAGCCCCGTGCTTGCGAAGCCGTCCTGCCCACGCGTGCCTCTGTCCCGCCGGATGCGCAAAGCAGGCGGCACCGCACGGCTTCTCCACGTGCCCCCTCTAGACCCAGAAACTGCCTTTTTCCCCCAGCAATGTCTTTGGGAAGGTTTTTTGCAGTGACATTGTCTCTGTGAAGGTTGGTGTCACCGCAAGAGCGGGTGCGTGGAGCCGCCTGCGGCGGGGCTCCTGCCGGGGGAGGGGAGGGATGGCATCACCGACGTCCCCACGCCAGCTGCCGGGTACCGAGTGTCCGCTCCTGTTCACCTGACAGTGATATATACTACAATGCACCTACCCTCAAGGGCTCTCTGCAGCGAGCAGCCCTTCATTTCCCAGGTTTAAAAATAGTTACAGGCATTATAAACAACCTTGCACGGAACATGACTTAAAACTTGTTTTTCATCCTATCTGTGTTACTCCTGGGAATGAACGCTCTTATCTCCTCCTTTCTGTGCTTGGTTTACTGCTCTGTGCAGGAGAGGAACACGAACAATACGGCGCATCCAGCACCCAGCCTCACGTAAAGGAAATGATCTATTTATTTATTTCTGCTTCTATGATGCTCCAAGTCCTTCAGGGGCCCCGAGATGAAGCAGCAGCTCAGCAGCCACCAGAGAAGCGCGTGGAGCCTGTTACCCACCAGGCAGTAGCTTTCAAAAAAAAAATCTGCTTACAGAGGGCAGACTTTGGCTCTTTCTCAAGAGCTTGATTTGGATCCGAGGTCTGTCTGGCAGCCTCCACGTTAATAAACACTTGCACGTTCGCAGTTGTGAAGTTTTTATCTTCTGCTAAAGAGGTATGAATAATGCAGCAGGGAAGTACACGAGTTAGTGGTGTATAACTGGTGCTGCGGCGCCCGCGGAGCTGCCGTGAACCCCGGGGTGCTCCCGCCTCTGCCAGCCCCACTCCGGCTGCCGGCAAGTTGGCGCACGGGCTCCCACTCAGGTTTGGTGCCTCCTGGTTCCCAGGCACTGGCCTGGGAAGTCTGTGGGCATGTCTGGCTCTGCTCAGCCCTGGGAAGCGCCCGGCTGCCCTGCGGCTCTGCCGGGACGGGGGCAGGAGCTCTGCCCTGGCTGTGCCACCCGGCCGCGCTGCGCCCGCTCGCGGGAGACAGTGAAGTCCAGTCGTGTGATTTTGCTGCAATGAGGCGTTTTCTGTAATGCTCCAAATGCCTCCGCTTCACCACCACACGAGAGCTCTGCGGTGACGGGTTTAAGCCTGGGAACGGGTTTTGTGTTTGAGGCCGTGCCCGCGCGCTGCTGGCCGGTGCCTTCCTGCGGGCGCTCACCCGCGTGCTGCAGCGCGGCACCGCTGCCTTCCCAGACTCGTTTCTTAAATCAGCTACTGCTTGGGCGCTGTTTAAAGCGCTCCGCAACAAGCTGAGTGTTGCAGTGTAAAGGCTTCTTATTTATTATTTGGCAGACAGCAGGAGTCTGTTAAAAGTCCAGTTGCAAATGAGATGTGGGAAGGCTGGGCTCTCTGCAGAAGCCTTTCCCGAACCCGGGAGACAGAGCCGGGGAGGACTCCTGTGCCCCGAGACACTGCCGCGGGCCTGAGGGATGACAATTATCCAAATTAACTTCAGTAACACGCAGGACTCTGTGCCACATCTCCCAGGTCCTGTTATGCTGCTCGCACCCACGCTGCTCTCCTGCTTTATGCACCCAGTAAATCCTGAAAGATTTGCTTTCTTTTTTTTCTTCCTTCTTTTCATGTACATCCCCTAAGCAGCCACCTGCCCGGCTACTGCTCTGTAAGGGATTTTTACTTGCATAACGTGTATTTTCTCAGGGACCGTGAAGGCCTGAGGGGGACTGAGATATTGACGCACTGAATTTTCCACTCTCGCTATTAGAAGAACTCTTCCCATGAAATAGCGCATGAGTGGAAGAGAGGGTGAGGAAACTCCTTCTGCAGAACTGCCCCGGCCGCTGTCTCCAGGCTGCTGTGAGCTGAGGGAGAGAGTTACAAATGAGCAACAGGCAAACAGCTCTACAGAGTTTTATTTTCTTCTAGCGCCACTATGATCTATGAGCTGTAACAGGCACATCTTTCCAAAGCAGCTATAATAACTCATAAATATTTATGGTGCTTAATCATGAGGCAGCAATGGTGGAGAAGTGATAATACCCGACGGTTTCAATGTGCTGTGCTCACGTCCCTGGCGCAGCCAGGACGGGTCTGGTATTTGTCCGGCACAGGGGACCCTCCTGCTCCGTGTCCTCGTCCTCACTGCTGCCGAGCGCATGAGGGAGCGGTTGGAGTGCGACCGTGCGGGTGAGAGCAAGAGCAAGAGCGAGAGCAGGCCTGGGCTGGGCGGGAGCAACATCTCGGGGACACCGGTGGGTCCCCAACTCGCTGCTGGGCTGCTCACGCCTGGTCTCCAACTGAGGTGATCCGAGAGTCGGGCACCAGCTTTGCTGCACCCCAGCGCGGTCTGCAGCTTTCATCTTGCTTCTCCCCTGGTCCTGGCGAAACGCTGCCTCCAGCAGCGAGGGCGGCCGCGCCGTGGGGGGCCGTAAGGGGTGTTGGTGCCGCCAGGGGTGGGCGCTCCCTCCCAAGGGCTTCTCCGAATCTGCCCTCTGCGCCCGCGCTGCTGCGGAGCACCGACTGCACGTTGGCTGTGCAGAGCAGCAGCGCTGCGCCGGTCCTCCCCGCGTGGGAACATCGGCCTTGGGTCCGCGCTGTCAGCTGAGGCTGGAACAGCAACGGAGCTGCAGTTGGGAAGTGATGAGGATGGTTTGGTAGGTGGTTCTTCCTGGTTACCGACTGAGTGTTCAGTTAGGAAAGCACTTTAAGGGTTTTCACAATGTCACCAACGTGCACATCGTACCCCTTTCTGCGCTGTCCCCGTTAGCGTGGTGTGGCACAGAGCCGTTAGCGCAACCGCGACTTCCTCTCCTGCCTCCTCTCACCTGACGTTTTCCCGGGAGCTCGTGTCAGCGCNATTAGCGCAACCGCGAGTTCCTCTCCTGCTTCCTCTCACCTGACGTTTTCCCGGGAGCTCGTGTCAGCGCCAGCAGCACGGCCTCACGCTTCGTGTCCCTTCCACACTTGTCACTGTAGACGGCTTTCGAGAGTCCGGCCTCAGCAGTGAGGAGCCGTGTCTGGTTTGGGTGTCTGCAGCCCTCTCTCGGGGGGGCTCTGTCCCCGTCAGCCGGGCCAGGTGACGACAAGCTGCTCCGCACATCTCATCTCGTCTCACTCGGGCTTGTCCCCCACAAAACCAGCCACCGCGGCCGGGCTGGCTGCTGCTTCCCGACAGCCTGCCGCCTCCCCGCCGGGCGGGAAAAACCCCACTGCCGTGTTTTCCCGGGCAAGCCAAGCTCTGAACCTGATTCACGGCACCAAGCAGCATTTGACGTGAACCTGCAGTTAATTACATGTTCTTGCTAAAAATAATTGAGTAGCCTGCGTTCTGATCGCTGTAATTGCATCTTAATGAATTTGTGTGTCAACTTGTTATGTGCAACTTCGGCGTGTTCTGTAAATACCAAATTAAGTTCCCCGTTCCGTCTCCAGGCTCCCGAAGCACAGGTACTCCGCAGCCGACTTTGCCAGCCGCGGAGGAGGCAGCGCAGCGCCGGCGGTGCCGCAGACGGCCATCTCGCTGGACCAGCGCNAGCGGTGCCGCTCCTGAGCAGCGCTGCAGCTGCAGGCCGGGCACGGCCGTCTCGCTGGACCAGCGCAGAGCGGCCGTGCAAACGTGGGCAAGTATCAACAGCGCGGCAAACCGCCCGTTACGGCCGCGCTGAGGCGGCGCAGGCTCCTCGCTGTGGGCTCGTCCTTGTGGCAAGCGCTCAGCCGAGGGGCGGGCTCGGTGCCAGACCTCGCCAGGGACAGGTTTGGGCTCTGCTGGGCAAACTGCGGGATGCGGGCTCCAGTCCCAGCCCTGTGCCGGGCACTCTGCCACCTGCCCTGACTGCTAATGGCTACTGGCTGCGAGCAAAACCCCGCTGGTGCCCTACCGGCACGTGGAGGGGGTTCCCTGGACAGCCGGAGAACAACCTACGAGACCAGAAATTACCCCAGAGAACAGAAATGTGTAATCTATTGGCTTCAGTGAGAGTTACAAGCAAATAGTGCCGTTCATTACTAATTGTTATGATCGAACAAGACCAGAACCCCAACCTGTGCTCCTTGACGGAAATAGAGGCTTTGGCAAAGTTACCGAAATGATGCTGTGCTCCCATAATGGCTCTTTACAGAACATTACTTGTTGTCATTGTTTTTCATGTTTGCTACCAAAATACCAGCTACAGCTCCCCTACAAAGCTGTGCATGTTAGTTAACCTCATTAAATCCTAAAGGATTAGTCAGCTGTTCCTCAACCACAGAACTGTTAGGAAACATCTAAAGCTCAAAGTTATGTGGCTTGGAAAGTGATTTTCTAATACGCAAACTTCAAAGGAATTTTGAAATCCTGCAGCGTAAGGGAGACAGACTAACGTTAATCCACCGGAGTGCTGCTTAATGGCCTGTTTAATTTTTGTCTTGGTAGGTCTTTATAAGCAGCTGAGCACGAAGGCTGCCTTGCGATGAGCAGGGGTTCAGCTTCACCTCCGGGCACCGCATCCCCCTCGTACCGCCCCACTCATCACACCCGGACGGCACCTTCCCCATGGATGACAGCACCTGCAGGTACCGGGGGCCGCGCTGCTGTGCGCTCTGCCCGCCCTGCGGCTCGTAGGGACGCAGGGACACAGACCCGCCTGGGGAGGTGATGGGGACCCCACTGGTGGGTGATGGGGAGCCTGGCCGGGCCGGTCCCTGTCACGGCTGCAGGGACGTTGGCTCGCTGTCGGAGCAGGCATGTGTCCCGCTCAGCGACATCCATGAGCTGCCAGTGCCGGTGAGTGCCCGGGGTGCGGGGGGAGCAGTGGCAGGACGGGCAGGCAGCGTTCCCCCCAGGAGCGCTGGGGAGCCCTGACCTCCCGCAGGAGGGAGTAACCCCGCAGGGCCGGGCGCTGCCCTACAGCTTCGCACCTCGAGCTGCGGCGGGAGCCGCCGGCACCTCCCGAGCCCACCCCGATCCCCTACACTGGTGCCGCTCCTTATGCTGCCCGTGCACCGTATGGCATCGGGAACCCGTCATCGCGCGGGCTTTGGGGGGAACGCCCTACCCCAAATAAATAATGCTATTAACTGTGAAGTAATGAAAGAATTAAACACATGCATTTTGAGAGCACAAAGCACCGAAACCCACAAATTAATTAAGCTTCACAGCCCCCCTCTGAGACACAAAGGTAATTGCTATGTTCACGGTGCATGTGGGAAAAGAGAAAGGGATTTGTTGCGGCGGTAGAGCCTCTGTAAGGTAACGGCAGAAGCACAAGTGGCATTTCAGTCCCAGGAAACCCCTCCTGCCTCACCTGCCCCACCAAGCCGGGACAGGGATCCCAAGCCAGGATGCAGCAGAGTGAATCCTGGGTTCCCCGCTCGTTAAGTGTTGTCGGATGTCGGTGTAATGGAGACAGCCAGCAGTGGCAGTCAGCGAGCCAGACTGAATAATGTATTTGCCGGTGTGTCATCAGCCGAGAAACCTGTTAGTAATAAAAATACATGAGAAGAAGCAAGGGGACATGAATGTTTAATTGGATGAGGGCATTCTCTAGGATACCCACATCTCTGCCGCTTAGGCTGGCCCAGTGCGAGTAGAGAGGAGGAGCGCTCCTCCTCTCCGATGTGCAGCCCTCGCAGCATCTCCAAGGCACAGCTCTGCAGCCTTGCAGCGCCTGCACCGCCTCGCCAGTGCGCTCCTTGTCTTCCCACCTTTCCCGGAGGTGCTTCTGCATGTCCTTGCTACGTCTTGTTTCGTTCACCGAAAAATGAAAGGCGCCATATACATGCTCTGCAGGCCAGCGAAAGACCCTGGCAGTTGGACTCGCTTATCCTAAAGGTCTTCTCCAACCTAAATGATTCTATATTCCCAACCCTGATGTTGATAACGGTGCCCGAGCCCGCAGGGGCTAGCTACCAACAGGTCACTCTCTTTTTCCTTTTCTTTCTCAGTGAAACCAGTTTTGAGGGCTGACACGGAAAAACGGAGAACCGTGTACTCCGCCACACTGTCCTTCACCGCGAGGTCGAGCCGAGCTGCGGAAGCTGAGAATTGATAGCTGTAAAATAGATCCATCAGCAAAGAAAGAAAAGTCCCTGCTTTCTGAGAGGGAAATTAATTTTGACATCTTAATTATAAGTCAGAGGAAAGGTTGGTGCTGGAATGGTGAGCTTTGAAGATTATTATATTGTCATTATTCATTAACGACTACAAAAGAAACTAGCTCTAAATGATACTGGTAAAGTATAATGGCAAACCTATGAAGCTTCTATTATATCCCATTTACTCCAAAAGAGTCCTTTGCTATTAACTTGATAACAAAAACCAGAAGTACTAATCGGGTTTTGGTCTACAGTGACAGGTATTGCTGTATAAACACTGCCAGGAAAAAAAGAATCTAGAAAATCTGTCTCACTGTGTTTAGAGCAATAATTTTAAAACTGAATTAAAATAGAACAGGACTTCCAGAATTATGGATGTCATAACGTAGTGGTGGTGGTTTTGCTGGCCGATATGACTGGGCACAGGGAGGAAGGGAGGAAAAAAATAACTTAGAGAAAGGTGTCTCGCCAGCGCTCTTCGAGGAACAGCGGCATTTCTGAATGGCCTCTGACTCTGAGACTGCCTCTTAAATGTGCTGAAAACCATGGGGAAAAGGAGAAACCCCGTCTAGGAAATGGAGACGGTGCAGTGGAAAGATGACAGTTTCTTTCTCGGGTAGTGGATGCTCAGCCGTTGCACCTCACAGCAAGATTGCCATGGTAGCCAGGGAAATAAGGAGATGGTTATTTCTGGAGCGCGGGAGGTCTGGGCAAGCGGCAGCAGCTGCTTGAGCCCCCTCCGAGGGCGGGAGGCGGCTGGGGACGGCGTTCCCGGGGCGCTGCTGGCAGCACCCGCTCAGGAGCTGGAGCCCCGAGAGCCCCACGGCGCGGCAGGGAGCAGCTGCCCGGCACAGAGGGTTTCGCAGGGCCACGACTCGTGCTCGAGCTGTGCTGGTGTCCGGGGTGGCAGTCTGGGGGGGCTGTGCTGGTGTGACCCCTGGGGTCCCTTTTCCACCACCGTATGCTCCTGCCACTTGCTGAGAAGCAAAACAGAGGCGCCAGAAGTCTCTCCAGAGATCTCCTCTGAACCCTGGGTACATTTCTGGCCAAGATCTTCATCTATAGCAGCAATACCTGGCTGACCCTCCCTCGAGGTGCAGTCTGTTCTGTCAGAGCGCGTTATTTGATTTCTTGTACTAAAATGTAAATTAACGTAGACCCACTGTAAGAAGCTTATTTCAATATGAGCTGTAATTACTGCCGAGGCTGTAAAAAAAGCTTTCTTTAAAACTTTTATCAAAGTTATTTTGTGTTATTATTGCTTTCTGTGATGTGTCTGGATTTTCAGAACAGCAAATAATTCTGCACTTATCTTGGTTCCTTTGATAATATTTTTTATGACAGATCTACTGAGACTCTAACTACATTATTAACATTAAAAAAGGAAGAATGGGGACAGTCTTTTCTAAATAAGTCTGTAAAAACCCTTGCATGTCATTGCTGCCGCTTAAATACTAATCAGCGAAAGACAAGAAATATATTAATCATATAGCTTTGTACAGAGTAATGTAACCAGATACGAATTATCATGTTGCTAGGAATAATGAACGCAGCCATCCTTCTTCAGCTGGGCAAGGTTTATTTGCTCAAATGAAGCTTTCTGAAATGTTAGTGCGGTTGGAAGAGCTCCTCGAAGTGACAAAGCCAGCTACAGGTACAACAGCAGCAAAACAAAGGGCCGGTTGTGATGGTCTGAATCCTTCGGAGAGCGGGGAGCGAGCCCCGGGGAGGGCTGACGCGCACGCTGCAGCTCGCAGAGGCAGGCAACCACGTCTCCTTCCAAACGCAGGAGGGGCAGGAGACGTGTTTTTCTGGTCCCAACACCCCACTGCTCCTCCTTCGTCCTATTTTCTAGAAATAAAGGAAATCGTCAGCGTGCTGTGTCAGCTCAACCCCCCGCTCCTCCCTGACAGCTCCTCTTTCAGCAGGGTCGGTGTCCCCGGCGAGGCAGGACAGCGTCGCGCCCCTCCGCCTGGTTCAAACCCACCTTCGCTGCTGTGAGAGAAACGTTTTGTCTCTGAAAGACAAGAGCAGGCTGTAGTATGGCCTGCAAATAACTGTAGGACTCTCGGGCTGCCGGAACGCAATGACTGACAGGAGTGGGCATCTGCTCTCAAGAAACCGGATTTTCCTCTGGGTTTTCCAGGGCAGTTTCCCGGCACGGACACAGCGCGGCTGTAGTGCCGCTCCATGAGCCTGGCCTGCTCCCCCTTGCTCCCCCAGCTGCTCGCGCAGCGGTACCCGGTTGGGAGAGAAAAAGCGGCTGGTGAAAAGGAGCAGGAATCCGAGAGGAGCTGGGGATTACATTTATCAGGCAGAGACTGGGACAGGCTTTGGGACCGTGTCAGCTATCCCAAATCCCTGTGAACAGGGCTATAAAACTTGACAAGGCTGCTACAGATATTTCAGATCCTATTAAAGATGTAAAACCACTGACAGAGCTGAACCGCTTACAGATGCTAACTCGGCTGCTGGTGAAGTAGGCTGACACCAGGGAGAGGGTTCAGGCGAGGGATTTTAGTGGGGGACGATCAGAAACACACCCAAACGGAGAGAAACGGTTGAATTGATGAACATGGTAAAATATCATCAACCCAAGAGCTTCTGCTGTTTCTGATAAATGCTCTAAACAGTGTACCAGAAGTAGTACTTCAGACTGTGGTTGAATGTGATTTGGTTTAGGTAAGCTCTTTAGAGGAAACATTTGCAACAGGTAATCCTGTTCCTATGAATGATTATGGATTCACAGACAAAAGGCTCTCCCTCCAGTAAGCAAGTAGACAAACAAACAAGCCTAGCTTAAAAGAGCAAGAAACAAGACCTTTTTCTCAGTTCCTAAATTGTCTGGTCCAAGTCAAAAGGTTCAAGCCCTCAGTTGGCAGTGGTCTAACCCATCCAGCGCACGGCAGTGCTGTGAGGAGCAAAGGTTCGCCTCAGTGAACCCGGCGTGCCGCAGGCTTCGGAAGCGCTCAGATCTGAGGGCATCGCTCTTTGCCAGTCCGTCTGGTGTGCGGAGGAGAGCTGGCCGGTGGCACCCACGAGCCAGGGTTGCACCCTGCGGTGGGCGCAGCAGCTGCCGGACAGCAAACTCAGTAGCAGCGATCTGTCCTCTGCACTGACGCATGGGAAGGAGAAGAGGACTTCTGCTGCAGCAGGGTACGGGCCCACGATAAAAGCCTCGTGGCTACTTGGGAAATGGTCCCAGTGCCTCAGCACGGCAAAGGGGGGACATGGTGCCGCAGAAGGGAGAGCAGCAGGTAATGGGACCAGCGGAGGTCAGGCCAGTTCTCGCTAAGGGATGTGCATTCGTTTCCTGCGCCTGCCCTGGCTGCAGACGCCCAGATGACTCTATCAGCAGTCTGCCACGACAGCCGCTGCTGACGCTGCCTTGGCGCCGCCGCGCTTGTGTCCTTGCTGCCCGAACCCCCCACGCCTGCATGCCTCCCCGAGCCACGGCACAGCATCCCACTGGTTTTCTCCAGCCTTGATTTGTCTGCAAAGCACTAAGCTCTAGATCTAGACTTAAACGCTCCATTCCTACTTTTAGGCTCTAAATCCAATATGTAGACTTCAAACCCATGCTTAGCTGTGCTTCTGTGTGACTGCGTGACTCTCGGTTCACTGTTTGGTTGGGCCTTTATCCCCACTTTGCATTCATCGGCATCTGCAGTGCTCGATCACATTGCATTGCAGACGTTCCGTGTGTGTCCCAGAGCGAGCGGCTGAGGGGTATTTGCATAGGCTGCTTCTTTATTCACTTTGACAAGTCCTCTTAGATCATCTTGTTAACTCTTATACAGAAAGCTACAGCAGCAACCAGCCGCACTTGCAGCAGGCGTACGTGGAGCAATCTCTGTACTTACCTTTTGTTATTCTGGAAATTTTGATTCTTGAGGGTGAACTGCACAGGAAACAGCAAAGTAGATGAAAAGTGCTTGAGAACGTGTTACTGTGTGCTCTGTACATACCCACATTACAATGGCTGATGGAAATTATTTCCCCTCTTCCAGCAGTGCCTTGTTTGTTGTTCTCTCCCCCTACTTTTTTTTTTTTCCCCCAGCTTAAGAATAACTAAACACTGCTGTCATTGTTCAGAGCATGTACGACACAGGTCAGGAGCAGACTCATCAGCTGTCCAAGCTTTTAACCTGTTGGCAGATGCGTGTGTCAGGCAAGCAAACCATTTGGTGTCATTTCTTTTCATGTTCTCCGTTGCAGGGACCTGCCTATACACAGCCTCACTCCATGGAGGTTTCTTTCATTTTATGAGCATTAGTTTAAAGGAATTTGTGGTGTTTCAGGTATGAAATATTGTTGAATGTGTAGCTGGGAAGTTGAGGCATACAGAGGATCTGACTTAAATGAATTTACGGTAAAGTCTTGGTCAAAATTTAGTAAATTCCCAGACCAAAGCTCCTGTTGTTTGAAAACCTTACATGATTATTTATGAGACATTCAAGGCCTGTCGTATGTAGTGATCACTAGGTAATATCTGCATCACTCCAGGGTGGTTTTTTATTTGTGGAAGGGGGACAGAGAGAGAAGGACATAATGCTGCGTGAGTGCTATTCTTGCTGTTATTGCATCTCGTTTGCATGCCAACACCTGTATTAAATACAGGCAGGTTTATGGAGGGCTTTGTATGGGTGAAGCATTCATTGATACCGATCTACAGCCTGCTGGGGCCGACACATTTTCCATTCCCAGGTGAGGAGTCCAGACACCAGGGCTCAGTCAGCCCAGGCTGACACAGATCTCTATTAAAGACTTGGATTTATTCTCTAAGCTTTTTTGGAGCTTGATGAAATTCCTGGTAAGATCTGCTTGCATGGCAGCTTGTGCTCCTGTACAAGTTAATTTATGACATGTTTAAAAGTTTGCTTTCAGATAACTGTATCTTAGGGTCACCCAGTTTTCAAATAGACAGTCCTGGATATGTCCGTCCGCAGAACAGCAAATGCCCGGCTTTGAACCGCTTTTATCCAACAGTGATTTTTTTACGCTTCCTTAGAGGCACAGCGCTTCCTGAATAATTTGTTACCCCGTGTTTGAGATGAGTGCTTCTGTTAGGAAGGAACACGGTGCGTACTGCTCCCCCCGGCAACTATTTTTGTTTTCAGTTAATGCAGTGCAGTTCACCATCACCGCTGGTTCTCCCGAAAGCCTTAACAGCATAGTGGTCAGGGAGCATTGTCGCGAGACAGGCGGAGCTCCTGCGTGCCCGGCCCCTGGGAGGATGGAAAGTAATGCACTTCTACACATACAAATGTCCGCACAAATGCGCTGTGCTGGTGCAACTTGCTTTCATTTCACCCTTGCTGAGGATGGAATTGTTCTTATTTTGTGTGTGCGTGTGTTGCGTGAGTATTTTGCCTCTGGCTCTCTTCCCTTTAAGCAGGGGACTGACAAACTGCATGGAGCACGGACAGTTGCATTGCAAGTGTTGGACAGGAGGAGAAGGACTTGCGAGGAGTCCAAATGTAACACCACAATTCCCTTTCTGTCCTCCCTGAGAAAGTGTGTCTTCACGCTCTAATTAAACAGCACTCTGACATGTTTTTGCTGTTTTGAGTGCCTTTGAACTTTGGCAGTGTGATAAACAAACTTTGCTTCCCTGCCTACCATGAAGTCGGGCTGTCTGGAGGCAGTTCATTTCCTTAGTTCTGACGTGGCAGAGCTCAGCACCCCCTTTTCATGGCATCTGTAGAGGTGCTGATGCCACCAGCGGGGAGGGATGGCAGCTGCTATGGCACGGCGGGCAACGAACCGGAGATGCTGGAGCACGGATGTCTCTCTGAAGGCCCCTTTAGCTCGCTGAGATTTCATATGCTAGTGCTCAGTAAACACAGTTTTCACACCTGGGTAGGCTGGGGCTGGTGGCGGTGAGAGCACGCTCCTTCCGATGGCTGCGAGGTGCTGCAGACACTTCACGTGCGCGTGAGCTGCGGTGAGTAACGAGGCGGGAGGAAGGAAAGCAGGACGAATGTACTCCTCGTCACGTGGCATAAATGAGAATTAAAATTGTTTGTCAGTCCCCCAGCAGTTTGTTCACGTGTATTTGTTCATGATGGAACAATAAAGCAGGTCCTGCGGGGTGAGACGTACTGCGTGGGGTGGGCTGCCCCAAAACCGCAGGGTGGCCGGAGGGGCTGCCCTGATCGCCAGCCATGCCCACCCTGAAGGGTGCAGCGACGCCGGCAGAGGTGACAGCGGGGACCCCAGACCCCAGGGAGCCCTGCGGGCCGCGGGCACTGCCTGAGAGAGGCTTCGCACGTCTGCGGGGTTTGGACATGCTGCCAGTGCATCCACACCCCCCGGGCAGCGAAGAGGAGGCAGGTGATTAGTGAGTGATGCTGAGAAAATAAATACATTCAACACGATTTACTCTCTCAGAATACAATGAGGCTGAAAGGTAAACGGGCAGCTCCAGAGGAGGATTATCATTCATACGATGGGTAACTCACCTGCGGAACTTCCCAGCACTATGGAGGTGGGGAGCTTCATAAAATTTACAAAGGATTAGGCAGGCTTTTTTTGCTTTCAAATTTATAATGAAGCACACTGCTAAAGACAACAGGACTTTCACGGAAGGAACAGAGGCTTCATGACTTGCTTTTGTTATTAGTGTTATTATCCAGCACGTCCAGTCAGCGTTTCTGAAGCTGTCCCCCAGTTCAGGTGCGTAAACACTGTGGGGAATCTCACCCCGAGGTTTGAAAGGCTCAGCCAGTGAAAAGGCTGAGTTGCATTTCCGTAAGATTAGGGCGGGCAAGCCGCCTGTTCAGGGCGATGGATAAACTGCTAACCCTGGAGCCCAAAGGACACTCATCTCCTCCTTGAGATGTCCGTGCTGCCTACATACGATTGCGTGTATTCTCTGGAACGCCTGGCACAGGCCACTGTCAGCAGCTCATAAATTACGGATCATGCCTGGTGTCACAATTCCTGTGTAAAATATTGAAGGTTGGTTTTAAATAATGTGACAGTGTCCCTTTTAATGTCCAGATCGTGAACGCCACAAAGCTTTCAGCCTTCTTGCTTCCATTCTGCAAGTGTGAAAGAAAATTTATCTCTGGCAGATTTTTCCATGCCTGTTGGCAGTCAGCCCGATGCACCTCGAATAGCCGCGAACACAATGAGCTAAACCTGCGCTCCTTGCAACTCCATTAATGCTGGAGGCATTACACCTCAGGTGTATTGGGAGCATTTGATTAATGTCCCCAAACACGTTTAGATTATGCTGTTTTACCCCAGCAAGCATGGCTTTATTATAAGATTGGTGTTCTTGTAACTCCTTTAGAAGCATTCTTGCTTTTTGGGTAATAGCTACGAGAGAAGTCATGGGCTAACACACCTTAAAGGCAGAGGAATCCGTGAGAACGGGGAAGTACCCAGTAGCAGAAGTTATGGTGTTTGTTCTGAGCAGGTTTCTCAGTGGTTTCTGTACTATGCAGAAATTAACCACTTGGTGCTATTTACCATTGCAAAACATTCTGTGCTGAAAGGTGATACTTCCAATGCGCTCTGTTGTGCAAACCGAGGTGAACACAGGGACATGGCAGTGGAAACAAAAATCCATTGTTTTACGACTCAGCAAACATTCTTTGGACTCTGCAGGTATCGGCCTCTTCATTTCCTCCCATGCAAAGGACAGAAGTATTTGCGTTACGCGAAGTCACACCTCTTTATTTGCGAGCAGTGGCAATGCGGCACCTCCTCAGGGCGCAGGTTTCAGCGCAGCCCCACTGCTCAGCAAAGGCTGCAGCCCACGGGCACGGCCGGAGCCTCCGACACACTCCTGAGGCACTGTAGACGTCAAAAAAGGTTTGCAGTGCAAATTCAGCCTCTGAGTAAGAGAAAAACGATTGAAGACTGGGCAGAGAAATTTTCGATTTGAACCATAAGGCTTTGCAAGGATTAATTTTCAGCTTTTACAGTGGTGACATTGATTTTGAATGACCTTCCCCGTAGTCGGTAGTTTTTAGAGTGTCATTTGTTAAGCGGCTGTGCTACGCTGCCAAGCGCCGGGATTCCCCCCGCGCGTACCGGGCGTGTAACGCACACCCGGCAAGAGCGACGGCTGCACGGCGCCTCGGGGGCAGCGCTGAGCGGACAGGCTGGTGTGAGAGCAAACGGGGGGGTTGTGTTTTCCAGGTGAAAAAACCGCCTTCATGGGTGTATCCAGAGTGCAGCCGTGGCTTTGACCTCTGCTTTGGCCCCACGTGCTCGAGCCAGCTGTGCGCCAGCTGTGCGCCAGCTGCGCGCCCTCCGGGCGACGGCGGCCGTGCGGAGCGCCGTTCCGCGCAGGCAGCACGTGCGCATCCCACGGGAGACGGGTGCGCGCACACCCCGCGCCAGGCGCGGCCGCGGGCACCGCGGGAAGCACGGTAGGAGCACCGGGGCCGCTGCGGCGCCGTTCGGGCGGGGCGGGGCGGGGCGGGGCGGCCGAGGGGCGGGCAGCCCCCCTGCGGCCGAGGGTCCCCGGACGGCTGCCCCGCAGCGCGGCCCGGCCGGGCCCGAGGGGGCTCCCGGCGGCGCGGGGCCCTGCCTGAGGGGAGGCGCTGGCTGCGGCGGCGCTGAGGGGGCGCGCGCCCGGGGCGCTCCCGGCCGAGGGGCCCCGCCCTGCCGGCGGCGCGGCGCTGTGGGCGCGCGCCCGGCTCGCGCAGCCCGGCCGGGGGCGGAGGAGGCCCGGCCCGCCCCGCCCGCCGCGCTGCCCGTCACGGCGCAAGCCCCGCCCCCCGGGGGGGGGGCGTGGCCACCGCGGCCGACGGGGCGCGGCGGGGGCGTGGCCGGGGGCCGGGGGCGCGCGGCGGGGGCGTGGCCGCGCGGCGGGGGCGCGCGCGGCGGGGCGGGGCCGGGGCCGGGGCCGGGGCCGGGGCGGGGCGCCGCCGCGGCGGGGCGGCAGTCGGGCGGCAGCCGCGGCCGGGGAGGGAGCGGCGGCGCGGGGCGGGCAGCGGCGCCCCGTGGTGCGGCATGTCCAAGACGCTGCGGAAGAAGCGGCACTGGCTGAGCAAGGTGCAGGAGTGCGTGGTGTCCTGGGGCGGCCCCGCGGGCCCCGACCCCGACCTCCTGCGCGGCGGCGCCGAGCGCGGCGAGTTCCCCTACCTGGCGGGCCGCCTGCCGCCGGGCGGCGAGGGCGCGCCGGGCCCCGCGCTGCTCTCGGGCAAGGCGCCGGCGCCGGGCGACGTGCTGCTGGAGGTGAACGGCACCCCCGTCAGCGGCCTCACGCACCGCGACACGCTGGCCGTCGTGCGGCACTTCAGGGAGCCCGTGCGCCTCAAGACCGTGCGCCCAGGTGAGCTCGGCCGCCGCAGGCCGCGCCGGACCCGCGGCCCGCCCCGCCGCCCCGCCGGCCGCGGGTAGGCCCGGCCGCGCCGGCGCCCTGCGGGGCGGCGGGAGGGCCGCGGCGGGGGGCGGGGGGCGGGTGCCGGGCTGGGAAAGTTTCCTCGGCGGCGGGAGGGCGCCTCCGCCGAGCGGGGCGGCCGGGGCCGGGCGGCGCTCGCTCCCCCGGGCCGTCGGGGACCGCCGGGCTCCGCGGGCCGCCGGCTCGGTCCCGCCGCCGGCGCCCTGCGCCGGGGGCCTCGCCCGGGGGCGCCGCTGTCCCGGCGGGGCCCGGCCCCCGCCCGCTCCGCCTCGGCCCCCGCCGTGCGGCCGCTCCGGCCCCCGGGGGTGCGGGGCGAGGGGGCCGCTGTGTCCCGGGTGTGCCGTGGCCGCGACGCCCGTGCGGGGCTCGGCGGGGCGGGCGCGGCCGTACGGGGCCGAGCGGGGGGTTGGGTGGCTCCGGCGCTCCCGGAGGGTCCCCGCCCGCGGTGGGAGCTCGGAGAAACGCTGTTTCAGGGCTTTCCGCGGCGGCGGTGCGATCCGCTTCGCCGCGGCCGCGGGCGGTGGGCTGAGGCGGTCCGGGAGCGCGGAGCGCCGCCGTCCGGGGGCCCTCTCTGCCGCCGCGGGCTTACGGGTCACGGCCGCCGGGAACGCCACCGGCTGTTCTTTTCCCGTGGATTTGGATTAATTTTGGGTACACTTTAATTAAGTAATGATGTCACATCGCCGTGGTTTATCAACATGCCTGTCAAATGTCAAGTTAATGCGGAATAGTGGTACCTGCAGTCACATGAGCTAATGATTCACCATGTAACGAGCTTCAGATTTACCGCTTCCCCGGTCGGACAATCCAGGTGTGAGCGTTACGCCTTATAAAGAAACTTTCTTGGGTAAAACCATCTTTCTCTGAATCCAAACTGATAGCAGTATTTGCGTGACTGAAGTCTGTAGTATTTCCTACACGGGTCCTTTGTTTAACACCTGTCTTGTACTTCTTGCATAGCTGCTGGGTTGCTATTTGACTTTAGGTGATACATATTTTAAATCAGATTTTCCGTGTTTGACCACTAATGAAAAGTCGTCTTCTACATAGAGACTGTGCAGTTGGTCCTGATGTGTATCACCTGTTAAATCAAAAAACAAAACAAAACAAAAACAAACCCACACCTTAAAAGCACCTACAGAAGCCTGGTCGGCTTTGAAAGATGTCTTTATTTCCAAAATTGGAAATCTCGTCTGAATGAAGAAAATAGAAATGCACAAACAGCTGCAAGTTAAAAGTAAAATAAGAGGATTAAAGAAATTTGAGGAACAAATTGTTTAAGATGGAAAATAATAATAAATCTCTTTTAAGAAGAGAAGGCTTGTGGGAGATGAAACTATAGTTAGAAGATCAAAGGAATTTCTTATGTTTATTATGGGGAGGGAAATAGGGGTATTTCTGTACTGGGACTTTCCATAACAGAGAGATGTCTCAAACTGTCAAGTTAAAACTGGCAGAAAAGATTTAGAAGAAATTGGTACAATGAATAGTAGAAAATAGCTGGAGCCGGATGATATTCATCAGGAGTTACAGATACGAAGTGCTAAACGGCCACGTGTTGCCTGTTCCTTAAATCATGGGTGGTGTGGAAGGGGTGGGAGGTGGGGAACATGGTGCCAACAGGAAAAGGGTCCAGGAGATCAACAGGACTGACTTCTGATTCCAGCAGGTTGGTTAAAACTGTAGTTAAGAACGAAGCTATTGGGCATGTGAATAAATACCATCTAATGAGGAGAGTGGGTTGCTTTTTAGAAGAAAGTCTGCTGGTTTTTGAAGGTTCACCGGTTGGTTTAATCAAATCCAAGTGTTTTGGTGTAGTGGATTTTTAAATAGACTTTCAGCAGGGTATCAACTGACCGTGAATAAAGGCTCTCACCGAGTGAGTGTTGTGTGGCGCTGCAGCTGCTGAAAGATAAGAGCAGAATTCTCCTGTGGGTTTGGTAACTGGTGAAAATACAGGAACGGTTTTCTTAACAGAAGGGAACTACTGCTGGAATCTTGCAAAGACCTGTGCTGTGTAGCGTAGTCATCCAGAGCTTATAAACTGAACGCTAGGTTGAGTTGTAAAAAGAGAACTAGCATTTTTATGCTGATTTTATGTAACTTTTGGAACAAATCAAACTGAAGCTTCAGATCCAGCAATTTTTCCCATACTGGAACATATTGCAAGCATGTTTACCACATCAGATGATTTTTGCAGTAATTTTCTTTGTTGGTGTCCTTAAATACAGTATTTTAAAGCATACTGGTGTTTTGGTTGGTTTTTTGCAAGACTGCCACAGTAGTGCTCGGTGGCAGTATTCCACTTAGGGTATATGTCCTTAGGAATAGCTGTTGACAGGGCGTTCTCTGTGAAGACCTGTGACTTAGAGTTTGGCTTCTCTTCTCCCCCTTGTGATCCCGAGCAGTCTGGACTCGTCAGCCTTCAGAAGGCAGCCGGGCAGATGCGTGGGGCTGTGCGGGTGGTGGTGAAGGGAGCAAGGGATGGGGAGCTGGCGGTCTGTGGTGCACTCGTGTCTGAATTCCCACAGACCCTTAATTGCCTTACTGGCTTTAAGGTCCCATTTTCCGTGTTTTCTCCAGTTGAAACTGCCGCCTGTCAAGCGAACCGTCCCATTGAAAGTCACGGAGTGCCTCTGCCAGCAGGCCTTCGTGCGCCCGATGGCTCCTCAGGTTCGAGTGCTATTGGGACAGAAGTCTGAGGGGATCCAGCTGCAGGGGTCTTTACCACGGCAGCGAGGAATGTGTTGCCTTGCCTCTGGATTTTAGGGTGTGTGGAAGGCGCCGCTGCTCATGGTCTGCCTCCGTGTTTTAGAAGGGCAGCTTCAGTGTTTAAGAGCTGGTTCTGTCTTCCAGGTGAGGTCTGCGCGGGTGTCCCAATGGCCTTGAACAGCATGTCGGGGGAGTGGACGGCTCTATTTTGCGTAGTGATGTAGTGCTTCATTAAAGGCAGCAACAGCTTTAGTTGACAGCAGTAAAATCTGTCTGTGATACTTCTAGCAAGCTCATAGAAAATTTAAAATGGAAATTTCAAGATGCTGTTTAGTCTTGTTTGATAAGACACTGGAAAGATATGAATGTTAATTTGAACGCCATCTGTTAACTGCACATCACAAATGATGGACCATTTTGTTGATGAAGAAATTTGTCCTTCCCTTTCTTGCTCTGCCCTTACTTTCTGAGGAGGGAGAACAAGACCGGTGTGCCACAGGCTGGGGACGAGTGTCGTTGGTGCCGCAGCTGTGCCCCAGCCGAGGTCTGGCTCAGGTGCATGCACGCTACTGGGAAGATCTTCCGTGCTGGTGTCGGTAGGGGTTGACAGAGCAGAGCCTGCAGAAGGCTGGTCTGGAGCTCTCTGCCAGCACACCTGGACTGACGTTGGGATCTGAGTTGTCTAAATAAAAGTTAGATACCCCTTGACTCTAGTTGGTGTTTGACATCATAACCAAGCCTCTATTTTTGTGTAATTCATTGTCGTCTTGATCAGATGAGCAAAACAGCAGTACAGAGAAATAGGGGGGGTTGTACAATTTGTATGTATGCACACGCATGCTAGCAAAGGCCGGCTCATCATAATGAGTGCATTTGTATTTTAGCCACGCTGGGTAAGTGCTGGTTTCAAGCTAATCGCCTGCTTACATGCATCCGAACGGTGGCTGCCATGTGGCTCGAGGACCTTCCCTGTCCAGCGTTACTCGGATTAGTGCATTAGCCTTGTAACTAGCTGGCACTGCTGCAGCTTCTTTTATTTCCATTAAGGAAAAACTAACGCATCTTGCTTTAGTTGAATCCATTGCCTTTGAGCACTAAGTTCATCCTCTAAAGGTACCTGCTAGTTGCATTCAGATTTAGCCGGAAAGATGCTTGTATGTGCAGGTGAGCCTGATTGCTAAAACGCTCATCAATTTAACTTTGCATTCTTTCTTCGTAGCAGCATGGTAGCCAAAATACATCAAAACTAGGTTGCAGACTTAAGGTAAGAAAAATTACTGATTATCTGCAAGTTCCTCTTCCTGCAGCCTGAGTTGCCAGATACTTTGTAGGAAGGAATGTGTTTTCCTGGCACCCTAAGGAGCTTTGATGAATACAGCTACTCTGTGGCAATCGTTATGGTTTCATGGCCACTATAACTAGCATCTGGGAAGAAATGGGCAGAGTCTTGTAGCTCTTCCACTTGAGAAACACTTCCAGAGCGGTGTTTTTATCCCTTGATTATTGAGAGAATGCATGTTGGCTCCGTGCCGTCAAAACTGATCTTTAATCAAAAAATGGAGCAAGATTTTAAATGATGAAAAGTTCCCTTCAGACTAAATTTTTTTTAATAGTCTCAGTGCTCCTGACACTATTAAACCTTGATTTCCTACCTATTTGTTTCATAGCCGACTTTCACAGTCGTGGCTGGAGCTCTTCCTCCGACTGGGGCATTTGTTCGTTATCTCCTGGGTTGCCTGGCCTGCAGTACGGCGTCAGGTCCTGCTTTGATGTTTTTTCTCCTGGCTGGGGCACGTGGAGCTTTGCAGCTCATGTTCACAGAACTCACGGGGTCTTTGTTTTTGCAGTCCTTCATACGGTTTATGATACGTACAGCGCGCCCCAGCCCAAAGCTGATGCATGTCGCTGCTTTGTGACCGCTCAACCATAGCCTGCAGCCTTTCGACCTGACTTCTCTAACTGCTTCAGATCTGTTGCTTTATTTGAATTACGATGCATTAGTACAGAGAATGAGATGATTGACTGGTGGATGTAGTACTCAAGTTGTTATCACCCAACTAACTTTTTTCAAGTCGGTATCTGTCACTAAATCATGTAGTGCTCTTGGGAATTGAGGATCTTGAAGCCAGCAAGGCCTTACCTCACCAGAATGCTCTCCTGATCAAAATCTAGTGCAAGCTTACAAGAAGACAGCTTACTGCTGGATGCGTTTTCTCATGTGACCGTGAAAATGCATGTTGATCGATCCCTAATGTGTCCGTTAGGGACAGGAGTTAATGGCAATGTTTAGAAGTCGGCTTGTGCATGGGGGTCCCTTCTCTGAAGCAGAATGAATGGAAACGGTGATGACAAATACAGTGACTCAGATCAGGATTCAGCACTTGAGACATCAGACTCGAAGCTGAGTATATAAGATTGATTTACATTTTCTCCTGTGTTTGAGGTAGGTACAAAGCCTCCGTGTGGGGGTAAACATTTGCATGTTTGGCAATTAAGGCGGAGAGGAGGGCATGCCACACTCCGAGGCTGTTTTCGCAAAATCAGATGAATTCTAAATGTGCCGTGGTAAAACAGAGATCAGAGTACACACTAGGATAATTTTGCCTCTCTGAGGAAAGGCATTACCCTAATTCTGTGTTTCTGTGGAAGCTGGCGGTAGGCCAGCTGGGTGATTAAACAGACTAATGTGTTACTCTGCTCCTCGGAGGAGTGGAGGCAGCCAGCTCGGGTCCTCCAGTCCTTGATGCGCCTTAGGTGGGGGCTGCTGGCGTGGAAAGCTGCCCTCCCTGCTGGGGAGCGCGTGGGGAACCGGTCCGGTTTGATACAGAGGCAGGAGAGGCTGATGCATTTTACCGCACTACGAAAAGCCCAGAACGTACCGGGTTGCTATGATGAATGTGCAGGGTATCCCGGCTTCATGAAACTGGGCAGAAGACAAATGTGCAGTCCTGAAAAAGGAAACTGAACAAGAAATGCTTCTGCTGGAGGCTGTCATTTCTCTAAAGCGTTGGCAGTAGCGTTGTCCTATAGCAGTCTGAGAGCCACCTCGCGCAGAGAGCTATTAGCTTTCATCTCGGATGCGTGGATGCAGAGGACTATCGAGCACTTGCCAAGGGATGGGTATTAGTATGTGCGTGTAATTTATAATCTTGTTTCTCATATTCATCTTTATATAAACATATTATTCTTGGCATAGAACATACTGCCTTTCCCTTTCACATACTCCTTTGTTTAAATTTTACTGCGATGAGTACTGAGTTAATGATTTCACCATAAATGCGCTCTAATTATTCTATTCTTTCTTGGCGTGTTAGTTTCAAGTGATAACGAGGCCTCATGTGGCTTTTGCTACTGTGCTGCGTAACACCACGGGTTTAATTTGTACTTTTTTGTTCCCTTCAGGAGAGCCATTCTCTTCCCTGTACCGTTTGTTGATGTGTCTCAGGAGAGCCGCGGTAGCGTAGCACAGAGTAAGGCCGGCATTTACCTGGCGCTGGTGGCAGAGCGGGTGGTGCAGTCGGTGTTCTCCAAACCCACCTCCTCCATGTCCCCTGCTTTAGGGGAATGAGGCTTGCACTAGGACTGAACGATCAAGCACTTGTATTCCAGTTATTCCTGGAAGGAAATTTTCTCATTCAGGTAGACAGTTTTGATTAAAATTCTTGCATATATGTTTATGTTGCTTTTCTATTTAAAAAAAAAAAAGCTTAGGTTTACCTGCTGGCATAGAACTTGTTTAAAATCCTTTTAAAACTGTAGTTTTGACGCTGTGCAATGGCAGGAGGCTTTCTCTTCTGTGTGAATGAAGTCAAGGATGAAATAAACATGAACCTTTATTAGAAGCCATGATTTCAACAGCAGATTTCATGTTCATGATTTCTGTCCAGGTATTGCTCTTGAATTCTTGGCTGGCTTTAATGTAATGCTAGTCAGTTTTAGAAAATGGCTGGTTTTTATCGCTCTCAGAAGATACAATGTACTTATTTTTTTTTTAAGAATTTTAATTTTGCTTTAATAAAACAAAGACACTTTAAAATTAAACTGTCTTTTTGGAAAATTCCTGAAGTAAACAAGCTCTGCTTGTGTAACGTGCTACGCACTGTGCTTCTTTATTATTGAAACACCTGCTTCAGGATACTTTTCAGCTGATAATTCTTAAAAGAATTTTAATATATAACAAGGATGGTGCATTCAAACTGACAGTTAAAAAAATTACTCTAGTTTTGATTGTTGCTCTGTTTTAAGGTCTTTGAATTCATTCTTCTGGTTCTTGTTTTTAATTCATGATGCTTCCTTTTAAGAAATATCTTGTCACATTCATGGGCTGTTAGTTAAATCGCATCTTGTTCCCTGAGTGGGAACAATTTTCTTCAAAGCAGTAGTATGCCTGAGAGTACTGGATTTGGATTAAGAAAAATATGAGCTCTTTGTATTTGAGAGTAAATTCCTTGTTTAGTTCTGCTGAACAGAAGGTGAGAGGAAAATGCAGCAGGAAGATTGCAGACTTGTATTGATCTGTTACACTATCATCGAAACCAGAATACTAAGTAATTCATCTTCTCAGTTGCTAATTGGTGTTTGAATCTGTGTTAAATTAATCTTTTTCGGGCCCTCAGTGGGTCACAGCGGGAACGGGAGTGGCTCCCGGGAGATGTACCAGCAGTAGTTGAATGCAATGGGCTGGCTTCCGAGCTAAGCAGTCTTAAAATCAGAAGCATATACTGTTGGTGAAAAGGGGAGTGTCCTAGGAAGGGTGCTTGTCAGCGTGGTGTCAAGGAGACTGTAGAGGCACTAATGGGGAAAAGGGGATTGCCGCTGTGGGTGCAGCGAGTCAAGGGACGCTGGGGTTTATGTTAATTTTTCCTTACTGGCTGGTAAAACCTGCGTACAAGCTGTCCCTCAGTGCTGTTGTTTAAGGTGCGAATACGGGTGGTTGCACGTAGTCGTGTTCTGTGATTAGTTTAGGTTTAACTTTCAATATGAAATACAATTACAGCAATCTTTTGTTCAAGTTTTCACTGATTTTTATTGTAATATGGAAATGGAACAAGTTAAAGTAATGATCTTACGTGGAAATGTAATTTCATTTGCAAAGCATGCTGAGGTTGTTAGGCGTAACTGGGCTTTCTCTGACAGTGAGATTTCAAAGCGTGTTTTCATAGATACCTTTAAAAATGCTTCCTTAAAGCTATTTTTTAATATGTACGTTTCTCATGGCTGTAATTTTTCATGAATTGTTGGTTGCTCTCCATTGAATGTAACGTCTTCAAACTGAAAATCACGAGTGTTTACTGTCCATCCTGTGTCAGTCTTCACCTGCTGAGTAGTAGTCTAGTTTGTGTAGCTGGATCCATTGTAAATTATTTCTGTGAGATACGAGTAAAAAGTTAATTCCTTTAAGGTCTGGATTGCCACATCTCTTCAGTTACCTGTATAAAAAATGTAAAGCTTGAATTCTAGCCCTGTGAGATCACGGTACACTTGAATATTGATTCTTATTGTGTTCTACTTCAGTGCTGTTTCGTTACTGACTTTCGGTAATAAATACAATCAGACTAACAGCTGGTGTCTTATGATTATGGATTGTGGATGAGATACAAACAGCGGAAGCACTCTGTTTTGTGGTGTCTCAAAATGCATTATTTCCATCTGCATGATAATGAATTATTCTTTCCAAAAGGTGGTGAAGGCAATCAACAATGTTAATGTGATTGTGTGAATTAGCTGTTACTAAAGTTGTCCCTTCTTAAATCTGCTGCATTTGGAAATAGAGAAAATACATTCTTACAAATCCCGACTGGTATTGCCCTAAGACAAGAACCTAACCCAAAACCTGGCTACAGCGATAGTTGCGTTGCACGTGTACAAAGACGTGTGCGTTTGGTGAGGCTGGGGCCATCCGGGCCCTCTCTGGCACGGGCTGGTTGGGAGAAGCCGGTGGCGTTACCATGTCTCTGCCCTGGCGCAGGTGCCAGAGCCGACACGTGCAGAGTGCGCTGGATGCAGTGGGAACGTGGGAGCTGCAGGGCACACACTGGTGTTGCCGACTTCTGCAAGAGCATCAGGGAGTGCTTCGAGAGCGGCTGCTCGCCTTATCTCTGACACAAAAGCAGAGGAGATGCAAAGAAAGAGATCACCAGTCTGGAAAAACTCTGTGGTGAGACAAAGAAAGGTGGAATTACAACGCAAAGAAAATAAGTATGAGGAAAAGGAATATGCAATAACGGTACGAAGGAGCAGGATTTGGAGTTTGTTGCTCCTTCTCTCTCAGCACACGTATGAGGCTGTACGCCGCAGCAGAGGATCCCTGACAGCGGGGAGCGTGTCCTCGGGCACGTGGTGTGCCGGGGCAGCCCCGGGGTCGGGTTCAACAAGGTTCAGCAGTTGTTTGAACTTTGCCTTGTAATGCTTACTGTTCTAGGGACTTGTACGTGCTAATCAATAACTGTGGAAACGCACAGATGTTCAGTTTTTTCTAATCTGGTCCCTGTATACCTTCAAACTGAAGACATGGGAATGTTTCCCTGCCATGCTGGCTGTTATTTAAAACTTTATCTTTTTGTCGGCTGAGTGGCAGCTGTAGGAGCCTGTGGAGGCCCCGCACCGACGGACGTCCCTGCCGGGGCAAAGCTCATCCCCTCCACGTGCGCCCAGCTGAGGTGGGAGCGTGTCCCCTCTGAGCGTGTTGGTGTCCGGGGGGGCTGTAGGAATTCCCATCACAGTCACCCAGAAGCCCCCCAGCTCTGAACGTTCTTGTACTGCTGGATGTCACCAGGGCTCTTCAGGTGAGGTGGGGACATGGCAATCCTCCCATCCTTCCTTTGTTGGACTGTAAATATATATATATATATGCCTGTGTATCTGTTTGGGACTGAAGAGCGTGGCGGACTGAGACGGTGTGAGGAGAAGCTCGGCACAGACGCCGCGGGAAGAGCTTCCCCGTTGCAGCGAGGATCGGGGCCTTGCAGCCACCGGGCTGTTGTGGCTGGCAGCCTGTTCAGCAGACTCCAGCCCAGTGCAGCCTGAAATGTTTGCTTTTCGGGGCGTGTTGGTCGTTTCTGGGCACTAACGTGCCCCCTGGCTGTTGAGGTGTGACACTCGCTGCGGGTGCAGCCCGCTCTCCTGCCAGTCAGGGCCATCCGACTGCGCCGGCGCCCTGTGCTGCGGGCGGCCGCTGTGGTGCGGCAGGGCTGCCCAAGGGCGGCCGCGAGTGCTGCGACAGGCAGGTAACCGCAGGTGGGAAACACCACCTGGGTGCTTCCAGGGTTGATTTATGAAGCTTATTAACAACAGCAAATAAAGAATTGGAAATTTTTTTTTTTTTTTTTAAAGAAAGCACTTCTCTGGAGGCAGTCGTTCAAGCACCGCACCTGGGAGGTGTGAATCGGAGTGATGTTTACTCCATCCTGGATTCTTGGCTGGTGGATTTACCACCTTCAGTGACTGTCTGCAGACCATTACGGGTTTACATAAAAATACTTTCAGAAGTTTTCAACTCAAGATGCATCATAGACTAAATATCGTAGTCATTTAAAAGAAAAACCAAGCTGCCTTCCTCACCCACCCCACTAAAAACCCACATGCATTTTTAGGCCTGGCTGATAGACATTTCACTTCTTTGCAGTGCAAATATGAATAAAGATCTCGTGTCTTAGAAATAAAAATGAATGGTTGGTATGTTCCAGTGTTGTTTACCTCCTGGTAATCAAATGCAGTTTGAGGTGTACATCATGGGCCAGTTTATCTGAGCTATGAAGAACACCAAAGGCCATTTTCAATTGTAAAAGTACAAGTTGGGAGATCTGTGCAGTCATCTGCCAGAAATGGCTCTGAAAAACAACCAGTGATACTTGGTGGTTTAGCCTGTATATCAAGCTTTCAATGTAGAGAATATAAAGGAATGTATTTAGCGCTGAGTTTTTGCTGAAATGCCCCTGCTGCCTTTGCAAGAGGGTTTTTTTTTTGATAAAACATTTAGGGAGAAATTAATTTCCCTTGGGCTAGGATTGTTTTGCAGTTGTATTTTGAGAGCGATTCAATGTTCGCTATTATGTTTTGGGATTCAAATTGTGTCTCTCCTATGAAAGACTGCTTTAGCATGCAGCGAGGATGTACCATGCGATTGGGGAACCATTGTGCCAGGACCCATCTGTTTGCCCTTGGAAAGGGTTCGTCAGCTCTTGCGTGCTCTGTGGGCAAAATGGGACATGCTAGTACGGGGGGAGGCCGTGACCAGCCTCGGGCTTTGCCTCTGGGAGCCCGTGGTTGCACACTTCTTCTGGAGCCCTCTCCGGCCATGCCATCAAGCCATCTTCTTGCACCCCCTTCCCCGCAGCTGCAGAAGGTGCTGCGCTCCCAGTGGGCTTTTTCCCGGCTTGTGGCTGGGTGCACAGGAGCACGGAGCTTCCACGCAGACGTGCCACGTTGCGATGGTGACGGGGTATGGGGCGGCTGTCCGTGCCGGTGGGGTGGCGGCAGGGCTGGAGCGCCGGTGGAGAGCTGCCTGGGGAGATGCCCCACCGCGGTGGGAGTGCCGCACGGTGGCATATGCACCAGTCCTGTGCTTAGCTAGAAGAACCATGTTTAAAAAACATCTCCTTTCATGTTGATGAGAGAACAGAGAGAAAACGTTCCATCTGAAGTGGCTGCTTAATTACTGTTTGATACAGTGATGTAGTTTATCAAATTAAGTTGTTAGTGGAAATAATGTTAGGGTAGAAAGTGGTTTTTGCTCTAGAGCAGTAACTTTCAACTCATTTGTCTGAATTTTCCAGTGTCACCACATCTCGTGTGGCAAAGTAAAGCCTGTTTTTAATCTTGTCTGCTTTTCTTAAATGTTTCATGAACACTGTGTGAATCATTCAGGGCATCTCAGTCTTCAGCGGCTGCAAGCTGAGACCCGCTGCTGCGGGGGTCTGAGCCGTGCAGCCTCTGGGGACTGACCAAAAACATTCCCGGAAAGAAATTTAAAATACAGCCTCAGGTATTTGGATCTGCAGTTGAGTAGGTCTTAAGAGTATCTGCAAATATCTCTTTCTTAACTCGTGAAATCAGGCGGCTAGCTGAATGCAGATAATTAAACCAGTTTTAATTTTTGATATCCTAAGAAGAAATTAATCTGATTTGGTGTTAAGCATAAAGAAATTATTCTTGTAATTATGTTATTGAAAATAAAATTCACGTGGTGGTTAAGGATGGTAGTAAAAGTTATGAAGAAATAGACAAAGCAACTCTGCAACTTTGTGCTTTTGTTTTCTGTGTTTTGTTTTAACAAAGTTACAACAAAATGAAGTATATATAATCTTAGGTGACTAGGTGGTTTGCTGTCTAATTTGGTAAAGAAAGCCTCTTTAAAAAGTATTGTATCTGTTAAATAGTTGCTGTAGTTGCAGCCAATCTTTAGGAAAAAGAAATGTGCATAGTGTCTGGGTCGTGCAGTTTGGACTCTGAAATGAGCAGCACGTAGCAGGGGAGCCGTGTCCAGCGCGAAACTTGGGGCGTCCGGGTAGGAAAATCACTCTCTTAAAAACAAATCGAAACAAAAAGCAGAAGTGCCTGTCTTGATGTGAGTTTTCCTTTTCTCTGCAAGACTTTTTGGAAGATCACACCACAAGTCTAACTGAAGTAGAAATGAGGGCTCTTTTTTGTTTGGCCCGTGTCTTACGTTTGCACAGCTGGTGACCTGCCAGCGCTCCCCCGCAGCTGAATACCGAGATGCGTAGCTGAAATCTATTTCTTCTTTTCCTGTCATTATCAAAAAACAAAACATAAACCCATTGACAAATAATTTGAACTCAGTGTAAGTCAACATGCTGATTAAGTATTTCCCTCCTGCACTAAGTGATTTGTGTGAAAAAAGCTATGGACGTAGGTGGATTTTTTTTTTTTAATCATTTTGACCCCTTTTTTTCTCAAATAGACAACAGGAAGAACGCCCAAACCCCAAACTGCGTAAACCTTCCCCCTCTCTTTAGGATTTCATTGCCGGTGTATGCAACGTTGGTTTGGTTACACGCCAAGCTTACCGTGACCTTCTTGCAGCAGACAGTAGGAGAGTTTGCTGGTACTACTCATTAAATGCAAGAGGATTAACATCCAGTTTATTTCCTCTAAAGCCACAGAACTATCAGGAAATAACTAAGCCCTAAAGTTTTAGGTTTGTAGAAATGATTTCCTCCTAATGCATGTACTTGCGGGGAATTTCAGAATCCTGTTATGTAAGAGAGAGGCAGAGCCCTGCATTAATCCCGGGGAATGATGTTTAATGGCTTGTTTCGTCCTTTATTGGTCCAAAGAATTCCTCAGAAACCAGCTGACCAAAAGTGCCAGGGAAGTATTTTTACCTCTGTTGCTGAAACTATTATCGCTGAGTAATTTCACTAATCTTCTTTGCAGTGAGATTAGATTGTAAATGCTTTGGTGCAGGGAGAACTTGTTTGTGAAAACTGCTTAGTACTGTGGAGTGGAAGTACCCACAAGTGATGAAATCCAGTATTCCATTGCTGAGCGATATTTTGAGGTACTTACTGCCTCGGCTTTGCTTCAGGTTGACAGTGTTCCCTTGGAAGATAGTGTTTGTAATGTGAACTTTAATGCATTGTGTTTGCTGTATGACAAAAAATGCTAATGACATAGGTTTGAAGACAAAATTGCTGTGGTTTTATTTCATACTGAGAGTTGGTCCCTATTGTATAAAACAGTTTTGTGTGAATAAATAAAAATTGTCCATTATTCCACGTCTGACATCTTCAGACACCACTCATGCACGTACTTTTTAGATGGCTTATTACAGAAGCATTAATATGCCATATTTATGAATAAAAATATTTTTTTAAACCTATTCACAGTCAGAGAAGGTATGAAATGTTACGGGTATGTGCTGCTGGTGGTTAAACCACACAGAATAGTGGAGGTAAGAGCTGCCCGGCTTATGCTGCGTCCTCTTGCGAATTTTGAAAAAGACAAATAGTTACGGCCTTGGCAGACCTATGCGCTATTATTAAACCCCGTTTTGTGTGTTATTTACGGGCAGCAGGAAACCCGCTGTACTCAGTGCAAGGCCCGGAGTATTGCTCATGTTGTGGAACTACAAACTACAGCAACTTGCCTCGAAATCGCAGCCTTTCCGATCTGCCCTACTTACTCAATAGAAAAAACCTAATCCTGTGGATTTTATTTCCCTCTCTGTAGGACAGCAGTGAGTAATTACTTTTCTCTGGTGAAGGTAGAGATGCTGGAAAAGTTTAATTAATGCCCATTAGGAGATGCTGCTGGTACTTAAACAAATTCATTAGGGCAGGGTGCTTAATGTTCATCAAAATACCGAATAATTGCAGTGGACCGAGTGTTGTTTGCACTGTACTGCATATTATATCTTTTTGTTCTGCAAAATAATTCAGGGTGTGTGGCGCTGCCTTAGCCAGGGGCAGCTTTTCTAACCCCTGTGTGAAGTGTAGGGCTCCAAAATGGGGTTTGGGCTTCGGGCGTAAATCTGTGAATGTCCTGCTGCTCTGTCACCGCAGAATCGAGTAACGTCGGGGGAGAACAGACATCTGTCGGCTCGGCCCTGCGGCGCTGCGCGAAGGTGCTCCACTGTCACTTAGTTTGGGTAACCGAATCGCCGTATCAGTATGAATCTTTCATATTAATCTACTGTAGTAAACAACTTGCGGAGGGCAGTGAGAGTGGGGTGGCTGCTCGTCTCCTGCTCTGGGGCGTCCCCGGCGTTCACACAGCAGTGCGGTGACCCAGATGTGTACAGAACACCGTCCCCCGCTGTGAGCGGCTGCGCGGGCGCCGCGGTGGGTGCCGTTGGGTGTCGTTGGGGCTGGCTGGTCCCGGGGGGCGGGTGCAGTCCGAGGGATCTGGAGGCAGCGATGCCCGGTGGTGGCAGCGATGCCCGGTGGTGGCAGCGATGCCCCGCGGTGGCAGCTCGGGCAGCGCGTGGGCTCTGTCGGCGCTGTCAGCGTCTGCCCGGCGGCGCTGCGACGTTCCATTTGTGGTTTGAACCTGGAGTTACAAATATTTGTAAAGCAAGGGTATTGGTATTGTTGAAACAACGTTTTTAGCACATTTGTTAAACATAAGCATAGATAAGTGATTCGCACAGTTCTTAATTTAAAGCTGTTCTCCCATAATTACCGTCTGCCATCAGAACTGTCGGTCGCTTTTGAAGGAAGCGTTGGAAGCATTTGTGCTACTCACACGGTTCCTTATCGCAAACACTGAGCACTGGAACTGTCTGGAGACTGGAGAACGCTGTTACTGTGCTGCAGTTTGCATAAATTTAATAAACTTTGGCCATGCAGCAGTCTGATTTGAGCAGAAATTCCGTAGCAAACACATGGGGAGGCAGGTGTGAGAGGAGGCTGGAGGCCGTGGGCCTCCTCTGGCATTCGTGGAGGGAGGGGACGTGGAATGAACATGAAAATGGCTGTGGGGATGGGCTGCTGTTATAACTGTGGTGCTGAGCGCTGTTTAAAAGGGAATTGTTTTCCTCAGGCTGCGGTGGCCCTTCTGGGGGATCCCGGGGTCTCGGGTGACCTTTTTACCGGCCCGGATTTGTACACGAGTGCGTGTCGTGTTTCCACAGGGAAGTTCTAAAGTATTCAGAAACTGCCAACTGTTCTCTGCTTTTTCTCTCAGTTAAAAGTCTACTAAAAATAGGATATCCTTCCATTCAGGCATCAAACCCTGATACGTAATGTGAAGTGTCGTGCTGTAGGAATAGTAAAAGGGCTTTTACCTGAGGAAGTTCTTTCTGTGGACTGTTTTGCTGCATTTCACCCAGTATGGGAGAAAGAGAAAAAGGACTTAAATGGATTTCTGCTTTGTTGAATCACCTTCGGGGGGCATAAAATTTGTTGTCTTGAAATCCTTATTTATTGCCTCTTGGCAAATACATCTGGATTGGTTTTTTTTTTTTCCCCTAATTGAACTGTGTTCTTAAGAGGTCCGTTGCTCTTCCTGGTGTGTGTCATTGCAGAGATGTTGGGTATTAAGGAAATAGCAAAGCAAAACAATACCTCTCATGCTTTAAAAAAACCAAACCAGTTCTTTGACAGAACTTTCTATCTTATCTAAAGAATTTGAAATTGGGACACAAGAACTGGGCCCTTTCTTCAGGCTGCTTGCAGTGATCTGCAAAGATTTAGTGTTCGTCATTACCTAGAAGTACAAGTTTTAAATGCAAAGTGTGAGACTTTTCTTACACTTAACAAATATGTGGAGATAAAAATAAAATCTGCTTTTTGAAGTAACAATGTGCATCTGATTGAAATGCAGGAAATTCGAGTGATGCCTGCAGACTTGGCCAGACCCCAGTGCTACTGCAAACACTGCGAAATAAATTTAGAACTAGAGGCTACTTGAAATTTTGCTCTTCAGAATTTATTCTTATCCTGCGTGTTGGACATGCATAACTTGATACTGTAAAAAAAAACAACAATGCAGTTGCCCCTTTCCAGTGATACTCCTTCTGCACAGTAAACCTCCCGCAGCGCACAGTGCCCGGGGTGCTGAGCCTGCCGAGCAGGTACCGGTGGCGTGGTCCGTACCGGTGACATGGTCCGTACAGAGCCCACCCAGCCTTGGTTTCACCTGAGTGCTCTGACAGTGCCTCCAAGAAACCCCCGTTAGTCTCTTAATAAGAATTTAAACCGACAGATAAAGACAAGCTGATCTGTTTCATCACATTATTTATTCAAACAGCAAGATGTCTGGTTTCTTTTTCTGCTGTTTCTGTATAGCTGCCAGTGGGGACTGGTCAGTGAATTTTGGGATCTAGATGGTTTTGTTTAGTAACGATGAAGTGCTAGCTACCTAACTGCTACCTGATTCTGACTCGGTATGACGAGTAAAATTAGAAAGGGTCTTCACTGCGATCCAGTCAGTTCTGTGAGATGATTAGGGCGGGTACCTGCTGTCAGAATTGCTTGATGTAATGCTTGTGATCATAGGTGCGGGGTAGTTTTCCATCATCTAGCTGTAGGTTCTGGTATATTGGTAACTCTATATATATAGAGAGAGGTATACATAAAATCAACTTTAATGGAAGTTCTGTTTGAATGAATCACAGACCAGCTGTGTATATGATATTATATATCCCATACACGTATTCAAATGAAAAAGGTAACCTTTTAAAACTCTTACCTTCAGGTTTACATGTGTATCTTGGAAGCAAGCAGAAAGGAAGCCTTTTAGTAAGAAGTATCTACTGTGGGCAACAGAAATAGCTGCTCTGTGAAATGCTGCGCTCTGGCGCGAGTAAAGCCTTTCAAAGAGATTGCTGCAGAACCTATTCGGTCGGACAAGGATGACAGAAAAGGGAATGATGCAATAAATACAGGAAGAAACCTACCGTGCTGTCAGTTTGGGTTTTCCTGTTGGGGTGTGCCCCCATAGCTGCCTTCTGATTGATTGTGAATTGAGAACAGAAATTAGATTTGGCTTTGCCTTCAAAGCTGTCTTTTTATTTGAAGTGCTTTCTTATGAGAATTCCATTTCTGTGTCAGTCTTGAATTTAGTGAGCTCTTTAAGCAGATATAAATGAGCCCAGCCTTCGGAGACAGCTGCATAAAGCCGATGACTGGCAAGCTTCCCAAGCCGAATGCGCCACAATCCAAGAGCTCAGCGCTCCGAATGTGCAACTTTTATTATTGTAACTGGATGAGCCTTTCTGTCTCATAGCCTATACAAACATTATCATTTTGCTTACGACATCTACCTTGTGCTGAACTTTCAGGGGCAAAAATTAAACCGAAAGCAACTGGTGAAAGTTAATCACTGAATCTAATAGATTATCGTGCACACAGTTGTTGTAGACATCTGCCGGGGAGCAGTTATTTTTTGCCCTGTTCTTTAGACTTTGATTCGTGTTCACTGCTGATATGCCGCTTTTGTGGCCATTTGTTGTAGCTGGAGAAGGGAGGGTAGGTGGCTAGGAAGCTGACAAGTGACGTGATACGTGCCATTTGTATCTGACTGCGGCCATGGCCCCCTTCTGAAATCAGATCGTTTAGGTTTTTAAGTATAGTTGTACATGGCTTACATAGACTCATTTTTGTGATGGAAAGCACAAAGTAGAAATGAAGATGGCAGTTGTCTCACTGTGAATTGCTGTCCTTACTTTTTGTCTCTGCTTCAACTAGTTCTAGTTTATAGCATGTTTTAAAGTAGCAGAAGTCTGTTCTGAACCAAGAAATAATTGGAAGTACAACTGTTGTGTTCTCCATGCAGCATGACCTCTCCATAGGTGAACAAGTGCTAACGCGTGCCAGCAAGAGCTTAATCTGCTGCAGAACTGACCTGTGGTCTGTGCTTGGAAGTTCACATAGGTGGCAATGAAAGAGTGAGTTTTGTTTAATGTTCAGTAAGTTCTGGTTATGAAAACCAGATTTATCGTTTTAATGAATACGTTATTTGCCCTTTCTTAATCTGCCGGTCTCTCAAATGCAGATGTCCTGAAAACTTTATTGCAGAAGCATTTCTTAAAGGATTATCTTGTAAAAACTCTTCCTTTGGAAATTTTACAGTTTTCTTTTTTTTTTTTTNTAATATTTAGCAGATAGAAGCACAGAGGAGAGGCAGCAAATACATCTTTTCAAAGTTGCTGAGCACTGTGCATCAGGTTCTGGTGGCCAAGGGAACGAGGTGACTTTGGCTGTAAGATGGGCAACTGTCTGACCCTGCGGGCAGCCATCAGGAGGCGCTTTGGTGAGCGCTCGAGAAGTGGTTGCCAGAATACTCCACAAAATGCAGCTTCCCGCTGCTGAACTGGGCACGAGGCAGCTCTTCGTAGCAGTTCCGACGCAGTCAGTCCTGCGGCCAGGGCTCATCCCTGCAGGGGAGGCGGCGAGCTGGGCTCCAGAGCAGGCTGCTCTGAAAGGTGGCGCTGGTTGGGGGACCAGGTCTTGGCGAACGTCTGACTCCAGGAGCGGGCATTACTCCCCTTGGGTTCTTCTGAGTTGCAGCAATCTCTAATAATAAATGCCTTGCAATGAGGAAGTCAGAATGTCTCTTACCTGTTCCGTGTCTGCTTTAGGTGGGCTTTCCGTTCTGTGAGAGACGTGGGTTCATTATTAACCTGAGCATTTATGTTTTAATAGCTGTTAGTTAATAAACTCATTTACCAGCTTCTTTTTCCACATGCTGACTGACATACTCCGTTGAGACTTTTCTTACAAACTACTGATAGATAAGAAAAAGAAAAAATGCTGAGAAGCAGATGTTGCATGACCAAGTACCCAGCTGCGTACTAACAAAGTGAATCTCATGGTGATTAGTTAACAATTCCTTGGCAGTCAGAGGCATATGTAAAACAGTAAACACAGCATGGGGAAATAATAATAATTTTTTTTTTAAAAAAAAGCAGCATTTTCTGAGCTTAAAACACTGGCAACATCAGTTCAACCATCTGTGTTGCTGAAGAGCTGACTGTGTTGTGGGTAAGTCATACCAAGGTCAGTTGAACTGACTTAGAAGTCCTTAACCCTGTATTGGTAAAATACAACATTTCTATTTTCTAAGCGTGGGGTGCATCATAATCTGAATGACATGTGCCACAGCAGGGATGTCTGAACTTAAATTGTCAAATAAAGGGAAATAATCACTGGTGTTGCGCAGTTTTTACCTGCTGTTATGTGAAGATGTTCAGCCAACAGCAGCAAAGCACTGGAATGGACAAAAAAAAAAAAGACAGTCATTTAAAGTTAACTTTTAAAGTTTAAGGTTAACTCCATTACTGGAATCGAGTTGCCATTGTTGTATCTACGGGTGAGTGCGTGTAAAGGAGGAAGATAAAGATCGTTATGACCTTCTGGCTATATAATTTAGAGCTGCGGCTGCAGTTACAACAGTCTGCCCTCTGGAATAATTCTCTGCTGCAATGCCTTTTTTTTTTTTCTCATTAGAGAAATAAATGAGTGCGCTAGTCTGTGAATGCCGTCATCCTTCCCTTTTTACCCCCTTCAATGCCCTTCTTGCCCCTGCTGTCCAACAGAACGGCACAACCGTGTTTTCCTGGCCAGTTACTCGTCATAGGTCATAACAGTTTGAAGAATAAATTTGGAGAAAGCACATACGTTGTGCACGCTGCTGGTTAGGACATGGATGTAGGGGGATTTATTAAATCAAAGATGCGTTTACAAAATACAGAATTAACATTTACATTCCACGGTAGCTGCTGTGGTGATACGGCTGGATTTAGGCATGGTTTCATGCAGCCAGAGGATGGGAAGGTACATGGACTTTCAAGTTAATTGCTGAAATTGAGGCATGTGTTTGGGGGCGGCTTTGGGAGCCGGGCACACGGCAGTGCTGTGCATGGCCCTGCGGGAAGTTCCCCGGGGTGCAGATGTGAATTGGGTGGGACTGGGGGCACAGGGATGCGAGGAATTGCTGAAAGGGAAGAGTTGTTGACTGGGGGTGCTTAGTTGGGTTTGGTTTTGCTTTGCTCACTGGCTGTTGTTTCTGAAAAAACCTTTTCCCATGGTTGAACTGGTTCAGTCCTTGTTTACACACACTGGATACCATTAGGACAGTGCAGGAACTGACATAAAGAATAAAAACATTATATTTCCTGCAAGGCATTGGAAAAGCTTGTCTGATAATGTAGCAAGAAGTGTAAGGTTTTTAATTTTTATAATTTTGTTTGGTTTTGTCGTGTGTATATAATCTTCTGCATAAGGCATAAACCCCTCTATCAAGACAGGTTTTCCGTCCTGGGTGTCGCAGCCGGTGCTGCCACCGGCATCGGTGCCGTCGGTGCCAGAGTGGTTCCGCAGCAGGTGGAGGAGTTGCAGTTTTGCTGGGGTGTTTGTCCGGTGAGTGGATGGCTTGGTTCAGATTGTAGCTTGTGGATGTGGTTATGGCTGTGGAGGCTTTGACGACCATCTGTCTTAAAACACTCTGGGACAGCGTTTTTTTTCGGTCAGTATTAGGAGTGCAAGTACTGAGTACTGCGGCTTTCCTCTGTAGTGCTACTCTGAATGTATGGTGTGTATATGTCTGCGTGGCACATTGGCTTAGATAATTTGCAGTGTCATTAAGGACTTTTGTAAGTAGGTTTTAAACTTTCTTAAGTAACTTCACGATGTTAGAGCATATGCAAATAATAAAACTTAAAAACACCAATGTATATCTGTCCTGTTAATTTGTACTACTGCTTGCAGATACTGTGCTTCTGGATTGTTTTTTATACTTCAGGAATATACTAGGTTGCCAAATAATTGAGTTTATGTTACACTTCAAACAAAAAAATAATTTTTTCTGTAATCCTGGCAGTAAATTCCTTGGCGAACTGTAATGCAGAACACTGGCATTTATGCAGATGGTAAGTTTCTGCCCAAGGAAATAAACTAATTTAATTATATTGTGAAAGACCCAACCATTCCCTGTGAAAGGCTGTTTCTTATCAGATGTCAGAAACATGTGCATGGTATACAGCATATGGAAAATAACATACTAGTTACCTAAAGTTATCTTCAAAGTAGCTATTGTCCAAAAAGCTGCGCTGTATCTCCCGCTAGGCGCTCAGTCGCTGGGTCCCGGGAAGTGCGCGGGTAGAAGACACAGCTGTGGGAAGGCGGCTGTTCCTATAACAATGGGGTGTCCATTTCTCCACTCCGTGGGGGATGCTGTGGTGAGACCACGGGCTTTGCTGCCAACCTGTTACGGGTCTCGCTCCACGCATACCCTTTAAATTGCGAAGTCGGCTTCATTTCCTTGCCCGTTCACAATACTGCATTTCCTTTTGTGTTTCCTTGTGTGCCCCTGCGGCTCGTCCGGTGGCAGCCCGGTGTCTGGGGTGTGCAGCCGGCGGGGAGGGAAGGGCCTTCCGCCAGGATGGGGTTTGTCCCGCGTGCCAGCCTCGGCGCTGGCCGGAGCCCTGGAGCCGGGGGCTCTGCGGGGCGGCTGAGCCTCCGCGTGGCTCTGGACCAACCTGCGTGCTTGCATCTGTTTGCCTCTTTCTTACCACTTGCTATTAAACTAAACCAGTACAGTAAACAGTCAAATAATTCTCAGTTCAGTGGATACTTTTTATGGGAAAAAAAGCAAGTGGCGCAATGTGGACTCAAATGTACACAGTGCAACTGGATCTTTTTATTTTTTCGCTGCTACTAGTGTTGCCCTAGAGAGAAAATAATATCTAAGTAGGTTATAATAATTGTACTTTTGGGGATAAATAGGCCATTTTTATAGGAGTCTAATAGCTGAGCTTTGTTTTTAGAATGGAATTGTGTCCATTTTTGTGATTTTGTGTGTGCTTA
The DNA here is from genome assembly GCA_003993805.1 of Himantopus leucocephalus. Classification (NCBI taxonomy): domain Eukaryota; kingdom Metazoa; phylum Chordata; class Aves; order Charadriiformes; family Recurvirostridae; genus Himantopus; species Himantopus leucocephalus. The sequence continues at coordinate 5,185,413 of RSEF01000026.1, read as the reverse complement.
ATCTGTAGGGCAGGAATTGTTCAACTGTTGGATTTACTAAATCACTTTTAGTTCACCCACGTTTTTTTCTGTGTCCCCCAGCGTCCAAATGCTTTTATTTATGGAACGTTTTAGAGGGCAGCAATCATGAAGCAAATTTTGTTAGTAAATTGGAAGTCTTCAATATCTATATCCTCTTGTAAATTTAAAGCTACTGCATTGTTTTGCATCAACGTAGAGGTTCCTACTTTTTGTTGCAAATTCTCTGCCTGTATGACCGTAAAAATAAATTACAAACAATCAGTTAGGACAGGAGATGTAATCAGCTAAAGCCTAATGAAGCTTATACTTCAGAGCAGGCTCATCTGCTAAAATATTACGTGTGCTGAATCGCTGCTGCAAATGGGTGGTTTCATAATTGCGTTTCAAGTTAGGTTGGTAATACACTCTTTTATCTCGATGATGCCTCTTTAAAGCCAATCTGCCGTCGGTCACTGCGCGTTTGTGGCGCAGACCTGCTCTCGGGGAGCAGGAAGGTCGAGGAGCCCGCTCCGCGTTAGAAGCCTCTTTGGACGAGGTGTGTCCCAACCCCCTCCTGCTACTTCGGAGCGCGTCGAGTGCCTTCAGCCGGTCGGCACCCACGTTGGCAGACATGGGCAACAACTAGCTGAAAGTTTGAAAACTGCCTCAGGCCCAGTGCTGAGCACAGGCAGAAGCTGTTGGGTCCTCAGATGCCCGGGAGCGAGCTCGGGCTGGCGGGCGCTCGCAGCGGTTTGGGGTCCCAAGCACCCCTCTGACCTTGCTGCTCCTGGAGCGCGAGTGACCAGGAGGAGCGTGTCAGCCTCAGCTGCTGGAGTTTGTTAGAAATTTAAATGAATACACCAAACCCTGGAGTTGGGCACATGGTTGCTTCTGCCAGCTCTTCTGCGCGAGCCGTGGCTGTTGGTGGCGATGGTTTGCTCCGCTCCCACCACTGGCCGTGGAGCCCTGGGAGCAGTCGCGGCGGGTTCACTGCTCCGACCCGCCTTGCCCTGGAGCCGGGCAGCAGAGCAGTGACAGGCTGCGCTGCGACGGCCGTGGCAGTTCCAGTTCCTGCTCGTGCCTTACTAGGAGACAACTGAATCCCAAAGGCTGAGCGGTCCCTTTTTGCTGGCATCCAGCTCTCCACTCTTGCTCGTCTCAGAGAAAGCACTATTTCACATTTAATTGAAAGTCCTGGGTGCCATAACTGAAAATAAATCTTATGAAATGAATAGTGGTGAAATAATAGCGTATGCTGTGCAAGGGAAAAGATAAATTCCTTTCATTTTTAATATTAGATGATGATTAACTTAACACATAGGGAAATGTTCTTTCCTTGTGTGATTACTTCAACAACAGCATGCCGTTACCATCATAAACACAAGCTTCCCTGCAAAATTAAGTTATAACAAAATTGTGGTTCATCAAGTGAAACCAGTGAGGTTCGTGGGTGTGTGACGGATAATGCGTGCTTGGTCTCTGTGGACAGGGTGGGAGCATGACGGTGTCGCCCAGTGCGCTTTGCTGGTGTCTCCTGACCCGTGTTCTGTAGCTGGGACAGGTCTCTTGGCTGGTTTTTTTGTACTTTTCATGTGTAGATGTAGTGCTAAGTAAGTAATGGAAAAGTCGCTTGACTGGCATCTTCATACAGGTGAGAATTGCCTTATTTTCTAATTTGGAAGATTTTTAAAGTATTTGGAACAACATTTGTAGGTCTTGAATTTTTTTTTTTTCTTACTTTTAGCTTACTGTGTAGTAACGCTGTCATTGGGTTGCAACTGTACAGTAGATGTTGTGTACATTCTCAGGGGCATTCTGGGGAAAATTTTAAATTTTGTAATATTCCTTAAGGGTATAACTTAACCACAGTTGATGCTAAATGTTGTTGTTTGTAGGTTGTGTTTTGAGAGAAAGTCTTTTTCATATTTTATTTTTTATGGAATCGGTGTGACTTAGGCAAGCTCAAAGTGGCAGTGCTGTCTGTACCAGAACTTTAAAATGTCAGTGTTGATGCTTTTCTGCAACAAGCTTGTTTTCGCTGAGAAATGTGTTGAAAAATGAACGCTGAATACCGCATCTCTCGCAGCAGAATTGCCGTGTGGACTCTGTGTGAGTCAGGCATTAACATCAGTCATGGCCAGCGCACATCTGGAGTGACAGGGGTTTTGCTGACTGCCCGTATTGCGCAGAGAGCGCTGGGGGGTGGTGGTGTCTTCCAATTAAACTTTGAGATGTCTCTAATCAGTACCGCTGTGCCACGGCACATCTGTTAGTTTGGTCAGGGGAGTGCTGACGTAGCACTGAGCTGTCGTGGTTTCAGGTTCCTGGGAGTCCTTGGCAGCGCGGCGAGGCGCCGCTCTCACCTGCAGCTGGAGTTTGCTGCTGAGCTGCCTCTGGCCGAGCACGAGCTCTCCATCGGGAGCGCCGCAGCCCGCCTCTGGGAGCGTTGGGATTTCCCCAGCGCCTTGAAAAGCCGGTTCAAGAAGCTTCAATTCCTTCATAAAAACTGCACAGTGACTCTGTTCCCAGCGCAGGAGCTGCCCCGTCCCCGGTGTGTGCAGTGCTGGCGGGGTCCCTGCCCGGGCTGGGGGTCCCCACAAGCCCGTCGATGGCCTTTCCGCACAGGCCGCGGGTGGGAGTGAACCGCACCGTGACGAGAACGGCTGTGTTTTAAAGCGATGCGAAGCAGGGATGTTTGGGATGGGTCCGGTATTTGAGAGCCCAGTTCGCTCTTGTGTGTACTGGGGTTATGGGTCCAGCTGCGACGGACCTCGTGCTGCCGCGCACGGGCCCAGCTGAAGGGTGCCTTCGCTGTGGACGCTCTCCGTTCCCCGTGTTGGTTGCTCACCCAGGAGGTTTGTTCTGTTCCCGGAGAACAGACACGCGGCGTCTTTGTGAATGTAGTGTCTCTGTCAGGCTCCTGCTCCGCCAAACTCCAGACTGAAATAGGTTAGTGGGCCTAGAAATTATGCAGAGGGTAATTGCATGTCTTGCTTCCTATGGAGAGCAGGCTAAAAATAAACCTCTCTATCATTTGCATAAGTTCTATTCTAATCAGAACACTCAAAAGAAAAAAAAAAAAAAGGGGTCTTGGCATGTGACCACGTACCCTTCTGCTGGGAAAACAGTGCCAAGTCCCGAGCAGATTAAATTGCTTGTGTAACGCCGAGCAGCTGCAAGGACATTTTTCTTTGGGGAAGTGACTGAAATGTGTCATTCTGTAGAACTGCATGCTGCTTAAGCGATGAGATATGGTATGTTATCCATACGTCAGTGTCTGAAACGGGATGCTGTATCAGGGCAAACACAAGGGCAGACACTTTCTGCCAAACACTGCAATAGGTTAACCTGGGAAAGTACCGTGCGGAATCCCTCGTTGGGGTGGGATATTGAAACGGTACTTATTAAATGTCGATAACTTTGAATTTGCCCATTAGCTGCAGATTATCAAAGGGAAGCATTAATATTAGAACAGTTTGGGGACTCAAGTAACATTTTGTTCAGTTATGTATGTTAATTATGCTTTCTAGACCAAATTGGTTTGTTTGCTGTCTCAGTAAATCAATTTCTCCAGTGTGAATAAACTAAAATGTCACATTGTAAATTTAAGGGAATGAATGGAAGATTGTTTATAAATTGGGAAAAGCAAGCCATAGTTATTCCAAGGAAAATCACCTCTGTTGTTTGGGTTACTTGTCTTTGTTTTGGAGTGTTCCACTTCTGTATCTGCTCAATTAAGAGCAGACTAAATGTTTTATGTATTATTATAACCTATGACAGCTACAGAGGACTGATTCTGTGGCTCCCATGTCTGTATTTGGCTCCACAGTACGAGTGTTGCTGCGACAGACTACTCGTGCCAGACAGCCTCTGTAGGTGTAGCGAGTTGCACAGTCATTAACACTCTGCAAGGGACTGAGCGCACAATTAGGAAGCCTTAATAAAGTGCTATTACTAAAACAACCCCCTATTTTTAAATTTTTTTAACGGGTTTGCATATTACAAATTCTAATTGTTGTTTTGACCCTTTAGGTTGTTGTAACACACTCCTCTAACATGTTCGAGCCCGTTTGTGTCGCTGTGCAGGCGCCATCACCTGTGCGGTGGTTCCATCGGATCCTGTCCTGTGCTGCGCAGTGTGTTTGTGCTTATCGGCTGTCGGGGCCGGCAGGACGGACGCCTTTCCCAGCTGACCTGCAAGGACCGCGTCCTCTGGGCTGTCAGCAGCGATGGCTCACGGGTGATGTTCCACACAGACACTCTCCCCCCCGGCCATCCTGATGGTATCAAAATACAAAACGCCGTCTGTGGGCTGAGAGCAGAGTGTTTCTCTGCCCTTAGGTACTGCCCCCCGGTAACTACAACCACGTTCTCTGCAGTGAGTCTCAGTTGTTTCACAAAGTTGTGAAACGCTCCATCGTTCCCATGAGCTAGGTAGGATACGTGCTGCCTCCTGGTGAAGGGTGGGGAAGGATCTTGAGAAAAGTAGAGAATTAAAATATCTCTTGAAAATATAGCAAATCTTTATAAATAGGCAAAAGATTGTTGATCTGTTCAGTGCTTTTTTCACTTCTCGAGAAAATACCAAATCAAAGAGAAGAGAGGGAAGTCTCCATGTAGAATATAAAAGTTCAAACTGTTCTCTTGCGGAAAGTTCTTTTGCGTTTTTCTTCCCTACTGTTAAGTTGAAGGAAATGGTTATGTTTGCATTTTATTTGAAACTCATTCATTACTTTAAATTATTTGAGTTTTACTTATATCTCCTTCAGTGTCTGATCTTCTATCAGAAACAGCTGTACGGTTCTTTGTGCCTTGCTGTTCTCCTATTAAAATACTTGCGTTATCGGAGAAAACCCTACCCAGTGGTAATTCTCCCGCCTGTACTCCCATGGTTAATGGATTTTTGTGTGTGTGCGATGTATTACTGTAATCATATCTGATTCTAGCATGCTTGAAGCTGGCAAGTTTGAACTTCTTTACGCAAAGGATTTTCATTTTAAAAATCCTTATGGTTTTAGGCAGAAAATATATTAGGCTATGCAAGCTTTTTTGCTACCAGTGCATTGCACAGAGCCAACTTAAATGACGTCTGCTGTCATTCCACAGAAATCATGCAAAGGCTGCGAATGTCTGTAGATGTAACAAGATACAGAGAAGAAAAAGTAGCATTCAGTGCAAATAATGAACTGTGTGGTCCACCAGTAATTGCAACATTCCTCACCATCTCTCCGTGTACTAATCTTTTCAGTTTTTCACATGTACGTTTCGTTTCATGTTAACCCCACTAAACACATATACACTTTATTTTCATGAGAAGATACATACCTCTTCACAAAGTTATGCTAGGCTCTCCCGGAGAGTCTGTAACTGAAAGAGCATTTGCTGCAAAATGCTGCTTGTTTCTGACTCCAGTAGAGCCTTTATCTGTTGTCCTGCGTATGGGTTTCCAAATGCAGCTGGTCTTCATTTACAACTTCTTCTGCAGTTGGGAGGTGGTGCGTGTGCCGGCCCTGCCGTGTGCCGGCCCTGCCGTGTGCCGGTGCCCTTGCGGAGCTGCGGCGGCACCCGGGGCACAGGTGGGAGGGCAGAGGCTCTGCGCTTGTGCTTCTCCAGCCCCGGCTTTGCGCGTGAGCCTTACTGGTGCCGTCCTGGTCTGGTATCTGTTCTGGCATGTCAGCTAACTGTTTTTGCTTTTAGGTAGTTTAAAGAAAAGCCGTGTTTGTTGTTGGCTGTGGTTAGGTGGGAGCTGCCGTCCGTGGGTGCCGGGGAGCATTCCCCCACCCTGCCCGTAGACATTTGGTGCTCAGGAGCTGGGGGGAAAGAGCCCGGCGTAGGGGGTAGAAGGTGCTTCTTTCTTCTGTTAAAAACCTCTTGGTTTCACAGTGCTGGATCCTTATTCTTGGCTTCCAAGATTCAGCCAACTATGATGCATCTATTTGCAAACGGAGGCAATTGTTAGTTGGGTAACAAGTGTTATTTTCATACACCAACCAAATGGCACTGAAAGACTCCATCTAAACACCGTCTATGTTCTGCCAATGTTTTCTTTCTACTTCCTTTCACACTAAACAATAGATTTCTTTTTTATTTTTTTTTTTCATGGTAGATGAGGAACCCAGTCGTGGATATTCACAATCCAGAGACCTCTGTTACAGTTGACTTTGCTGTTTCTGTACTGCCAAAAATAAAAACCTGGAGGATTGCATACAGGCTCCCACTGTTTACGTTTCATCTCCTGTCCTTTTCAGCTCTGAGTGTTTTTCAGAATAAACAATGCATTATTTGCCAAAGCTTTTGTATTTCTTAAAGATTGTTTGGGGATATGCCTTCCAAAGCATGTTTTAGTTATCGTCAAAACTTGAAATGCTTTAATGAAGTTCATAAGCAAACACAAAGCCAAATTATTTTTGTGTACGTTTACCAACAGTGGGCTGGTTTATTGGTACAATGTTTCCAACCCTAAAAGATTTCAAGGAACCAGTACAACATAGTACGCCGTGATGCTCAAGAATGAGGACTGAGAAACTTTGTCTCCCGGAATCAGTCACCACCCTGACTGAAGATCTGAAGGCATTTGCCTGTAAAGGCTTGTGTTGGCTGCCCCTTTGATCATCTTCAGTAATGAGCAATCTCCTAAATCTGTAGCCTTAAAAAGTCAAAACTCGTAGTTATTGAAGTCTTCTGAGTGTATTTTCTGTGACTAGCAAAAAGAAGACGATCCCCCAAGTGGAGTGGGATGTGCATACTGTAACGAGGTTTCTGGCAACCTTCTCTCTTAAATCTGGAGAAACAGGTTTTCGTTTATTTCAGAAGTACTGTAAAACACACTTGCAGTAATTTGAATGCTATCATAAATGATTTATTAATGCTGTAAGGCTTATCTCTACCATAATTTACGTAAATAAGAATATATTACCAGGAATTTGTTGGTCAGCATATAACAAACTACAAGTAAGCAAGCCTTTCCAAGTGAACCTTTCCAATGTTTTTCAGCTTTCAGCCAGTAAATGAGTCTGGTTTAATGGATTATGGTGGGTATGAAGTGCCTTGAGATTTTTTCTGTACAATAGACCCTATGTAAATTCTTCTATGAATTGTTCTGCGTCTGTCATATTAATGTAATTAGAAGAATCTGACATACTTACCCTTTACTTCTTCTGAATTTGCAGAATGTCTTTAATGACACAGCCATGGCTCAGTTACATGAAAGACCCTTAATTCAATTTTCTTTAAAGAAGATTGACACCGGTAACATTTAGCCACTTAACCTTTATTTCGCAGCATGGTAATTGGCAAATGCTCTGCACCATGATTTCTCTTCAGCACAAAGAAACAAGATTTTCTATGGTAGTTAAAAGTTTACAGGTTAGTTGTGTTACTTGGAGGAGTTAAATTCCTCCATCTGCTGCTGGGGCAGGTCCTGCCACTTGTCGGTGAGGTCTCCTCCCGTCCCGCTTCCTTCCTTCTGTGCCGATGCTCCAGGACTTTGCACCTGTACCCATTGGTCTGGGTCATTGCTCTGTGCCTTGGACTATTTGGTAGGGATTTGTAAAATCAGTCTCGTAAACGTAGCTATTTGCCTAGCTCTTTATTAGATGTTCAGTTCTTGGATGCGTTGCGTGGGAAAACGGTGGGCAGGACAGCTTGAGAGTACACGGAGCAGGTCGGGTTCACCTGCAAAAACCCACTCTGAGTCCGAATCTCTCCTGCATTGGTCTCTGCAGGACACTGGCATGCAGAGGGTAATGATTTCCATATGGCTGGTGTTTCCTAGATACCTTTATATGATGCATTTAAAAAGCATGGTATAGTAAAGCAAATGGATAGCAGTCTCATCCAGGCTTTCGGAAAGCTGGGATGTGCTCGGCAGTGCTGTGTACGGAACCTCACGTCTAAGGAAGATGGTGTAAAGGACTTCTCTCGAATTGTCCTTTGTCTGAAAGTTGCGATGATTTCTCAAATACTCTTTTTTTTTCTTTGTTATAACATGTTTTCTCCAGATGCTGGAATAACTTCCAGTACTGCGCAAGGAGACCGATTTGGATTTTCCGCACACAGACGCCATGTAAGGCCGTGTCTCTGCCCCTCTCTCCTCTCCGTGTTCGCTCCGCTGTTTCCCAAGCCTCTTGCTCATCCCTGTGCGTTCGGCACCTAAACCCAGGCCGTCTCTGCTCTTCCCATGGTCGTGCCGCAGCTGGTGCTCGCCCTGTGCCAGGGGCTCCACTCCACAAAGTTTCATGTCATCTTAAGTTTTTTGGGGGGGACACTCGTGTGGCTTGCTGAGGGCAGTGTGGCTTAATAAAAATATCTTTCCTGTCCCTGTCTTCAGTCAAATAATTAATTCTCTGCAGACATTTAGTAGAGGGAAATTCACACAGCCCAGCAGGTTTTCGTGAGATTCTGTTTATCTTAATGAATATTTGAAAGCTTTTGTGAGACACCTTACTGGGGAATTTAAAATATATTTAAAAAATATTTTCTCCCTACATCATTATTCTGAATGATAATACCTCCTTTGATACCTGTCCGTATTCCCAAGTAGTCCAGTTCAGTTTTATCTGGGCTCATCAGCTTCTCGTCCTCAGGACTTGCCCTTCCCTCACCAAAACTTTCCCAAGTCATTCCCCGATTCTCCCTCTGCTGATAAGAGCATCAGTTGTTTCAGAAGAGTTTGGTTCTTGACATCTGTTGGTCTGCTCTCAACCCAAAGCCCTGCAATGATCCTGGGTTGAGGGAGAAGGTGGGAAGTCTGTCAGTATGGCCAGAACAGATTAAAATATATTTTTGCTCTCTTTTCATGCCCTTTAATAATCTAAGGGTTTTTGTTTTTGTAAAATACATCATTTGTATTTCACATCCAAAAATAAGCTTCTAATGTATTTGGCTCTTCTCCCACGTTTGTTCTAGGAAATCAAGTTTCATTCTTTGCCTTGTCTGTTCTGTTCATCGTCAGGGGAGTATCTATGTCTTGTGACAGATTGCCGTTTTCGGACAAATGTCGCTACCTACCAGTGATACAGCAGCTCACGCTGCCCTTGCAGTGTCTCACCAGAGACCTGCCCACTATGGCCCTTTGGAGAATCTCCGCTGAATTAGTCAACGGTTGGCCTTTGCTGATGTGGGATCTGGCAATCAAAAGACGTGATTAATTTAGACTTTGGGAGCAGAGCCGTGTGGACCTACTGCTGTTTGAGTCTCATTAAAAGGCAAACAGCAGAATACATGTCACATTCCTGAGATGATTATCTGCTTTTGGTCTTTTGAACACCCTTGCAGTGACTTAACTCCAAAGCAGCTGGTGACGCTGGCTGGTGTTTAGGTGCTTGTTGAGTCCTGTGAACTGAACACACAATTTTCTTACTGTGTCTCTTAGAAAGTAATGCCTCAATGGGTGTGATTCTTCTTTAAAGAAGCAGCAGTTGCCTTGACTGGAGCTCAGCCCGTAACGCGACCAGGATCCCAGACGGATCGCTGGCCCAGCTGTGGTCATCATCTCAACCTCCTTACAGGCCTGAATTTTCCTGGGCAGCTTCCCTCCGTAGCGGGCAGAGTCCAAACTTGGGTTCTTGCATCCATTACCTGGAGGAGGGGCGGGAGGTGTTGAGTGGGAACGTGCCCACAGAGCTCTCGGGGCGTCCAGCTCCACCGTCCTACACGGTGGTCCCAGGGCACCGGCCCCTCTTCTTCCACGAAGGAAAAGCAGACTTTTGCACAGTAATCCATTGATGTCTCTGCCCCACAGGCTGAGCAGAACAACACCTGCTGACGGGGTTGGACATTCTCAAAATGTTGCTCGCTCTCTCTTCTTTAATTGAAATAATTTGAACCTCCCGCATGTTTGTGGTACGGGGAGCGCAGGCGTGTGTTTGCTCGGTGGGCAGCGTCGCGGGGCCAGTGCTGAAGGCTGTGTTACTGCGGGGCTTTTCCATCTTTTCTGTATTCTGTGAATATGGTGGATCTCCTGTATGCTTTCGGGAGGAATTTATTGCATTCAGCAAATGCATGTGCTCGGGTCTGTAACTCGTGTTAAATTACCGTATGTGAGTGGTTGCTGAGGGATATCATAAAGTTGATGTGTCACACGGTGATTATAACTTTGGCTTCCTAATGCAGTGTATCTGGTTTGTGTGGCTGAACACTTCTTTAAATGGCTTTTGCTCAGTCACGTCAAAGATCGCTTATTCTTACTTTCTGTATTGATAGCCAAGTTTTAATTAAACAGTAACTGTTTTCCACTTGATGAACCCTGATAATTCCTATTTTAGTTAGCCGCTTTTGATCAAAGCCATTTGGCTGTTCTGTTGGCCCTTAATGTGTGTTTCATGTGGAATTTTCATATTCTGGGCTGCCTTTTGCAATCACCATTACGCAACACATCACACTGCCTCGGACCGTATGGAATTCTGCTTACATTTATGAAATTTGGAATTTACATTATGAAATTCTGTTTACATTTCTCCTCTGCTTTGTTCCCACTGAGAAAAGGAAATCATGTAGCAGTATCTAATTGTGACTCTTTCACTCTTTAATGCTCCCGGAGCACTCTGGGCCGTAGTGCCGAGGGGGAGCGCGGCAGTGGGTGGTGGGAACTGGGGAGCTCCGTCCCCTCCGCCGGGTCCCCAACCTCCGCATCGCCCCTCGGCGCGGCCCGGGACGGGGCGGCAGATGCTGCGGGGCCGGCGGCGGGGCAGTGGGGCAGTGGGGCTCCGGGGCCAGTAGGGCCCCTTCTCCCCAACCCCCGGCCTTGCCCCGGCCCTGGGCAAAGGTCTCGGCTGCCGCCCTGCCTGCCCGAACTTTGGGGGTGTTTTCTACCCTTTAATTGACCAGTGGAACGCGCGGAGACCGCAGGCGGGCTGTTCAAAAATGTACGTCAGGAATGAGGGGACGCAGTTCCTTTTTCACGTCCGTTCCCTTAAAATACGGTTTTGTGCAACAGGCCGCAGTGGAGGTGTGAGCCCTAGTAATGAACTGTATAGTTTAATAGGAAAGTCCCATGCTTTTAATAAACTGCTACTTTGAAAAATAGCTTTTGTAATTAACAGTAGAGTGTTTTGTGCGGAGTTTGACAGCCGCGCACCCTGTGCTGGCGCGTTCGCCCACCAGCGTCGCAGCTCCCGTCCGCACAGAGCTGCCGCTCCCTCTCGGGGGTGCTGGGGTGGGCGCACGGTGCGGGACATGCCGTCGCTGTACCCCGAGAAAGTTGCCACCTATATCTGTCTGCACCAAATGTGGGTAAAAACGAAATGGAGAACTTGCACCTGTTCTTCAGAGTGATTCATGGGGGATGTCACCGACCCTCCGTGTATTAGGAGCATGAGCCAGACACACCGTGACATTATTTTGCTCTGACTTATTATTGTGCAGCAGCATAAAATCTTCACAGATTAAATTCTTAGAATTTATTTGCATATTTAAACTTTGAGCTCTGCTGTTTTACCAACATTGCTAATTTAGAAATGGACTTTTTTGCGTTGAGCTCTAGTAGCGCCATGGCAATACTTGTCTGTTTGCAATTGCAATATCTATACTTCAGCGTTCCTGTGACAGGTTGGATGTATAAATATCCATCTTTGTCCTGCTTAGGTACAGCAGCAAAGGCAACTTTACCGTTGCAGTTTGTGGTGTGATGAGAAATGAAAGCCGCTATCCCCGTTTTTCGCAGTGTCTCTGTCACCCAGACCTGCCTCTGCCCTTCACAGCGCCGTACTTTGCTGCAGTGGTACTTAAGCCTTTTTTTCTTCTGCAGTCACTTAGTTTTCCTTACCAAGCTGCAGTGTGCATATCCTCATTTAAATAGTTCCTTTGTGGTTAATTTAAATTAAAACTGAAAACAAGAGGCTTTTGCCTGTTCGTCTTGCAGAACCTGAATGGTACAAAGTACATTATTCCTCTTGACTGGTCCCTGTGTTGCATGTGTCATCCTTCAGAGACGGCTCAGCCGCACAACAAACACCAACCCGACACTTATTAGGTCATTTCGGAGAGTCTGATACATGAGGTTCTCCTAAAAGCCTGCGTGAAACAATGTAAAGGAGCATGTTCAGCTCCTGAAGGGGGAAATATCTGGCTTTTGCGTAAGAACAAGCTCTGGAAGTTGCCTAAAGCATCCTTACTATTGCTTTATTTTTCTGCTTTCTAATGCACAGTATTCTCTATGTGACTGTCTGTCATTTTCTCTCTGCCTACTCTTTTGTTTGACTTTCTCCTGTTTTCCCCAGGCAATGCTTTCAATCTTCAATTTAGTCATCTTGGTCTCGGAGCATAGTCCAATCTTTAAGGTTTTAATGTTAAGATTAACCCCTCAGTGTCGACATATCCTTAGTAGCAGCTTTGCTTTTACTGTTTTTTGGACTGAGTAGATATTTATTGAAAAGGGTTTGTGAGCTTTTAAATTTGAAAACACGAAGAGAGTAAGATCAGTGAATAAATAAAGTCTCCATAATTCTACATCCAGTACAGATTTTCACCTCTTGCCAAGCTTTTGCAGCGTGCAACGCTCTGAACATAGCTAACAACCAGATTTGTCTGCCCGAGTGAAATACGTGTGTATTGATCTGCCTAAGTGAAATATGCTGGTATTGTTACAGCACAGTGCTATGGATCTGGCTGTGACAGGGAGATGGATGGACCGTTTTAGGGGTAAAACATTTTTTAATGTTGAGAAACCATCTTGTCTACAAACAATAAAGTGATTTGTAGTAACGAATGGAAAATATTTTTCTTGCTGGAGATTACACCATTTGTTTTCATTTTCCATGACATGTTTTGCTCATTATGCTGCAGGAGGCGAATCCAAAGCTTTATAGAGAACAGCTCATGATGGCAAAATAGGGAATTGAGCTGGGGGCCGTTGTTGTAACAAGTGAGAGTGTGGGAGCCGTGGAGCTGCTGCGAGGTTCGTGGCCGGGAAGGAGTCGGGGACGGGGACGCCGCTCACCCCAGCCGCCTCGGTGGGCATTGCTGCGTCGCTGGTGCAGCTCCTGGAGAGCCGGAGCGCTGCGCTGTGGTGCCTTCTCAGTGCTTTTGGGGTTTCTGGACATAATTTTAAAATAAATGACAGCGTTAAAGGAGGGTGAGAAATGGGCTTCACAGGGAGCCAAGGACTGGCGTTTGGCACTGGGGGTGCTGCCTGTGTTCTGGGGGCACACGCGGGTGCCGGGCTTTGTCTGCGTCTGCTTCGGGGCTGAGGGTGGTTGTGTTTGGGGTTTGGTTAATTCATGGACAGCACAGACCTCTGTGAAGGGAGGCTGATAGGTAATCTTGGGTTTGCTTTTAAACCCTTTCCGGCATGCCGTTGTTTTGCTTGGGGGGATGAGGGTGCACACTGAAATACAGTTTGTTGTTAATGAGTGGTGGCAGCCGAGGAATGTTTGAGACCTGTGTAAGGTGTGTATCTGCCCTTAACTTGGCAAAAGGGGAAGGGAAAGTATAAATGTACCAAAACCAAAACTTGCAACCGACTTCGCAGCGGTGACACATGGTTGGGAAAACTTGGTTAATGGTGGTGGAAGGGTTTTCTGGGGTTTGGTTTGTTGGGTTTTTCCCAAATCAGACATTTGATGTGAGTACAGTCATCGGTTTAAAGTGTGGGTGAGCTTTGTATTGAGTGATGTGGGTCTGTCCCCATTTCATTCCTGGGCCTTTTGGGGTGGTCTGTTCAGCCGCGGGTCTCGGCTCCTGTCAGAATCGCTCCTCCGGCAGGTTTATACATTTCATAACCTGTTGCTGACGCAGCTTAGAAGGAGCAGTGGTGTGTCTCAGCTTTTGTCCTCGCCGTGGTGATGCACCAGCACACGCCTGCTACTGGCCATCTCCTGGAGTGGGTTTTGAAGACAAAGACTTAAGAGTCTTTTTTCCCTAAAGCCCCAAGTGTTCTGCTGTAGTACGTAACTTAAATTTATCAAGGTCACTGAACCCTATTTAATGTGCTTTCTGGAAAGATGACAGGGTACAAAAGATTGTTTTGTACCCTTCTGTCAGAAGGATGAAGCAGTAATACAAGAGCTCAGTTATTTGTGTGCTGAAGGGGCCATGGTTATCTAGCGATGTGACAGATTCACTAATGATACCTGACAGAAGTATTGCAAAGGAATAATTGTAAAAAAACCTCTTCTATCGTGCAGTGTTTTTAAAAAGAAAGCATTTTCTTTTTATAATATCGAGAATGCAGATTCCCATGTGACAAAATGCTGAGTTCAGGTGCCTAGCCAGTAGGTGTAAATTGAATAGAAAATATTATCACTGTATTTGAAGCAGTTTCCTGTCTGTAGAGACTTCTAATTTTCAGTAGTAGATTTTGTATTTTAATACTTTTTATTGATTTCAAAACAATTCCAGAATATTGTCACACTCCTGCTTGGGAGCTACCGAGGCTGGGTGGCTGTTGCTCAGCTATGCTTAAAATCACCGTGCCGATTTCCGCCAGCAGAGCTGGGCTTTGGCAGCGTAGACTGGCTTTTCTGTTCAGGTTGTTGCAGTAAAGTCAACCCAACTTTTTCTGCTGCTTTCTTTTTTTGTAACATTTGTAGCAGTGAAATGCCGTATTTGTTGTGAGATCCTGTTTATTTTTTATTTACGTTTATTTAAGTTATTCTTGTTTGTTGTTTTTTAAGGAAAAGTCATCAACAAAGACTTGCGCCACTACTTGAGCCTTCAGTTCCAGAAGGGCTCGATAGACCATAAACTCCAGCAAGTGATCAGAGACAATCTCTACTTGAGAACCATCCCTTGTAAGTATGTAAAGATCATCCTCATTTGATCTGTTCCTGCTAACCATCATAATTTGAGAGCTTTAAACACCTTCTCTCCTAATCTGGTGTATAGTTGTACCTTTCAGCAGGAACTTCTGTAAACGGCTTTGCTCGAGCAGTTTCGCATCTTAGGTTGCAATGAAAAGGTATGGCCAACGCGGACTGACAGAACAGCGAAAACTTCCATGTTCAAAGCTCAGAGCGTTTCAGGAGTATCTGTGTGTTACTCATCGTAAGTTGGTCAGTTGTTGTCAGAATAACCACAGCCACCATGGGGACTAAACCTTCCTCAGCATGCTCAGACAGTGCAAACACGGCCTGATTTTTGTCAGCATGTTGTTTCCTGCACAGAGGGAACCTAGACCTGGAGAGGGTCGGGTGCGTTAGGCAGAGCAGGGCAGCTGGAAGGAGAGCTGCAGCAGACGTCATACGGAGAAGGCTGCGGGCAGCTGGTGTTTGCTCATCCCGAGAACACGGCACGGGGAGGTGGCGGCAAGAGGGAGAGTGAACCCGTGGCCCAAGAACAAGAGGGAGAAGCAGCGCATGGACAAACTTTAGTGTCACAGCAGGAATTAATTAGAGGGTCTGGATGGGCCTGTCCCGTCAGTTATGCCAGCCCTTCTGCTCTGAGCATCTGCTGGCACCTCTGGGTCCAGCCTGCCCTTAGCGCGGTGCCTAACAGGTACTGCTCCCGCCAGCGGAGGTTTGTAGAAAGCACAGTCAGCGTACAGGACGCTCTGACAGCTGCCAATACCCGGTCCTTGCTTGTCACCCTTCCGCGCCATTTCATTTCTTATTTATCACAAGGTCGTCCTTTACCTTGTCTCAAAGGCTCACTGATTAAAAAGGCTCACCACCAATTGTATTTAAATATTCATTGCACTTAAAACTTAAAAGTTGGTCAGGTAACGTTTTTGTAACTACAGGAATTCCATTCTCAATTTAGTATCATTATCATATTGAGCACGCCCAAGAGTTTGTGACTTTCTTAAAAGATAATAGTGGAGAAAGGCAGATTGTTTACTAGCAGCTCTTGTTCACGCTGCTGCCTGAAAAAATTGATGTATGCCTTTAAAATGCTGTTAGGTTATAGCAGTGATGAATCGGTGGAGTCACTTCCAGGAGAGCTTTAATTAAGCTGTTATACCTATAGGAGGCCCGTATTTATAGACATAACACTTGAGAACTTCTGCATTAACACAGCTATTTACCGATTACTTTGAAAAGCTTGCTCATAGCTGGGGTTTGGAGTACAGATGAATTACACTCTGAATTGTAAGGTTAAAAATAATAGCTTTTGTGCCCAGTTATGGATTCGGTGGCACAAAAATCAAATGTGCTTAGTCACGCGGACCTCATTCCAAATTAGCGAGCTGGTACCAGTGGAAGCAGCGGAGAGATGAAGCAGCCTTAAAGCTGTGTTGAAATACCGCAGCTCTTACACAGCTCCCCAGAGCCCCAGACTGCCATTGCCCGGCTCGGGCATCGTCAGCTTCCACAGAGTAAGTTTTCGGTTCACTGACCATAAGAAAGAATTCTCTCTAATTACCACCTCACCCAGCTTTTTCCTCCTCCTTCCTCAATACCAGCACTGTCATTCCTACGGAATTTATTGGCCTAGTTTTTATATATTATTGTTTACTTGCTCACCAGTGTTCTAACTCTTGTCTTACTGGAGTGACATCATCATTGTATAAAGATTCAAAAATGTATTGTTTTTACTGAATTGTACAGCAGGCAGCATTTGGTGAACAGGCAGTGCTTAAGTATCTTACAAGAGTGTTTTCTCTGTCTTTCCAGGCACTACAAGGGCTCCCAGAGATGGGGAGGTCCCTGGGGTAGACTATAATTTCATTCCTGTTGAGCAGTTTAAAGCACTGGAAGAAAGTGGAGCCTTGCTAGAAAGTGGAACGTATGATGGTATGTTGGTGTCGTTCAATGGAGGGGGGATAAGGACCCAGTACTCGTGTCCAGTATCTCGCTCTAAGCGTACCTCCTTGTACCAGGAGGTGCCACTTTTCCTGCCTGTTGGTGGTCATTACCCCATAGAGCAGCAACGTTAAACCTGGTTTTGGAGTACCTGTGAAGAGGAGTCGTGGTCACAGTCACAAGTTGCCTTTCAGCCAGTCTTGACGCAATCTGATTATTTTCCCTCTTGCGTTTTTGAGCAAGCGTTCTGAAAATGTTTGTCTATGCTTGGTAGAATTTTGTTTTAATGGAATTCATAGTCAATCTTGTTTAAGAACAGAGCCATGTTCTTCTCAGAGTTGCACATCAAAAGGACAGAAGGCAAGGGAAATTTTGATACAGCAGGGGAAAAAAAAGTATTTTGCAATGAAAAATTGATGAGTGCTAGACCAGACTGTCCAAATCTGTAGCATTGTTGGTTTTGTTAAATGTGATGGGGAAACACCTGCGATGGAGGTAGTGAACCATCAGGAACTGGTTATCCGGACCAGTCACGGAGCTGCCACCGGGTCATGGACTTTTGCTTGGCTCTGGTTTGTTTCTAAAGGTTCGATGGCAGTCAGAGATCGCTTTAAGGTTCCCGGCTGCGGGGTGGGGGCACAGCCCAAAGCCACCTTCCTTTAGAGTGGGAAGGGGGAGAGGAGCGGTTTGCCTGGCGCAACCCTGGGTGGCCGCACTCCGCCGGGCCCTGGTTGCAGCGGGGTCTCTGCTGCTTTTTACTGCTGACCGACGTACCTCTTGACAGCCTGAGCAGAGCACATTGCCGGCATCTCACATTGCTTTTCATAGCCAAGTTTACAAAAGCTGCAGTATTATCTAGCTAGATTTTTTTTCAACTTTATAGTTAAAGTCAACTAAATTACAGCTGAGTTTTCAGAACTGCTGAGCATGTGCAGCTTTCATTGATGCTCAACAGAATTTACCAGATTATAAACCTGCCTCATTTTTACTTACATTTAACATATATTTGATTCAAGCAACTTTAAGCACACATCTAGAGGACTTCGATAAGTGGTGGTTTTACTGGCACTTGAATGAGTTTGAATGACA